>JAGPYM010000016.1:600000-1003764 GCA_020736575.1 Thelonectria olida | reverse complement strand
AAAAACTTTTTTAATAGTTTTATTAAATAGTAATTTTTATATTTATAATAGTAAGTAGTTTTTAATAGCTATTATATTACTACTATTTAATATTTAATAGCTTTTTAAACTAATAGGTAATAAACTACTATTAGTTCTTATATAATTAAAATAAAATACCTAATAATCCTTTTTTTAATATATTAGTTTCTATTTTAATAAATAGTATAAGGTTTAATAGTATAAAATAATTATTAAATAGAAAGTGCCTTTTAGTTTTTTAAATACCTTTTTTACTTTTATAATTAGTAAAAGTCCCCTAATTTTTTATTATTTTTACTCCCTTTTAATATTAATATTATTTAGCTAGTTTTTTAAAATAATAAAAAATAAATTTATAATAAACGTTATAAAACTTTAAAAATACTTATATATTTTTAAAATTAAAAAATAGTAGCTATTTTATAATTACTTATATTTTATTTAAATTTATTTTTATACTTGTTAAAAAAATATAATATTTTAAAAAGTCTATTTTCTATTAATAAAATATATATTTTAATAATTTTATATATAATTAAAACTATTTTAATTTTATAATATTTTATATTTTTTTTATTAGTTTTTATTTAAAAATAAATTATTATATTATTTAAATATATAATATAATAAATATCTAATATTTTATTTAATATTTAATAAATATATATTTATATTTAATAAATATATATTTAATATTTAACAAATATATATTTAATATTAATAAATATATATTAATATTTAATAAATATATATTTAATATTTAATAAATATATATTAATATTTATAAATATATATTTAATATTTTATAAATATATATTAATATTTTATAAATATATATTTAAAATATTATAAGTATATTTATTAGTTTAAAAAGTATAATAGTATATTAAAAATATTTATATTTTATATAAAATACTATTTTCTATTAGTCTTTTAATTTAATTTTAATATAATAGTATTTTAAATATTTATTTAAAATTTATTTTATATTAATTAAATAGTTTAATAGATTATTTATTAATAGTAATAAATACTTATTTTTTATTATTATACTATTTAATTTCTAATAATTTATATATAATTATAATACTTTACTTTTTTTAAATATAAATACAACTAGTATACTTATTTTATTTACTAATAGTATAATATAACTATTTATTTAATTTTTATAAATATATTTTATAAAATCTCTTTTACTTTTTACTTATAAAATAAATTAATTTATAAAATAGCTTTTATTTAATATAAGTTAATTATATATTTTACCTATTTTAATATTAAAAGCTTTTTTACTATTTCTTATTAAAAGCCCCTATTTTAAATATTAATTTTAATAAAAAGTTCTATTCCTTTTAAAATCTTTTTTTAAAGTAAATATTAAATACTTATTTAATACTAGTATATTATAAATATAAAAAATATAAGCCTTTTTTCTATTTTTTATAATCTCTCTTATTAATAATTTTAAATGTATAATTAAAACTAGCTTATAATTTATATTTAAATATATATATTAATTATAATTTCTTTTTTATTTATTAAATTATTTAATAATAATAAATCTTTAATATTGTTTAAATATAAGTATTTTATAAATAGTTATTATAATTTTTATAAGTAATTTTAATAATCTATTAATAAAAATATTAATTAGTATATTTAATTAAATAATCTTTTATTTTTAATATTTAATTAAATTTAATATTTTTTATTTTTATATAAAAAGAGTTATATTTTTTAAATTAAATTTATACTAATAAGATCTATTTAAATTATAATATTTATATTTATTTATACTTTTTCTTTTAATTATTTTATAAATAATTGCCCTTTTTTAAATTACTTATTTAATTAGTATTACTTTTTATTTTAATATAAATAGTTTAATAGCCCTTTTTATATCTATTTATTTTTAATATATTTACCTCTTTTTAAAATATTTAAATTATATTAACCTATTTATTTAGCCTTTTTATAAAATTATTTCCTACTTATTTTATAAATTTTAATACCTTATAAAATTATTTTAAATAGCTTAATTTAATATAATTAAAATAGTTTTAATTATAAAATATTCATATTTTTAAATAATAATTTTATAATAGCCCTTATATAAAAAGGTATTAATTAAAATATTTTAAAAAGGCTTGCCTTATTAAACTATCAAAAACTTTTAATTATATTAATTTATTAATATTTAAAATAATTATTTTTTAATACTTTTTTATTTCTTTTAAAAATTCTAATAAAATACCTTTTATAAATTCTATTTATTTAAGGCCTTATTATATTTTTAGCTTTTATTTTATAACTATTTACTACTTTTTATATATTTTTATTATTATTATTAAAAAAGCTAATAATCTAGGCATATAATAGAGGTTAATACAGGCTAAACCCTAGCCTTGCATCTATTATAATAAGCTTCTTAATAGGGCTTACAGTTAGTTTTAAAATGAAAGTCCCTATTAAGTAAACCTTATTTAAGGAACCTTATTCCAGGCCTCTAATATAATTATATACTTTTATAATATTTTAATTTTATATATTAAGCTTTTATATTATTTATAAGACTTTATTATATATGAATTTTGTTTTTTAAATTATTTTATAATTTATAATAAAATTAAAAAGGTTTCTTTTTATTTTCCTTAAAGCTTTTTTAAAATATTTTATTAGTAAGTAATTATTTTAATATAAGCTTATAAGGCCCTTTTATAATTACTTTTTATTTAATTTCAATTTAAATAATTTTATTAAATAAATTTTAAAAAATTCTTTTATATAGAATTTTTCTTTTAAATATTATATTATTATATTTATTGTAAATAGTTTAATTTATTTATTATTTATTTAATTTATTATTCTTTTATACTTTTTAATTAAAGCTTATTTATTAAATTAATAGTTTTAATTTAGTTTTCTATTTTTATTATTATAGCCTTATTTATTAAAATTTTATAATTATAATTTAAAAACTTATTATATTTTTTAAATAATAGTATTAATATTATACTATTTTTAATAAGATATTATAATAACTTTTAAATAATTACTTAATATTCTATTTATTATTTTTATATATTTTTATTAGTTTTCTTTTATTTTTATATAATTTATAATAGTATTTTTATTTCTATTTAAAATTATATTATAATATATAATATTAAATAGTAATTTTCTTATAAATATATATATTTTATAATAATAATTAATTATATAAATATTAAAAGTAAATTAAACTTTTTAAAAAAAGTAAGTATATATTAAGCTAGCCTTTTATATATATTTAATATAAATTCCTTTTAAGCAGTTTATAAAAGTCTATTTTATTTTAATTACTTTCTATATATTTTATATTATTTTATAAAAACTATTTAATTATTTTATTTAATATAATACCTTTTTAATAGTTTTAAAAGTATATTAATATTAGGTCTTTTATTATAATTAGTTAAATATATTTTATATTTTATAAATATTTTATTAAAATTAAAATCTTTATTATTTTTAAATATAAAATAATTACTAATTATTCGTTTTATATATATATAAGAATATTATATTAATTAGTATTATTTTAATATTAATTTAATTTATTTTAATTTATTTTAATTTGTATTAGTTATTATAAAATATAAAAATTAAAAAATTATAAAAAAGTTATTAATTAGAGTAAAATTAGAAATAAAATAAATAAATATTAATATATTATCAAATTTCAATTTAATAAGCGCTTTACTAGTACCTATTAAATTCCCTTTTACTTATTAAGGCTAGGCTAACTAATTTATAAGTTAGTTTATTTTTTAATTATAGCTTAAAGCTAGGCCTATAGTAGGGCCTTTATAACTTAGCTTTTTATAAATATATTTATTTAATTAAAAAGCTTAAAAAGCATTTTAAATAGTTATAACTTTTTAATATTTTTATATTAGCTAATATAAATATACTATTAAAAGTAATATAAAAAATTAATCTAGTTCTTTTAAACTATTATATTCTAATTAAAAGACTAAATATATAAGAAAATAATTTTAAATTTTTTAATAGCAAAATTAGTTAATTTAATTACCTTTTAAATTAAATAAAAAATAATAGGCTCAAATAAAATAACTAATTATTTATTAAAAAATATAAAATATACTTTAAAATTATAATTTTAAAAGCTATTATATATAATAGAAATAATTTAAATAGTTACTTAAAAGGCTATAAAGGAAAAACTTAAAAATAAAAAGTAAGTTAAATAGATAAGTAATTATAAAGGTTAAAAGGTAGGAAGGAGCTAAAAGGGTTAAATAAAAAAGAAAGTTTAAAAATAAATTAAATAAGTTTAAAAGTAATTAAGCTAATAGAAATAAGTAAGGTAATTAAATAGAAAAATATATAAAAAAGTTAATATAATAATATAAATTACTAATTATAAAAATTATATAATATATAATTTAATATAATTAACTTTTTACTAATTAAATAAATTATAATTTAAAAAGATAATATTAATATAATAGTTTAATATTTATTAAATTATATAAATTTCCTTAAATATATTTATTTAATTAAAAAGCTTAAAAAGTATTTTAAATAATTATAACTTTTTAATATTCCTATATTAGCTAATATAAATATACTATTAAAAATAATATAAAAAATTAACTTAATTCTTTTAAACTATTATATTCTAATTAAAAGATTAAATATATATAAAAAGATAATTTTAAATTTTTTAATAAGAAAGTTAGCTAATTTAATTACTTTTTAAATTAAATATAAAATAATAAGCTTAATTAAAATAACTAATTATTTTTTTAAAAAAATATAAGAGTATAACTTAAAGCTATAGCTCTAAGAGCTGCTATATAGTAGTAATAATTTAAATAGTTACTTAAAAAATTATAAAAGACAAATTTAAAAATAAAAAGTAAGTTAAATAAGTAAGTAAATATAAGGAAATAAATAAATATATTATATTATATTATATTAATTTCTCTTATATATTTAAAAAATCTTTTAATTTATATTTTAAAAGCTTATTAAATTTATAATTAGCTTTTTAATAATAATACTTTTACTTTTAAGCCCCCTGCGCACCCTTTTCCGCAGCTGTTCTACTACTTCTAGCATCTTTATGCAGGCGACCAGTCGCATCGTGAGCGACATCCCACTCTTCAACCTTAGTAATAGGAACTTTCGTAATGCGATGTGTCTGTGCTCCATCCTCAAGTCCAACGACCTCCTGACGGAGTTCATAGCCTCTCCACTTCGGGAGGAGAAACACCCAAACCCAATAGTAGATGCCGCATGCAATAAGACTATAGGTACCGTTTAGGATCAATCAGTAGAAAACAACAGTGAGAGCTTCCACTTACATGCCGATACCAGTCACAACGTATGTTGCGTACCAGAAGCTAACATCGCCAGCGAACATGCCGCCCTTGGGAGGGTACCAAGGCATGATGAGCAAATACAGTTGAATCAGAATATTGAAGATGACAACAACGTGGTAAGCCTTAAACTCGGGCTCAGGCAGATTGGCTCGCTTGCGACGCCATCGAACGACGTACAAACCGACAGCCATGGCGAGGTTGAAAGCGGCTGTAGGGAAGACTCCAAGATCACTCACTGTCTCAAATTAGTACGATTTTCTTTCTTTGTCTATGCCTAAGTCTTACCAAAGTTGAAAGCGTCACCTGTTGGAACAGCCAGGATCATCAAAATGGTCAAGAACCACACCACAAAATACGGCCCGATGGGCGTTCCGAACGGCTTAGTCGAGACCCAGAAGTTGGTCCATGGAAGCACACCCTGTCTGAATAGCTGCGTCAGCGTCTTTTTCTACTTTGGATGCTCGGCTTGGCCACTCACCTTCCACACTCTCGAATCCTTCGAGACAAGCCTATAATGACAGCCATGATGTTTCCAAAAGCACTCAGGGCAATCAGAAAATTGAGTCCTCGAACAGTTCCGCTATTTCCAAACACCTTTGTGAAGAACAGGCTCGCTGCTGTAAGGCCCGAGTTTTCCAACTCCTCTTTAGGGACTATAATCGCATTCATGGTCAGCGAAACGTTTGGCGATGCAAGTAGCCATCAATTGATACTTGCCGGCAGACATCCAAGCCACATTGGCAAACATATAAAGAAGGTAAACGACGGTGAGGGCAGTAGTGGCATAGATTTTGAGCCGTTTGACGGGATTCTGTTCCAAGTCAGTATAGGATCAGTAGACGAAGCTAAAAATCATAATTACCTTGACCTCGTTGGCAAGGTTGAAAGCGTTGTTGTATCCCCCGTAGGAGAAGATGATGCGATATAGAGCGTTCGTCAGGCCATACGCGCTGGCCGAGCCGGTGCCTTCAAAGGCGTTCCTAAAGTTGGCTTTGGGATCCTCGACCGAGGTGTGTCCGCCCAAGACGACAAACCCTGTGATAATGACGAAGAGGATTGTTGCAACCTTGACAAGACCTACAGCGTTGGAAAAGTAATACGCATACTTTGTGTTAAATACCAGACCTCCAGATTGTTAGTCCCTAATGCCATGCTTTGGGGATATGTAATGCTCACACAAGGTCGCAATGGTATAGCCGGTCAAGGCTACGCCCTTAACTTGCCAATCGGTACCAGCACTCCCGGATATGGCGAACAAATATTTCGCCAGGACTATTCAATTAAAATCAGTCACAATTCCAAGTAGAGCCTTCAAGAGTTCCTCACCTATAGCGTTGCTACTCCCAAATGATAGAATGACGCTCTGCACTGCAAACGTGGTAGGGAAGAACCAGATAGGACGCGGATAGGCTTGCTCAAGAAAGACAACCTCAGATCCAGATCGACTAGGAAAATAAGCCGTGAACTCAAGATACACGGAACCCGATGCAAGACACAACTGTAAGAAACACGGTTAGCCATTGTTGTTCTTTATTGGTGGATGTGCTGCGTACCAAATAGCCAAGCGTCCAATAGATAAAGCTCAGTCCGACGGAGCCAGTTCCGGCAAGAATAGCAGATGCTAAATGATATTAGAAGGTGTTTCCTTTCGAGCGGATAGCCTATCCAGTACTTACGTGTAGAGTAAATGCCAGTGCCTACACAAACAAACCCAAGTCAATACAGAATCAATCAGGATACAGTCTTCAACCCACCTATCATCATGGTGACATTGAGTAGGACTATAGTAGCTGGGCCGACCGAATAGCCCAAGGGCGAGTTCAGCTCAACAGGGGCTCCAGTTGCTTCCTGGTATGTCAGGGGAGCATCGTTGCCGCCCTTCTCTCCAACATACTTGAGGCTTCCATCAGAGACTTCGCCTTGGTCTTCGGCCGTGATGACGGTAGTGCCACCAGTGCTGAAAGGCTTCCTCCAGGACGCCATTGTTTTTCGACTGATATATAACTAGACAAGAGTAGAGCCAATGAGAAGTTGGTAGAAGCTATTTTAAATAGAGTGGAAAACCATCCTACACGCTACAATGCAGGATCAACAGCCGTCTTTATATACGTATTTCATTCTATGCTGGTATAAACTCTATGTCGCCTGTCTCCTTTTGTCTATTAGGAAAATTACATGATTTCTTCCCGTTTTCAGCTAGATCAGAAGATTGACCAGGGCTTTCGGCATTAAAGAGGCCCATGACACAACGTGTGGGATGTGGGAGAGGTGGGAGATGTGGGAGATGTGGGATAACAAGATGGGATCGAATAGTGCGAGGCGATCACGGCAAGCATTCACCATATGGCGAAATAGCGGAACTCACACCCAACACGTCCTCCTGCAATCTACCATCGTGGCCTTGGCCTCTAAAGTGCTATTGGGTAATCATTCGGAGAGAGTATGCTATTTTATTCACCTTCCCTTTTCGTCCTTCTCAGCCCTCGTACACCTTGAGAAGCTCTCTGCCTCTAGTTGGTAGACGCAGGAAAACCGAACCCGCAGCAGACGCGATTCAGATGGAACTCTTTGGAATCCTAGCTCGTTAGGGAGCCTTTGTAGGCGCACGGATCACGTCCTTGAATCAAGTCAGTTCGTGGTTGATACCGGTCTGCTTAATTCGTCATGGTTGTAATCAATTAGTAGATAGATCTGGGCGACATGAGCTGGCAGCATGGGCACATCTAGCAATGGGCAAAGAGGCATTTCAAGACTCCAAATCATCATGTTGCAGCAATGGAGGAGGGTCGAGTTCCATATATGAGATCGGGTTGTATTGACTCGCCCTAGTCTTTCGCACCATGGAGCATTAGGCTTCTCGCCCGGGCGATCCTAGTGACGTGACGCAAGCTCTTGCGTGCTTGATAGCGCCATCCTTGCAATCTACCTTATCGTTCTTTCATCGATGCCAACCTTTCCGTAGTCTGTGGCAAGGCTTCTCATGCGAATGCCCCAGACAGCCCGAGGAGGACAAGGCTCGCTACCCAGACATTGTCATTGTCGCAAGTTAGCATCTATCACTGCAGAACGAGTACGAAGACCGAATAATGACCAAGGATAAAAGGTTTTGTACCCCGTCTCGCGGATGGGATGGGCACCATCGATGCACCCACTATACGTGACTGGCGACGTACTATAAACTGGATCGCCGAACCTCGGTGAACCAAAATGGGCCAATCGATATGCTTCGTTTGTCATCGACTCGGAAGAGTGAGGAGTAGTCTATTCGGTCTCGTGACAGAGATAACTAAGGTACATGGTGACGCCTCCTGCGCCTCTTGCCTAAGTAGGTACCAAGTTAAGCACGATCGGGAAAATGTTGTTCCATTGGAGATATACAATATCTACCGTCTTACCAGGGACATTGAGTGCAACGACGTCATCGTCATCATCATCGTCTTTGTCATCATCAAGTACCCGGCGAGAAATACCAAGACAAACTTCTCTCAAGAAGCCGGAATCACATTAAATATTGCCAAGAACACCGAGAAACTGGCGATTAGGAATATGGATGAAAAGCCCGCCCGTCAGGATGAGAACCCAACGAAGGGCGTCCAAGACGGCAAGAAAGAGCGTGAGCCTCCAGCGCAAACTGCCACAAAAATCCCGGTCGAACGTCAACGAGATCACCTCCAGCCTCGGAACCAAGCAGCACCCACCGAGCCAGCTATGACACATGCTCAAGCGACCGAGCCACGAAAACCTAGTGGGTTCTAAGGCATTGGAGCGAAGGAACTCACCGTATGTGCATCACTACGGATCCATGAACCCAGGTGGGCGATTGGCATTGACCGCCTGCTAGTTCCTTGACTCTGTTGGGCACATGATCGGTTCCTTCCATTGGATTCAAATGTTCACGTGGAAATTACGACATGATTCTCACGTTGGTAGATATTAGGTCGAACGAGAGGACCGAAGAAGCCTATCGACGTTCACCACCCAAGCACCGAGCGATGAGAGCTTATCAATCTCGGGGCTTCAGTGTGTTCGAACCCGTCCAGTGGTTAGGCTAGCTGATATAAGTTGATATACATTAGATTCTGTTCGAAAATTGTGCCTTCCAATAATCCTAATCCCTTCGGCGCAGTTTGCCCGGCGACCTCGCTGCCTTCAATTTCTGAGTATCCTCTTAATCGTCCCGATATAACTCCGATGCTCCAGTGATCTCGATAGACCTTGCTCCCCAATGGTAGCAATTGTAGACGCACTGCTCGCCGGAGGAGAAAGAAGTAGCTCAACGACCTCTGCGTGCCCCTTCTTCGAAGCAGTGTTGAGTGGTGTCCATCCGCCCTCGACACATATTGTTAGATCAGCCTTATGCTGGACAAGCACCCTGACAGTCTCGATGTGGTTCCGGTGCGAGGCAGAATACAAAGGTGTTCGCCCTGTCGCGTTCGGAAGGTTGATGTCGGCCCCATTCTCGAGTAGCAGCATGACAATAGAGACGTGGTTTCGATTTGCTGCACTGTTCAATGGCGTCCAACCGTCCTTGTTTGCGATGTTCATGTCTGCGCCGCTCTCAACGAGGATCCTAACTGTTTCCGCATGACCTCGATGCGCCGCACCATTCAACGGCGTCCAACCCCCATCGTCAGTTTGGTTTATATCAACCCCGTTCTTGACGAGAAGCTTGACAACGTCTGCATGGCCACGATGGGCTGCCATGTTTAACGGCGTCCATCCCTTCTTATTTAGAGCGTCGAGGTGGCCTCCGCTGTCAATGAGCATCTGGACAACGGCGGTGTGCCCTTGTTGAGCCGCTGAATGGAGAGGCGTCCAACCTTGCTCATTTGGCGTTGTGACGGTGTTCGTAAAGTTCCTACCGCTGGAGTCTGGTTTTTCCGCATGAAATCCCCCCACGTGGTCATCGCCCTCTTCCATCACCAGCGGGGCTTCATCCTCGGTGGGGGGATGAGGGACGCGTAGGGATATTGTCATTGTCGGCCGTCTTCTCCCACGAGATTGAGAGCCTCGACAAGTGCGTATGCTGTGTGTCGACCTGGATATTTCCGGGCTCCTCAAGTACAGTGTCGTGAGCCCAGGTGCGATTGTGAAGGAAGAAGCAATAGAGGCCAAAGGGCGCACTGGGATCAGGTGAGTGACTCAAAAGTCGAAGTGGCTCGGTGTCACCCAGCCAATCTCTCGCCCAACCGTTGTCGATTATTTCATGCATGGGGTTGAAAGTGAGGAGCTGCAATGCACTTCCAGCTTGGCTGCCTAAACATCACCTGCTGACTACCTCGCCATGAGGGGACTGACCCCAACTGGTGTGCTAATCCTCCAGAAGACGACTTTCCGAAAAGCTCATACGAGTATAGGTAAATCACGAATACAGTACTTGAAAGAGAAAAGGAGGCTCATCTGCAAAGATGTGAAGGGGATTGGAGATCGTCTCGCGATAATGTTGCCTGAACCTACTCAACACACAAGAGAAGGATTGCCATAACATCACCAGCGCTTCTCCCTGCGCCGTACATTTTTTTGTTGCATCTACGTAATTAGTTACCATAGCAATATTAGCACAAAAAGCCAAATCTCGTTGCCTACTTTCCTCACAGCAGCAACTTCAGGTGGAATATTTCTCCTCTCAGAGTGACCCGTGGAGGCTTGCGGCTTTGGTTGCTGTCTCTTCCAGAAGAGGAATCATCCCAGAGGAAGGACAATGGAGACATGTTAGTTGACTTGCGACCTGTTTCCGCATCCATTGGCCGTTCCTTAAAACCGGAGTTGATGTCTCTGCATCCAGCCAAGCCATTCGTAAGTCCAGATCCTTTCCCGTAGTTATGTCGCCGAAGTCTTAATCGTTGAGAAAGTCTCAAGGTTAAACCCTCCTCGCCTCTTTCAGATGTATTGGTGTCAACTCGCTGGACATACACATCAGAGAGCAACGCGCGTTTGGACGTTCGACATTTACACCGTTCCAGGCCAAGAATGAGAGTGAACCCGAACACGCGTGCTACCTCAACCAAGTCCGTCACTCGTAGCGAGTCCCACTTCTAGCCCACCAAGTTAGAGATTCTACTTGATGTTGAAGACTCGAAACATGAAGTCTCAGCTTGGCCAGTTAGGCAATAGGCATCGTTCATTACTGTGTCTTTTTGTATAATGTCGTGCCACATTAAACAGGCTTCACTCAGCACCGCCGTAGTTCTCTCGGAGTCTACACCGGATTTATTTGCCCCTCCAGCTTTGGGCAAATGCAAGTAAGTTATGAGGTTGAAATGGTGAACTCCTAAACAAAAAGAATTGACAGCGAGAGTTTCCACGCCTCCCGCCCCTATACCCAGTGACTTAACAGGCAAAATAACATGCAGAGGACCATATCGTCCAAAAACCCAACAACTCCAACTCCATGTGTATCTGGACATTATTCTCCATTCAGTTCATTATAAATTACATATGAAGCTCGTCTGATCGAGTAGTTAACGAACGATGAAGTCCATGAAAACTAGGCACAGGACTTGAAAACTCGCTAACGGGTGACACCATATCAACGATGCTTGATCGTGGCGTCATGGCCTGGAAAGACGCCCAAGAAGGATGCACAACCTCTTGGCCTTGCTCGCTCCCGCGCATCGGACTAGGCGTATCTTGAGGAGACACAACCCATCCAACCGTGCCAGAGGGGCTATCTTGGTCGAATTCTTCAGTGATTCGTTGAGACTGGCTACCTGCTGGCTGTGGAACGATGTCTCCTCCCACATGAACGAGACGAGGACCCTGGTACCACCATTGATCTTCGAATCCATTATCAACTGTAACCAGGGCTGCCGCCAGGGACTGCATCTCCCGTGCCTTGCCCTTTTCACGGTCATTGGATTCGGGTCGGCGCGATGATATAGGCCAAGTTTCGGCCTCCTGAAGCGAGCCGCTGTGGCGCCGTATTTCTGCGTCTTCATCGTTTGTAACGTTGTCGTCGTCGGCATAGCCCATCGGGAACGTCCAGGATGACCAAGGCATGCCATCTTCGCCTAGTCGGAACTGGTTGGGAGTAGCCGGGAGGGCTTTCCAAATTTCAGGACCTGCGTCAGGCCTCTGGTCTCGGGGCAGATTGTGGGTCATGGTATTAGTAGATGAAGAGCCTGGGTTGGCATCCCATGGGCTTTCGTTGAAGGGAGGCGGTGCTGATCGTCCACGCTCGTGGGAGCTCCTGCTTTGGGACCGAGATGTCCGTCGCGGTAGCAGGGTTTCCCATTGCTGTTGGATTTGAAGATTTATTTGCTGTTGTGCGGGGCTAACCGAGGCGGTATGTTCAGGTGGTGGCAGGATAGCCACAACATCTCTTGGGAATCTTGATGGCTGATATTCGATTTGTTGAGGCACGCTTTGCAGTTGGTATTGCTGTTGATCAAACTGCGTTTGCGCCAAGGGCAGAGTCTGATGTTGGGCATCGGTCAGGTAGTTGGTGTTTGGCGCAGGAAGCTGGCGAGGGAATTGGTTTCCACGATCGCGCATGCTCCTTGACATGTAAGTAATCTGGCGATTCTTGGGGGCCTGTCGGGGCGTCCACGAGACCCCGAATTCGAAGTGGACGTAGATGGCAGGCCGCTCAGTCATGGCTGGAGCGGAAGTAGGAGCCTCGGAATTGGTGATGATTTCTGTCGGCAGACCGCGAGAACGGAGGCTAGAAGAAGAATGCGACCGAAGTCGAGAAATGGCGCCGGAGGAAGCTCGATGACGAAGGCGAGAAGCAGTGAAGATTTCCGAGTCGAAAAGGTAGCCCTTGGAGGTAGTTGAAGCCGAAACGGAGGCGGAGATGGATGCGGGGGCCGGGGCCACGGATGTAGTAGCTGGGAGTGGGGGCGGCGGAAACGGAGGCGAAGGTAGCGGCGACGGGGAGGGGACGGAAGTTAAATGGATAGGGAGCGAATGAGTAGAAGAAGACGCAGAATGTGTATAAGTAGGTGGCGAAATGGCGGTCGAAGATGATGGGTAGCAGATTGAATGTAGATATTGGGTCTTCCACCTCGCGCTCATGCTTTGAAGGACGCGAAGACGTGAACCACGATGACTAGCACCTTGCTCAGGCGGGCAGGGTAGCTTAGTTCGGGAGGGAGCTTGGAGGTACTGTACGTAGTTGCTGAGTTTGGCCGTGAGCTGGTCAAGTATTGGGTGATTTCTTGAATCGAGGGCGATTATCGCGCGTTATCGGGAGCTTGCCGTTGGTCTTGTGATGTGGTGGGTGGTCGGCGGTGATTTCTTTGGGTCTTGGTTTTGCCACTAGAGTGATTGACGACGGGGAAGCTTTCAGCTGATGAGGGAAGAATTGAGATTTGATGGGGAAAGAGGCAAAGATATGGAAATGGAATGGGATCGGATTTGCCGCAGGTGCATCCTTTGTCGGCCGTGGTCTGGCCTGTTCGGTGGCTTTTTTGAGGCAACAAGGGACGTAACTCAAGTGACCACGAATTGGTAGTTGTTCGAGTGGATGGAAGCCAGAAGCAGAAGCCCAACGAGATGGGGTTCCTTCCTGTTCTTCTTCAAGGTTGTTTGTGGCAACAACACTCCGGGTCGTGACTGACTGGGTACACTGGGGGGAGGGGCGCTGTCAGTTTTTGTGGGCGAAGCTCTCTTTTTGGGGCGTGGGCTTGTTCTTTTTAGCGGCGGCCGGGGGGGGGTTAGTGTTATGGAGTGTTATGGAGTGTTATGGAGGAAGGTACAGTGCCTTGCAGTGTAGGTTGGTTGGAATGGATGGATGGGATTAAGGCGGGCCGGAGAGGTGGCGAGAATTGGACGGGGGCTTCTCTTCTTCTGCTTCTTTTTTTTTTTTGGGTAGTCTTGATGAGGAAGAGGGGAGTCTTTTCTTTTTGCTCAGTGTCTGTGATTTGATTTGATTTGTTTCGCTTGTTGTAGGCTTCTTATTTGTGTGTCTTCACGATGAGGGAAAGCGGGTAAGATATGTGATGGCTCTCACGTGAAGACATATGTTCGTGCATACCTCTTGTTGGCTTCAGGCTCGGCCCGCCATGCCTCTCTCTTTCTCTCTCCTTGTCAATTGACCTTTCACGATCAAAAGTCAGTTCCCGATACAATTTCATCTCCATGCCTGACTCACCAGTAAGATTTCCAGATTGTCGGGTTGTTGGCTGCTAGCTGGTTTGTGGCGGAGGATGAGGCGGCGCCCCGGGTGGCGTCAGTGCTCAGCTGGGAGGATTGGCACCTGGAAGGGTTCCGGTCCAGAGTGTTGGGTAGGTGAGGAGTTAATGTCACACAGGGTGATCCCTAATGACGGTGGGCTGCTGCAATTTGGACCTTGGGGTGGCTGTTGGAAGTCGGCTTGGTAGTTATCAATGTTGCCCACACACAGGCACAAAGAGAGTTTCTATGTCCAGAGCCAGCAAACCCTTCAAGTTCCCGATGGGCTATTTCACTCGGCCGTGACGTTCGTTTGGCAGAGGCCGAGACCGAGAGGGAGCAACCGAGGCGCCTCTTTGACAGCTTGCTTAGCTGGGTTGGTTTGGCTGTCCCTTATTTTAGACCGTGGCGGAGACCTTGGACCCCTGGCTGTAGTTTTCTGACATATGCAATCAGGTATGTGGATTCGTCGATGGCTTTTCTTGTTGTTTTATTCTGCTCTGTCGCTCTGTCGGCGGTTTCGTTCACTTATGCGACGTTGGTTGGCTCATCGACGACGTGTTAGCGCGGTATCGTCACGATTGTTTGGAGGAAGAGGGACGAAGAGGCTTGGGAAACAAAAGGAAATGAGATTCCAGCAACTCACATCCTCCGTTTCGATATATCAAGGGGTTGTATTCCACGACGTTTCTGGGAGGAACCAACCGGAACATGGGATGATGGATGATGGGTTAATAAGAAGGAACCAAACGTCGATCCTTCGGCCATGGCATCCCCACGGATGGGCAAATAATTGCATGGATAAAGGATGCGCGCATCTTTTAGCTGATTACAGCGGGTGGTCCATTCTCAAACATGATGCTTCCAGATGGCCAGCTGCCAGGATACCCGGCCTTGAAGCCATACCTCTAGACTGTACGAATAGACGCTCTCATGAAGAGGATGCTGACGGCGTCTGAGATGAGACTCTCACCACTCGTGGCTACTTTGTCACCACAACCAGCGCTGGGAGCAACAATGCACGCCTCCTCATCCATCTAACCATGTACCACATGCCTCGCTTGACGGGAAAAATGAAGCTGCTTGTTGCAAAACGCGAAATGCCTCGAGGGCGTCTGCTTGTTGGGGCTGTGTCGGTCCAGTGCCAGGGTGTCGCCCCTTACTAACTAGCGGTAAAGTGCATCCTGCAGATGGGTCCGTCAGTTGTCTGTCTCCTGTCCGTCTCATCTAAGACGAAAAACAACAGTTGAGGCCGTCAGGATCGTCGCATGGTGGATTCGTCGTTTCTTGCCTCAAACAAAACAGAGTGGCTTATGAAATGGTTTCACCTGATCAACCACCTGCACTGCTGTATGTGTGTTGATGCAGACCGGCCAACATGCGTCCTATCATCTGTACTGCTTCTCGTGATAATGGACACTCGATCGATGGTGCTCATGCGACACTTGCTGCTGCCAACCGTCCTGTCTGAGTTAGTGCATGAAGTCCAATCACTGCCAGTTTATGCCCGCAACGTCTCATGCGAATAGTTCTCCGAAGCGAAGCCCCGGAAACCCCCCGTCCACGCTTCGTACAAGGGCGAACCGGATATGAGCGCGCATGCTTCTCCCGTCTCTCAGTTAAAATGAATCGCCTTCCTTCCTTCCATCCATCCTCCCTCAATCGAACAGGACCGAGCGTAATCAAACGTGAGAGATATTCTTAGCACTTTGTCATCTCCCGCCAAAAAAAAATCCGCGACTCCGCCTCCTCTCGCTCCGCCGTCGCCAGCACCAACGTGAAGAGACAAGGCCAGCCGCCCCACAGCGAGGGCGAGAGAGAGTCTCGGGGCGACGGTTTATTAGCCTCGCTCTCGGTCTCGCGCCTTTAGATTTGTACGTGGGCAGAAACGAGACGAAACGGGGGCTTTGGCTCAGCGACAAGCTCCAATGCGTATCGATTCTCCAAATGATGCCTAAGCTATTATTGTAAATATTCTCCGAACTACCATTTTCCATTCTTGTCTCTCGTCAGACTCCTAGACTAATACCCATTCATAGAGCAAGCCGTGAGTCTTCGGACCGCACTCACAAGACCACCTGACTTCGCCGCAAACCGATACTCGAAAACTAGAAACTATCTATAGAAGCCCATTGACCAAATCAACTCTCTCTCCGAGGGGTTACGGTAGATCCCCCTGACTCAACACTGCCCTAAGCCAACTAATCCATCATCAACCGACCTTTCAACAGACTCGGACGATCACTGCCGCCGTCCCTCAGACCAACTCCGTGTCCGACTTTGCTCTCTCTCTGCTCTCCGGTATGTTTTGGTCATGCGTCTCCCAAAACCTCTCCTGCTTGGACTGTCCGGTCACAATGCCCCGAATGTCGAACGGATCCACGAGCGTCATCCAGAACGGCCTCGGGTCCTTAAAGCCAGGGCCTTCCACCTCGGTAACGCCATCCTGTGCGAGATAAATCTTGTTGCTTTTGGGGAGGAAGTGTCGAGGGTGGCGCAAGTTGAACATGACGACGTTGGCCAGCATAATGGCCGCCTCAAAGACGTAGAAGAACCATTCGTAGCGAATGATTGGTGACATGGACATAGGGTCGAATCCAGGTCCGAATCGGAGCTCCGCGACGCCAAAGTATTCAACAATACGGTAGATGGTCCGTACCAAAATAAGAGAGATGCTCGTGTAGAGGGTAACCAACGGGATATTTAGACGGTCATTCTTGATGCCGTTGGCCAGACACCGACGATGGAAGATGGTAGCCAGCGCGATGAACAAGACAGCAACAACAATTTGGAGGATCAGTGATGTCTTGATCAGGGCATGGCCAGTCTTGATCTCACCGTCGCTCAATGACTGGTTGGCTGAATACGAGGCGCCCCATCCATTGAGCGATTCAATGATTGCCGAGAGAAACCCAAACGTAGTCAGGACTCGGCCTGGATGTAGAGGCGAATGATATGGAACGTAGTAGAGAATGCGACCAAGGATCTGGTAATTTTGTAGTTCGAGAAGTGGTCTGTTTCGTGTCAGTTACTGGTTCTTTTCTCCTGGTTGGCAGGACCTTGGATGACGGGTCACTTACGGTGCCGCGTAGGTAATACAGATGCTGGCAATGTAGACGTTCAGGTTGTCGTAATGAAAGCCCCCATACTCGCGAAGAGCGAACCCTACAGTGAAGAGAAGACAACAGAAAGGGAGGAGAGGCGCCAGTTTCCAGCACTTGTAGTGACTATAACTGGTCAGTTACCTTCTACTCGCATATGCGTGTTTGAATGCAAATCCAAGAGGGGGACGAACAAGCACTGCCAAACATGGACGCAACCAGATGTCAAAAAAGCAATAATGAAGAAGACTGCAGCTCCTTTGTTGGGAGCATAGAAGTAATAGCTCCCATCGACTATTCACCCAGGGGTTGGTTAGCAGGTCGAAAGCGACACAGGTGCACGAGGAGCATAGTGGGTGTGAGACTTACCGTAATGGCCGTTGGACATGGCTGTAGAGTTTCCGCTTTATTAGACGTGCTCTTACCAATAGACTAGATGAGTATAGAGGGTGTCTTGAAGGGTATCGAATGCCCGGAAAGTTCGACCAAAAGTACTCATGAAACTCATCTCAAGTCGAAGATATTGAGACAAGGCAGCTTGGTTCCCCTTCCTTCAACTTGAAGAAGGGGATCAGTCGTCTTCTTATATAAAGCAGTCATCGCGCAACACAGCACCCAGCACCATCTGCACTTGAGAGGGAGGCATTTCGCATCATGATACCCAAAAGCAGCCGCTTCAGCCCTGCGGTCCCCAGCGACCAATCGCATCGATCGCTGTGAATACGACAAAGGCACGGAGTGGGTTCCGCTGATCGCCCCCATGTATCTTGTTGAACGCGGCCAAGTAGCGACGCACGTAAAACGGGCGGACTTGTACCGGCGTCGACCAGTTACGGTACTCGCATCGCACTCTCGTTTTCCCCGTATTCGTCGGGTGCCTGTCGCGCAGCCATGCAGCCCATCGCCCATTTGCAAGGGACGAGACTAATACATCAACTAAGCTGCCGTTTGGCCAAATCAGGGATCATCCCACGAAAGAGGTGGTGGAGAGGTTTTGCCTCGTTCATCTTCTCCTCCAGTTGGGGGTGGACAACTCGACTCAATCACCTCGCCACCATCACCAGGCACCCGCGATACGCAGTTGAGTGCCTCGGTGACGAGAGCGAGTCATCGCGTGTTTCATTATTTCTGCTAGTCGACTGACATTTGGTTGTGCTGCTTATATCAATCCACGAGTCTGTAAAATGCTAATTACTAAAACATGAAAAAACTCCATTCCGAAATCGTGAGCCTCGTTTCCCTGATTGCATCTGGCTGCATCCTCCAAAGGCCAAGTCAACTCCGAGGACAATTCTTCAGACACGGCGAGATCCATCCATAATATCCAACGCCCACTAGACGCTCTAGCGTGCCCAAGTAGTCTGGTTCATTACATCACCTTGCTTCAACTATTGCCCCTATCCCACTCACTTCCCATCTCTATCTTACATATTATAGTTACACAGCGGACCAACATCCCTCATATACTCTTATCAATCTACTCCCCAACTCCGGCTATCGTCCGAGGAGGACTCGGAGCTTTCCACGGCGGCGCTCTCATCTGGAGTTCCTCGAGTCTTGGGGTGGGAGTTCTGACGATGATGGCTGTGATGGCGATGGTGTTGTCGTCTAGGATAGTTGCTCGCGTGTAGCTCGTCGTCGCTCCAGTCACTAAAATCGCCTTCTGAATAGTCCCATTGAACGGGGATTTCCTCCCCCTCCTCGTCATATCCAAACACGAGGCCTCGCCACTCTCCGGCGAGGATTTTCGCCGCCACTTTGAGCATCAGGGCAATGAGATGTGCCGGGGGGCCCAGCAGCATTCCCAGTGTCTTGCTGATGATGGCCATTGGAATCTGCTTGATAGCTTCCAATCTGTTCAAGGGACGCCGTTCCACATTGGGTGCTGGGTTGAAAAAGTTGGCTGCGGGAGGAAGTGGTTGAAACGCGCGGTGACCAACGGAAATGCTGCTTGTTGTCGGTCGATG
The DNA here is from genome assembly GCA_020736575.1 of Thelonectria olida. Lineage (NCBI taxonomy): Eukaryota > Fungi > Ascomycota > Sordariomycetes > Hypocreales > Nectriaceae > Thelonectria > Thelonectria olida. The sequence continues at coordinate 984,168 of JAGPYM010000016.1, read as the reverse complement.
ACTCGTTACCGTCGTCGTCCGGCGTCGCCTCACGACTGCAGGAGGCGCCTCATCACCGTTATCTGGGCCGGTAGCGACTGGGAAAGCCCCCGCCATCTTCAATGGTGGCTCATCTTCAAGTACCATGTCCATGCTCGCATGGAAAGGCTCCCCTTCCCCAACCCATCTTGTTTCCCAGTCGTTTCCTGTCTCTGAAACCTCCCCATTAAGCCTCGCATGGTTCTCGACCAGACCCTTGACAATTGTCAACTCATTGGGGTCAGTATCGATAGTGTTAGGTTGCGAGAGGAGAGGTGATTGTGGAGGGCCAGACTGTGAACGCCACGACTTAACACTGTGGAATGAGTCATCGCTACCTCGACGTCGAAGCCCTGGCGATTTTATCATGTCTTCGAACTCGGAAGACGACATGTCTTCGTCGGCATGTGAAGGAGAAGCTGGACGTGGCGTGTCCGCTTGCATTGTGGGGGGCATGATACTTGAGTCGGAAGACCGATCCATGGAGAGCTTCAGGTGCGGCGGTAGCGTTACCGATCTCGCCACCGCAAATCTGGTCGTTCGCCGGAGACGAGTCTTCATTCGATCTCCTTTATTCCCGCTTCCCTCGTGCAATTCATATACCATGTCCTCATCCTGCGCAGACACATCTCCTTGCGGAGATGATTCAGTCCTTGGTGATATCTCTTGGTGATCTTCACTCGAAGAGCCTTCATCTTGCAACTCAGGGGTTAGGGTACCAGCCCGTGAGAATTGAGCATGGAGTTCTGCAAAATTAGATGTCCTCGGGCTGGAGTGCGATGGCACAAGTAAAGATTCAAGGATCGAGCGTTGAGTTTCCCTGTCCCTATCATCGCGTTGCGTCCTTGAAGGTGTGGTGTTCGCGTCTTGAAATTCTGTGTATTGGTCCCAGTCTCGTAGTGGTGTATTGTTTTCTAGGGCGGCTCGTGCCAGTTCGTCAAGGGCATCCGCCTCTATCTTGGCTTCCAATTTGGCGGTTTCAGTGCGAACAATTGGAGGAGGGTCGGCGGAACTCGCTCGTCGGCTGACCGGGGGGTCGTCGGAAAAGTCTAGAGAATTGGCCCTTTGCCGAAAACTCAGAGGGGTCGGTGTCGAACCTCTTTGTAAGAAGGAGGCTCTTCGAGAAGTTGAAGCAGGCGAATCGGGAGAGTCAGCATCGACAGCAGGGGAGCTAGAAAGGGAGCGTTGCACAGGTGTCCAAGGCCTCTTCCTGACTGGTGTTTGGGGCTCTGGTAGTTCGACGGTGAATGCTCGTTTGAAAGGACATTCCGTCTTCTCAAATTGTAAAATTTTATCGAAGACTACCCTTAGGAGCTCTGCTCGTTGTTGGTCTTCGGGGTCGGTGACGGGGAGTTCGATTCTCCAATAGTTTGGCCGACGAATTTGCAGGACGAATTTGCTATTCACCTCATCAATGCACCAGCACTGGCTTCTGGGCAGAATGGGCTGTAGGGCAGAGCCACAATTGAGAAAGGCGACGGACCCAGGGGCACGATAGATACGAAAGGGGCCTGGACAGTTTGGGTGAGAAATTGTTATTGAGAGAAGGGGTGAAAGATCACAAACTCACCAACTGCAATGGTTCTCTCGAGTTGGGATGACCAGGAGAGGGTGCCTGGAGCGTCCTCGACAGGCAAGCCTGTACTTCGGGAGAAGGCCCTCCCGGAGACAGTAAAAGAAATGATTTTTGCGTTGGGGTGGTTATATAAAGTCTCAACAATACCTTCAACGAGAGGCGAGCTGGCACGGGCAGATTCAGCTAGAGAAATTGGAGCTGTGGCAACCCTTCGAGGCGTCCGGAAGACCGGAAGGGAAAGGGAAGAATCGTCCATGGTAGTGACTATAGAATGGAGTTTGATAGAATTATATTCAGACGGCGCAAAGTATTCCTTGGCCAAGCTGGAGATCAGTCATCGCGGCGAGCCAGATCGAAGCCTGGGAACATTATTGTGTGACGTCGTCTTTCGAGGGTTGCAGGCGAGGCGTCGCGTCGGGTGGGAATCGATCCCCAGAGGGGGCGGTGGGATAAGGTCGAAGAGAATGGAGAACACTGGTGAATGAAGGAGCGAAGGTAGATTGTGCGAGCCCCCAAGGATAAGGGTGATGATCGGGATCGAACGACCTGTCGAGTCGCAAGGTGGCTGATATCGAAACGCACAGTAAAAGTGCCCTCCCTTCTGTCTTGAGGAGCAGGCAAGGCTCATCCGCGCCGGGGAACTGGGGGCATCCCGGATAGGTAAGGAGGCACGGGTACTTAGTCATCCCGCCCGGTTCACGCACAAGCATGCACAAGAGATGCATTTGCACCAGTTGCACGGCAGCATCTGTTCCCACCCCACTCAGCTACAGGAGCGCCGGGTGATGATAATTAATCGTACCTGCCTGTGTTGGATCTGATGCGGAGGCAGTCGTCCTTCTTAATCATGCGGTCTATCTACTACGCAGATACCTACTACCACCTAGGTACCTATGGACGAACAATGGGCGCAATTAACTAGCTTGTTTAAGCAATCCCAATTCATTTCATCCAGTTCTTCTATTGGAATGGAAAGAGCTCACCACATGCCTTGTATCACATGCGAATTACGACTGCCGCCTTGACAACATGATTGGTCAACGGGTCAACTATTTCTTACCGAACTCATTGCATTCCAGTTATTCCCTGTTCAAGCTTGATGCAATCGTTAGTGATCTCGATAGATCCTTAGCTTAGTTGCCCAAAAAGCAAATCGATTCATGAAAAAGGAATTCGTGTGAAGACTCCAGTTCGTAGGTATCCTGCGAAGTACGAATAATTGCAGGACCATCAAAGTAAGCCATCGAGAAGAAAATCTCTTGCAGTTTACCAAATTGTACGTACGATTACCCACCGCAAATACGTTCAGTGTTTCTACAGACCCGAGCTATGGCAGCAATTGATTGGATGCGCGCACCGTACCAAATAATATGCAGGAGATGAAGTGATCTAACAGCTCAGCCTCTGTCGTACGTCAGAGCTCGGACTTTGTACCTGGGCGAGAAGTGCAGGTACCGTGCAACACGCCTTCCAAGTGTTCCAATAGACATCAGCACTTTCCTTACCTCATCACCCCACCAATGCGCGGTGCTATTTGCACAAAAGTTCCCCGCTGGAACTCTGTCCTCCGGCCTTGCCGCCGAACCCGCTACAACTCCAGCTCAGCTCCATCTCCATCTGGATACGACGACGTCAGATATATGTGTGACTCCATCGTTGGGTGCAACCTGTAGTCCACCACTGTTTGTAAACGCTCGATATCGAAACACACAAACGGATAAAGTCTCCGGGTATCACCAACCAGCCCTGTTCGTCAACTCATGTGCGTAGCTTCATCCGCTGATACCCCTCCAATCTCTGGAGCTGCTCAAGCTTAGTCAACCTCAGCACAAGCTCCCGTCCTGTTCCGCCTTGACGCCTGAGCTGTCTCAAGCCTGCATTTCGCGAACGCCATTTCAAAATGCCCGCAGATGAGAAGTTACAGGTCGACAAGGCCAAGATCAAAGAGGCATTTGACATGTCCCACTTTGATCTAAATACCGTCATCCGCGGTGCCCAGCTCACCCTTGTTGGAGGCGAGTAAATCCCGAGGCACACAGAGATATTCACCAACTCATACTGACCAAACTCGGCGCTCACAGCCCACAGAGCCCTTCAAAATCCTGCCCTTTTCACTACCGATCACTATCGTCAGGCCGCCATAGCCGTCGGGGCTGGCATCACCATCAGGCTCGTCGTCGCCATTCCCGTACGTTCTGCAACATCTCGTTGAACCCGATGGGCTCGTGCTGACATTGGTTGCCAGATATTGGGAGTGAGAGTCTTCCTCGGCATTCTTTCTCTCTTCTACTCCCTCGACGACGTGACATGGGACGATTCTCTCGTCAACGGACTCAACTTCGTCGCCGAATACGTGCTTCAAGTTCCCTTCTTTCTCATGGCGCTCATGCGTTATGTCGTCCCGACCTTGGACATCCTGTAAGCTCCACCCGTTGGCTTCCTGTATTCTATCCTAAGTACCCGTACTAAACAAACTCAGCTTCATGCAGTCACTACAGTGGGTTGACATGACCTATGTTCAAAAACACAAAGCCGACAAGCCCTCTGAGCTTCGGGACATGTACTATCCCAACCTCAAAACATACCGTCCTACCGACGGAAGCACTCACTCGGAAAGCACTGCCCAAGCGGTTTCCATGTTTCTCTACCGCTTTCTTCGCAAAGGCGCTATTTCGCTAGCCGTCTTTTCTCTGTCCTACGTCCCAATCATTGGCCGCTTCGTCCTTCCAGCAGCCAGTTTCTACACCTTCAACCAGGCTGTCGGTTTGGGCCCTGCCTCGCTCATCTTTGGAGCCGGTGTATTCCTCCCTCGACGATATCTGGTCATCTTTCTCCAAACCTATTTTTCATCAAGGAGCTTAACGCGTGAGCTGCTCGAGCCCTACTTCGCGCGTGTTCATTTTACCAAAGAACAAAAGAAGAATTGGTTTCGTAGCCGCGGAGGCGTGCTCTTCGGTTTCGGCTTGGGATTTTACGTTCTCGTCAAGATTCCCCTCATTGGTGTCCTCGTGTACGGCATTGCCGAAGCCTCGACTGCCTACTTGATTACCAAGATCACCGACCCTCCCCCTCGCAGTGAGCATATGAAGGAGTTCGCGGCTAGCCAGCAAACCTGGTCCAACAAGCATGAGTTCCTCAACCTGTCACTGGCAAATATTGACTCGCTCAATCACAGGACCACAATTAAAGACGAATGATTGTCTCGGCTTAGTCCCGCTATTTTCTGAGCTCATGTAAGTAATGCAAGTCAAACGCACAGTCTCAGTTCAACAGCAGAACTATAGAAGACGCCAAAGCCTTATCGCTTGGCAATCAACACAAGCCATGGTAGTCGCAAGCTGGACAACATTAACGGCCACGAGCTTTCAAAATGCGAAGGAAAGAGGGAATTGGAGAACGCAAGAATAGAATGAGATGTTAAAATGACTGTTTTGGGTATTTTGGGTAGTGCGGGAGAATATAGCGATTGGTCGGGCATGGGGGATCCTAACGAGAGCTCATTAATCAAATGACCAAGTACTACATCATGAAATGGAAATGCGTACATTGATAACTCCATAACTACCCGTAAATCTCACCAGACAATTGTCTACGGCAATTTGTATGGCGCGATGCTTGAGACCTTGGTTAGAATGCGACTTGCCCCGTTCTCAGCGGTGAATCATTCTTTGTATGTTCTTTGGTTTATGGAGGTCTGTAACGAGATTTAATCGATGTACAGCAGTAATGCTCATCAAGGGTATGTATCCCCATGACATCAACTGAGTCTGGGCTACCAGTCAGGGATCACAGAGAATTTCTCGTGTCCCGTATCGGTACCATGCCGCCTGAACGCTCTGTCCCCTTGACCAATAAAGTCGCAACCTGGAGCATCGCAGCTACGGACGACGTTATCCCCTTCGACATCTTTAATCTCACTCAGATCGACATGGCCGGTCTGTTTCGCGTGCTTGTTTCCCTCGCGCCCACCGCTTCCGATCCAGTCGCACCCAGGCACGTTACATCTTAGAATGAAGCCATCGGTGTCGGTGTAGTAGTGGGCTGCGTTGAGCTTGTGCACAAGCTCTTCGGTCTTCTGCAGGACCTCATCATCAGTCGTCGGCCAGACCGTCCGGTCCATGTCAGGCGGCAATGTCGTGGTAGTGTGCGGGAAGTCAGTGTAACTGAACGCCACTCTGTCGTAGTGGATGCCTGAGTAGAGCAGGATACACCGGTTCTGCTTTTCCTCGCCAAAGTTGATGAGGTTTTCGGCCTAGAGGTTTGTCAGTAACCTACCCAATCACTAGAAAATGCCAGTCCGGATGAAAGAGTGCTTGCCTGGACATCGAATGTGCAGATTTGTATGTCAAAGATGGCAGACAAGATGCTGAGCTCGATTCCTCCTCCCCATCGATCGGGGTCCTGAATGCTACGGCAGTACTGCCTAGGTGGCGTGCCCAGCACGGCCTCGGTGTATGTGTCGGGGTGCTGAGTTATGTAGTCGGCCATCATATTTCTGAGCTGTTGGGCTGGTATTTGCTCAAGCAAAGCACCGCCGAATGCGGTGAACAGACAGCTGTTGTCGCTAGGCATGACACGCAGGACTGCTCTTGATTAGAATTCTGGGCTTTGATCGGTATCGTGAGGCTTACGCAAGGTGCCCTCACGCTCTCGCCAGGGAACATTGATGTCCTCGGGGCTGTTGTCGCTGGACTCATTGGTGGATGGCTTGGGGGCTTCGGTCTTCACTGGGGCGGGTGGCTCCTCTGCAGGGACGATAGTCAAAGTCTCGCCATGAAGCCCTGCTGAGCGCGCAGTTTCGCCAATCAAGCCCAAGTCGAGGTTCTTCATAGCCATAGGCGGGCCATACTTGATGGTGAAGCTGGCAATGCCAGTCCGAGTCCGGAGCTCACGAAGAAGGTCGCCAACAGTCGCAGAGTCTGGGACGTCGATGATGCCAGTGCCGGCAGGTCCTTTGTATCGAGCTCTCATGATAGCGGGCAGAGTAAAAGCTGGAGTTTTAGGTCTGTGGCTAGGAATATGATGTTCAGTTCTTTGTGTATTGAATCTGTGAAAGTGCAGCTGAGGTCATCAACCTGTCAGTCGATTGGCCTTGAAGCTTAGGTCCAAGTGAGCGGGGACAACTCGCTTCGTTGTTACCAAAGATGGAGACTTGATCGTAGGATGTTCACCAAGACCAGGAAAAAGAGAGAAAGCGGAGGTTGAAAAGAAACCAAAACAAAACCATTTATAGCGCGGTTGGTGTTCGAGTACTCATTCAAAAGCTATCACAAGAGACCTGCTATCTGACTTCTGGAAACGTCTATGCCCAACAGTTACGCCACTACCCGGGAGGCTGTACGAATTCCCTAGCTCTCGTGTGGTTGGCTGGGCGGTGGTAGTGGTGTTGGAGAACGCAGCACAGCCAGTTGGCAGGCGCACAGCTTAGCGTAGCGAGGCACACCAGAGCTAGCCAGATATATACTAGCGCTTCAAGTGCCTGGCTCCAATTCAACCATCCACTGAGGTGCGCGTAGCTAAAGCTTCTTAGTACGTACCTCCAACTAGCTTTATCCCCAGAATCGCGAAATTATTTGGCGTTTCCATTTCGCGACTCAACCTCCCGACCAGCCTTGGCGATTGCGCCGTTGATGAGACACCTCAACATAATTAACTGCTGAAGCACGCGCTCATAAACCCGCCGCGACCACGCGAATTCGCCGTATTGGCCCCCGATTCGAGCCATGTCGACCAGGAGAGGTGCTGCGCCAGAAGTGCGCGAATCCATCGAAGCAAAGGCTGCCGACCAGGACGTCGATATGAAGGATGGCCCCGAAGAAGAGGACGTCGATGCCGAAGGAGATGATGTGGATGTCGATATGGATGCGGAAGGCGAAGAAGATGCAGAGGGCGAGATGGATGACGAAGGCCGACCTGATCTATTCCGCATGATCCACACACTTTCAACCTTCCTCTGTAACGTCGAGGAGGAGTATGTTCCCTCCTTCGTGCCCTGTTGTGTACGTCTAGCTCACCAAATGCCATCTATAGTGGAGAGGAGCTGGCCGGCGGCTTCCAGCGCATCCCAAATCGACGCGTGTTGCCCGACTACTTCGAAGTTATATCTGTGCCTGTCGCATTCAGTACTGTCAGGGTAAGCTATCGATGGCATAGCGACGGCCACCACGGCATCCTTGCTGACCCCAGATGCAGGGAAAAATACAAAAGAAGCAATACACTTCTTTCTCTGAATTTGTCAAAGACGTCGCCCAAATTTTCCACAATGCACAGGTGTATAACCGCCCTTCCGCGCCCATCTTTGGCGCTGCCGTTCGTCTGAGGGAGATCTTTCTCGAAGAACTCCAGAAGCTATTGTCAAAGGGATACATTACAGCTGCGGAAGCGAAGCTCCCTGACCTGGGAGAGCTTCCCCCAGTGGAAGGGGACTCACCTGTCATTGAGGATGACGATGAGGAGGACGACGAAGAGGAGGAAGAGGAGGAAGAAGAAGACGACGACGAAGATGATGATGACTCGGACGATGAAGGAGGGCGACGTCGTGGCAGGAGGCGTGGTCGCGCCTCTGGATTTGGACGTAGGGACCGAGACCGTGATGAAGATGATGACGGTCACAAACGAAGGGGTCGACCACCCGTCGTCTTGACCCCCGTGGAAGCGCGTATCGCATCAATCCTCAAGGGTCTGAGGAAACCCAAGGACTCAACTGGACATCTGTTGGTGCTGCCCTTTGAGAGGCTGCCCGACAAAGGTGCTGTTCCTGACTACTATCAAACCATCTCGAATCCGATTGCCCTCGACAACATTAAAAAGAAGGCCAAGCGCAAGAAGTACCAGCATGTTGACCACATGATGTCGGACGTGGAACTCATGTTTGAGAACGCCAAGCTGTACAACGAAGACGACAGCGAGGTGTACCAGGCTGCTGTCGAGCTGCAGAAGCAAGCTCGTGTTCTGGCCGAACAGGAGAAGGCCAGGCCCGACGATGACTTCAGGGACGAGGATGGCAAGCTCCCTCTTGCGGGAATACAGTACAATGGCCTAACATGGAAAGTTGGTACGTATCGCATCACCAGTAGAGAGAGCATTAGCTGGGCTGCTTCGAGTAGTCGCTGACATTTTGGGTGTAGGTGACTGGGTTCACATCCGCAATCCAAATGATCTGGCGAAGCCCATTGTCGCGCAGATCTATCGGACCTGGCAAGATCGCGCGGGGCAGAAATGGATCAACGCCTGCTGGTACTACCGACCAGAGCAGACGGTGCATCGATTTGATAAGCACTTCTTCGACCATGAGGTGGCCAAGACTGGTCAATACCGCGACCATCAGATCGAGGATGTCTTGGATCAGTGCTTCGTCATGTTTGTTACGCGGTTCAACAAGGGCCGGCCCCGCGGGTTCCCTCCCGACAAGGACGTCTACGTGTGTGAGTCTCGGTACAACGAGGAACGATTCACGTTCAACAAGATCAAGACATGGGCTAGTTGCGTGCCGGATGAAGTGCGCGAAAAGGACTACGAGATGGATCTGTTCGAAGTGCCTCGAAGGATGAAGAAAGGGCCTAGTCCTATCAAGCATCTCTTGCGTGAGGATGCAAAGGAGACAGATGATCTCCCGAAGCCAACATGGGGCAGCCCAAATGCACCGCCCATAGTTGGTGCTGTGCATCGCCGCCCTCGAGAGTCCAATGTGAGTGCTGAAGAACCAGCCCCTTCCAGAGGTGTTTTCGCCGTTGCATGGTTGCAGCCCTGCCAACCTGTTCTGCCTGCTGCTGGTCAGCTGTCAGCGAGCCCAACCCTACCTACGCAACTCAAATCGCTGTCTGTCCTTTCACTGTCCCTCGTTCTTTCCCTCCGTACATAAGCAAGATTTTCTTGGCCTCACCCCTCTCCCTCTCATCTCTTTCGCTTCAACCTCTCCAACTGTTCGTCACACTGACTGACCTCTTCTTTGCAGGAGTCACCACCTCCCGAACCTACACCACCAATGCAAGCCATGTCTATGTCGGCCGTGCCCATCCCGGACATGGCTGTCGACGGTGCCCGCCGCGCCTCTATGATGTCGGCCTCGGCCATGGACCCCTCCAGGATTTCGGTGCCATACGCTGGGCCCGGTGCTGTGCCATCTCCATCACCCAGCCAGTACAATGCCCACATGGCCTCTCACTTCCAACCTGTGACGCCCGTGGCAGTACCTCCACAAATCCACCAGACGCCAGTGCCCATCCCTCACCCCCCGCATCTTGGAACCCCAGCTCCCCAGGTTCCAGGCGTTCGCCCCATGCAATACCAACAGCACCCCCACCAGCTTCCTCAAGCTGGCTACGCCCAGAACTATGCTCAGGGATATGCTCAGTCTCCAGCGCCCCCGATGCATCAACAACCTCAAATGACTAGTCCCATGGGACCTGCATACGGGCAAGTCCCAGTTGCAGCCGTCGCACGACCTCCTCTACCCGCATCTGGTAATGCCATGCCGCCGGGCAACATGTACAACCCTCCAAGGCCACCCGAGGTGTACACTCTCCCTGACAACCTCAATGATGTTTTCCCTGACGAGGTCCGGCAATCATTCCAACACGACAGTGCTGGACGCATCTTGTTCTTTACCGCACCACCCCTTGATCGGCTTCACAAGGGCGTTTCTAACGAGAGCGCTGGTCTTGGACACAGCATCAAATACCTCGCCGGAAAACAGCAATGGTTGGCTGACCGGGAAAAGAAGCGCAAGCAGCGCGATGAGAATGCTGCTCTTGACTCCAAGAAGCGAATCGAGCTTGAAGCCGCAGCAGCCAGGGAGGCCAAGGAGGAGATCGTTGCGCAAGCCAGCGACGCCATGGCCAAGTGGCTCGATGACTTGGATAAGGATACGCAGAAATGGAAGAAGGACGCAGGCTTGGAGGGATGGGGAGAGCCCCGGAGACAAAATGGCGTTGCTTAACTTAGGATAACAGTGTCATCTACAGGTCAAAGGTATTATGGATACGGGGGCGTCCTAGGACATTGATTCTTATAATATCGGCATGATGCCGTATTCAAAGGGTGGGCTCGTCGGAGTTAGCTGGAAGTATGTTTTTACCTCGTTTTTGATTCAAATGTGTTTTCTGTGTAAGAGGTCATCGCAACAACGAAATGCGATCCCTTTGCATGTTCAATGAATTCTCCATGACAAACATGAGATTCATCATGCAGTAATCTGACCTCGAAATGCCACAGGTCTGATCTTATCAAGCCATGGTATTAAACAGGGGTGTCGTTGACAGGGAGAAGCGGTCACGATATCCGTGCCTTCAACGAATGGAAGAGACTTGATAAGTCCGAACATACACAGCTCGAAGGAGAACATGTGGCTTAAGGTTCATATGGTGGTGTCTGACCAGGCACTCGCTATTGATATCAAGTTGTCAATCGAATGTCGCCATGCGATAGTCCTCTCAGGTTGAAAGTCTTCCGCCATGTAGCGTTCACATGAAGTCATTATGATTTACACTTGCACACCCTCCACCACAATAGCATCCCCTTGTGCCCTTTGCTTTCGTCCGTGTCCCAATTCATACATCACCCATTCGTACACAGCCCATTGGACCGCGTTGACAATAAACGCCCTCACGCTGCAGACAGTCAACCCACGAAAGAAAACCCGAACGCCACCTTCTCTATAAGCATCTCGTGCAACGCGCAATGCCCCATCCCGTTTTTGTTGACCGGCGCCCCCACCAAGAAGAGGAGAGGTCTCTCGCTGCCTACCCCATGGTTGGGCTTGAACACGAGTCTTGATGACATCAAGCGGGAAGATGCTCGCCCATGTGATAACTCCTGCCATGCCACCGCAAAGCAGAACTTTGGCGGCTTCGTGTTGTAATGAAGCTTCCTTGCCAGGCCCGGCAGCCAGCCATCGCGTGCTCAATTCGTAGGACCAAAAGTAGAAACCGTACCCAACACTGTCGCGAATCGCAGTAACCGCGCCCCCAAAGTATAAACCGCGACTGCCCTCATTTCGCCAGATTTGTTTGGTAATGGCCCAGCTTGAGAGATGTTCAGTTGATAGTTGAGCCCGGCATTTGATCAGTTCCGTTGGTGTGCTAACTACCCAAGTCGCTAGACCACCAACTGCACCGGCTAACCAAGTTGTCCATAGGCTTTCTCGGACAGAAAAGGCTTTGTTGAGAGCAGCCTCGGAGCGATTGTAGGAAACAAAGAGAAGAGCGTTCAAAGCGCCATAACCCAAGATTGGCGCAGCTGTCCCTGTGACTAGGGAGGTTGGATTACCAAAATGGCGAGTGTATGCACTGCCGCTAGAACTTGTTGCAGCAGCAGATGCAGCGGCAACAATTGCCGGAGTTGAAGTTGCACTTGCACCTTGTGCTTGTAGCCGGACCTTGATCAGGTCAAGCGGGTTCCCGATGATGATTCCAACGGCGCCGCTTAAGTAACCAGCCCAGAAATCGGCCGACATGGCCAATTGCAATTGGGCTTAAGCCTTCACGTCCGACGGCCGAATGAGGCGATCGGTGTGTCTGGCGATGTCGCGCTGGGCAATGGTAATGGTGGATAGCACGCCGAGATAGACGACTCCCCAGGCGAGACCAGCAGTCGCAAGATATCGGCGGTTTGCAGTGGCAGCAAAGTCCATGCGTCGATACCGGACCAAGTAGTGCCAATATGCGAAATGGCTACTGACAGTTGCAGTGACAACGGCCGTGCGATTCTCTGCGAGAGCGACCTGAAGAGGGGTTGGAGTCGTCGGACGAACGGTTGCGGTTGGATGCTCGGCAAAGGGATCGCCGGTGGCCGATCGGCTTTCGTCGGTGGCGGAGACGGTGCTAGAGTTGAAGAAGTGCATTTTCAGAACGATGGCTTGCTTCGGCGATGTGAGGCAGCTTGTTTGAGCACAGAGAAAGAATTGAAGATGGGGGATAGAACGACCGTGTTTTAACGTCACGTCACCGCTCAATGAAAGTGAAACGCCAACACAACATGAAAAAGAAGTTGCATCTCGTCGCCACCGTCCGTCCCCCCTTCTGCCGCCATATTTAAACCTCGTTTCTTTCGTTAGTCTTGCTTTGTTTGGGCCTCGTTTTTTAGGTAAGCTGGTGGAGGCGGCACTAACACAGCAGATGCAAGATCCAAAGATCGCCGATTTTCGGCCATGATCCTCCCGCTTTCCAATCTCGCTAGTCCTCTAAATGGCTCCTTCCGTGTTTGGGTGGGTAGTCTCCCCCTCTCACGTGAGACCGTGTCTGCCTGCGTCGCGTCTGCCAAACACGTCGCGCTCCTCCCCGAATATTCATTGCCACACTTCTGTTCATTTCCATTCGCGATTTGGTTGACTTTAGCCATTGTTTTGTCTTTTCATGGTGCCTTGAAGCTTTTTTTGTCTTCCCGGAATCTTCTGCACGAGACTCTGACCCGGCTGCTGTCGGCACGGCTCACCGTCAAACATGGCACGCCCGTACGTTGCTTCCACTCGTGGCCAGCTCCCGTATCAGATTACTAACATGGTAGACAGCTCACCCTCCACTTCCACGCCACTTCCTGCCAAACAAAACCCACCGGGCGTTCATCGTACGCCTACTCCAAAGTCAATCGACCGACTTCATAAGCCATTCAGATGTCCTGGTGTTGCTGGAAGGACTCCCACCGACCGGCCAGCTCGGAAGCGGAGAAAGGTTGATTATACAGGTGCTGACGGCGAAGTCGACGCGGATAAGCCCTACTCCAACACAGATCGATTAGCCCTTGCCACCAGGGATGTCAACCGATATCCCGTGTTCCAGGCCAAGGAAAAAGGTGTCATCTTTCGCAAGGCCTTCAGTGTGCCTCTAAAGAACAAGGATACTGCCGCGTACAACCCAAGCCGGCCCCCACCTACACTTGGCCTGCGTCAAGGTGCTGTCTTTGTTGCCAGGCCTCTGCATGACCCAAGTGGCGAGTTTGCCATTGTGCTGTACGACCCAACTGTGGATGACAAGCCCACAGACGCACCGCAAATCGTGGCCGAGTCTGAAGCTCCGACTGAAAAGCTTGATGCGCCATTGGTGCATAAAAGTTTGGCTGAGATCCTCGGAATCAAGAAGAAGGTGGATAATGAACACCCTCGGGTCCCCGTCGTCATCGATCCCAAGCTCGCCAAGATTCTTCGTCCCCATCAAGTTGAAGGTGTTAAATTCATGTACCGGTGTGTGACCGGCATGATCGACGAAAACGCCAATGGCTGTATTATGGCTGATGAAATGGGCCTGGGAAAAACTTTGCAGTGTATCAGTCTATTGTGGACGCTCCTGAAACAATCTCCTGATTCTGGGAAGTCTACCATTCAAAAGGCCATCGTGGTCTGCCCAGCCAGCTTGGTCAAGAATTGGGCCAATGAGTTGGTGAAATGGCTTGGTGCTAATGCCATCCATCCATTTGCAATCGACGGCAAGGCATCAAAGGAGGAGTTGACACGCCAATTGCGCCAATGGGCGATTGCTAGCGGTCGATCTGTGACCCGTCCTGTCATCATTGTGTCGTACGAGACTCTGCGCCTCAACGTCGAAGAGCTGAAACACACCAAGATTGGGTTGCTCTTTTGCGACGAGGGACATCGCCTGAAAAATGGCGATAGCAACACATTCAATGCTCTCAACAATCTCAATGTTTCGAGACGTGTCATTCTTACCGGTACCCCTATTCAGAATGATCTCACAGAGTACTTTTCCCTCACCAGCTTTGCGAATCCCGGTCTCCTAGGAACTCGTCAAGAATTCCGTAAGCGCTTCGAAATTCCCATTCTTCGGGGTCGAGACGCCGCCGCTTCAGAGGCCGACCGGAAGAAGGGCGACGTGTGCACCGCAGAGTTGCTTGGCGTCGTGAACAAATTCCTGATTCGACGAACAAACGATATTCTCTCGAAATACTTGCCAGTCAAGTACGAGCACGTTGTCTTTTGCAACTTGGCACCATTTCAGTATGATCTCTATAATTATTTCATCAAGAGTCCAGATATTCAAGCTATTCTTCGAGGCAAAGGCAGCCAGCCCCTCAAAGCCATCACGCTTTTGAAGAAGCTTTGCAACCATCCAGACCTCCTCAACCTCTCCGAGGACCTTCCAGGCTCCGAGAAGTGCTTCCCAGAGGACTATGTTCCCAAGGAGGCACGTGGCCGAGACCGTGAGGTCAAGTCATGGTACTCTGGCAAGATGGTTGTCCTTGATCGGATGCTTGCGCGAATCCGTCATGATACGAATGACAAGATTGTCTTGATTAGCAACTATACTTCCACACTGGATCTCTTTGAGAGACTGTGTCGATCCCGCGCGTATGGATGCCTGCGCCTGGACGGCACCATGACTGTCAACAAGCGCCAGAAGCTTGTGGACCGTTTCAACGACCCCGAAGGTGAAGAATTCGTATTCTTGCTCAGCAGCAAAGCTGGTGGTTGCGGTATCAACCTGATTGGCGCAAACCGCCTTGTCCTCTTCGATCCCGACTGGAATCCGGCGGCCGATCAGCAGGCCCTGGCTCGAGTTTGGCGTGATGGTCAGAAGAAGGATTGTTTCGTCTATCGCTTCATCGCCACAGGAACCATTGAAGAAAAGATTTTCCAGCGCCAGTCTCACAAACAGAGTCTTTCTTCGTGTGTCGTTGACTCTGCAGATGATGTCGAACGCCACTTCTCTCTTGACAGTCTTCGTGAGCTCTTCCAGTATCGCCCTGATACTAAGAGTGACACGCACGACACTTTCAAGTGTAAGAGGTGCTTTGCAGATGGCAAGCAGCGCGAGAAGGCAAAGGCCATGCTGTACGGAGATACTAGCACCTGGAACCACTTCGTCAATGAACGACTGAAGCCCATTCAGGACTTGCTGCTACGGCAGGAATGTGGGGAGCAAGAGGTTTCTGCCGTGTTCCAGTATATTTCCCACTAAGCTCTACGATTTTCACATGTTGAGACAAGACTCATTCGTGGGTACGATAGACTAAGAACGGCTAGCGGGCGGCGTCAAGGATTTAACGTTAGTTGGGTTTGCTTGGAGCGCATTGTTGGGATTATGAAATGGTGTAGACAGACGGAGGCCAATGCATGGATGTTTCGAAATGAGCTTTAGAAGCCGATGTGTCATGAAAAATTCACTGAAGACTGAACTATCCTGAACTAATCGCGTGATTACAGAAAGTGACGATTGGAGAACTCAATGAGAATCAGGAGTACAGTGTCTATTTCCGTAAAGCTGTCGTTCGGCACTGTTCACCCTTGCAAACCTCTCTCGGACCCACATTCATATTCTTTTTTGCACTTCAACAAGAGACTCTTTTAAATTTCCTCATCAACATTCAACACCTTATCCTCTGTTTCAAATCATCACAAGATTCTTCGTCATGTCTGGAAAGTCCATCACCCAACAAAATGCCGACTTCTCGGCCTACTACCTCCAGCGCACCACGCAGGAACTCGCTGAGGATTTAGACAAGGCGCGCACGGCAGAGGACTTCAAGGCCGACTCAATCCCGTTTCTCGTGCACGCGCTGCAGCAAGGTGCGGAGCTCTTCTCGGCTGAGGACCAGAGGCGCGTGGTGACGGCGGCGAAGAAGGGAAAGGGAGAGGAGGCTTGAGCACTTGAGCGATACTGGGACTGTGGGATACTTAGAAGCGGCACTTTTCACCTTGACCTCAATACGAGACGACTTGAAACCCACCTCACGTACATCGATTCAAGGACAAGAAAGAGGGCTCATTGTTCATTTTACGGGAGGATGAAACGACAACTGCTTAGTACCAAGCCGCCATCGAATCAACCCTGAATAACGATATGCCCTCAGAGACGACAAGGTCGGCACATCTAAGCCACCAGCACACGTCTCGCATTACGATGTCAATGAAATTATGGCACCTGCTTCATAGGCCTCGAGCCTCACGCAAGCTACGGACACATCGATGTTTAAGACTTTATTCATTATAAGCAAACCACCAATCCGACTCGACAAGTCGGGTCGACCTCGACTGCTTGGTATCAGACCGAAGGAACGACAAGCAGAAGCATTCTAAATACAGGCCGCTGAGTTTCATGAAGGGTATCTTAAAAAACAAGCTCGACGCCACGGATAGCGATCCGCAAATAGTCGCGGAAATGCGTTTCCCCCAATGCCATCATCATATATATATATATATATATGTATATCCCTGTGTCCTTAGCGCATCGCGTTTAATGGGAGGCGTATCGTCGCTCACGACGAACAGCCCATCCCTTGATGGCAAGTACAATGATTTCCCAGGCCATCAGTAGGCCAACCAGTCCCATGGTGACGGTAAACATGAACATGGCATCCAAGTCGTAGTGAATCATGCCTTGCACCGTATCACCAGCCTGCAATAGTCAGTCTCCTGAGCAAGTCGTGTCGTTGGAAAATGGAAAACTTACACTGGTCATGAAGATGATACCTCCAGCCATCAAGCCAAAAGAAGCAAGAAGCTCGGTAGGAGGCCGAGATGGGAAAATTGACTTGGGTGGCTTGAGGAACATAAGGACATAGGTGAAGCCTCTGGCTAGAGAAGCTCCAAAAAGAAGATCTCCCCACTGCTTGTGCACCATGCTCGAAATCATGCTGTGCTGAGTGTGGGAACTCATCATGATGCCCAGGAGCATGATGATCAAGGCAGGAATGGGGTTCAAAGAGACCTCGTAGGTGTCGGGGGGCGCCGATTGCTCGGCCTCCTCGTCGGAATAGTGGTGAGCGGCCTCGGGGAGCTCGACAGTCATGTTCAGCAAGTCTCGAATACGAGTGGACTCGACGAGCATTCCGCACTTGATTTCAGTCAGTTTCTATTCGGGCCAGCCGAAATGTCTCAGGGGAGGGTGAAAGGGAGGTTGTGACGTACTATTCCACCACCAATGAAGAGGACAGTGATGGAGATGTGCTCCATGTCAGTCGGGGTCCAATCACCGCCCCAGCCACCAAGATGCTCAAGAAAGATGTTGGTAGCGCCGTAGAAAAAGATCAAGAAGCTCTCGACAAACTCGGCCGAAGGTCGCCATTTTCGACTGGATGTCTTGGGGCAAACGTTCCAAGCCCAGCCAAACTCGGCGAAACTGCCGCTCCAGCGGCCCAGAGTGAAGAGACCGAGCCAGAAAAAAACACCGCCTTTAACCCAATGGGCGAGACCGCCAAAGATGCCGTGTCCCTCCTGAATATTTGGTTAGATTTCCGTGCCTTGCAGAGAATTGGCCCTTTTTTACTCACAAAGAAGCGGCCGTAGGTGACGACGCCAGTGGACAAGGCAATGAAGCCAAAAGGAAGGATGATGCGGTTGATAGCGCGGGCGCTGCAATCCAGGTATCTCCACACGCGCGAAGCGACGATTTTGGCGGCATGACGGGTCAGTGTCGACTTCTGAGCGGTAGACGCAGAGGCTGAAGAGAAAGGCATAGCTTCTAGATCCTCATCTTCATCATCGTACTCCTTGTGACGAGACTGCATGGGGATATCATCGTCATCCGAGTCGGGCAGAGTGGAGACGGAATTGCTGCGCAGAGACTCGGTGTTGGGCTCTGTTCCCTGTCCGCTGTCGTCAGAATGGCGGTAGGGACTCAATTGATACTCGTCGTGTTCGCGGTACCGAGTTCCGTGCGTGGGCACGGGCAAAAACGCTTGGCTTTGGCTTTGGCTGTCGCTGCTCCTACGCGATGCTCTCGACTTCACGACTCCGGCCACCCGTCCGACTGCTGTAATGAGGACTTGGGCTGAGACGACCCAGGTGATGATCCAGCCAATCTTGTGGTGGGCATTGTTAGGGTACAGATCAGGGGTTGACGCGTTGTAAACGGTGCCGACCACGATTCCTACGGCGTTTGCTGCCAAGAAGACGAACTGGGCGAAGAGAGTGAAGCGAGACCTCGCCAAGGAGAGCATCACAGCTATGACGAGGGGGGGGGAGTCAGAAGGTTGGTCGAAGCGGGGGGTCCTTGGAAATGAACAAGGGAGCTTACCAACTGGAAGAATGAAAACCCAACCAAGAGTCATGAGAGCGATGTGCGTGTAAATGGCGCTCGCATGGTCTGGGTGAGAAAAGTAACTCGGAGGGTATTCAGATTCATCTTTCGGCTGGTCGGCGTCGTGAGTCTGGTTGCCATGGCTGCCGCTCATGCTCATGGCGCCGTCTGTTTGGGCGTCATCGTGGCCACCTCCGCCATGAGCGAGAATGAGAGGAAGAAACCCCAGCAGGAGAACAAGGGCGGTTGCAGATGGTGATGGTGTCGATTTTACGGCCATGGAGAGAGCGAGAGAAGGTGAGTTTGGTTTACGCCGCCTGTCGTGTGTTGCTGTAGCTTGAAGAGACCAGGATTGGTACACAGCAAGCTCTCGGGGCGTTTGGACAGTAACAAAGACGCTCAATGACTGGTCGGACGGAGGTTTAACAATGTATCATGTCATGAGGTGGGAGGGACAAAGAGGAAGCAGAGAGTATCTATCCGTGAGAGACAGGTCGGTAGGGATTATGCGGGAAGAAGAGGGAGACAGGTCGACAGGGGACGGAAACAATGATGGATCCTCGGGCGATGGGGCGCCTTGTTTAAATAATAAAAAAAAATGTGGACGAGAGAAGTGTTTCGTGAAGGCATCACATTTTCGCAGCAACTACCTAGGCGTTGGCCGCAGCCGTTACCCGAACCCATTGATAGCTTACCATTGAGGGTTCACAGGCATGGAACATCAACCACGATAGGTCACGACCCGAGAGGATGGGGACCAGGGCAGGAGCCTCGCACCATCCGGAGCATCCGAATTGCTTCACGAGCAAACAAAAAGAGGCAGAGAGTTGCGGTACTTGGCACTCCGCGGCTTGGCTCTTTTCTTCGCTCTGGTGGGGATTGGCGCACACCCAACGTTACGTGACGAGACGAGTTTCGGGACTTCGGACATTTCGACACGCTACGATGGGAGGGCAAGGACAAGGTACTCGATACTTGCAAACAGAGGATGCCTCATCACCATGGTCAATTACAAAGAAAACACTCAATTGGATGGAGACGGACCATGGCTTTTTTTTTCCACGGAATTTTTCAGAAATGGGGATTGTAATCGTACATCCATTTTATTTAATTAAACTGGAGAAGTACATACGAATACTCACCTCAGCACCTTGTTTACACGGCAGCCACAAGTACCACCCACCCCAATGCGAATATTTGTGTCTTCTTCTTTTCTTCCATTTTCTTTTTTCTTTCCCCTTTTGTTTTTTTATTTTATTTTCTTTTACCGTCACAAACGACATCATCGATCCATGCCCCAAAGTCCCTCGCCGAGCCTCCCCGTGCGTCCAACCAGCCCTTGGCGGCGCCTCTCTAAGCGTAAGACGGCTTCAACTTACGAAGCTGTACTTGGCTTGACTTGATGCTTACCAACCAACCACCAACCTCCCAACCTCGCCTGTTCTATTCAGACATGGAGATGAGCATGAATCTTGTCTATCTCTGTGATTGTGTACCACGTTCAAGCTGGCTGTAAACATGTGAGTTACTACACACAATTCTCCCTCCCTCCTTCGTCCTCACGTATTCACCTTAAAAACTCATCATGAACGTCCATGGCAATAATATTCGTACAACCGCCACTTGTCAATGCAAAGTCACGTCATACCCGGTTCATGGGGTCCAAGCTACTAACTAGTTAGTTAATGGCCGCCCCGACGCCGCATCCGTCTGCCAACCACACATCCCGGACGACAGTGCCGACTCTCTCTCTCTCTGCCTCCGGGCTGGACAAGGCAGTCCGGGAACTTTCGCTGGAACTAAATAAATTGTGTTAGACGCGTCAGCCGGGCCTGTTCGTTGTATCACATAGTGTACGAGCGCGGCGTCAACGACAAGCCGCGACCAAAAGATTCCCATGATGACTTGGACCCATGTCAATGCAACTCAACCATGGAGAAATGATGCAAGCCGGTACACACTTTAGCCTTGTCAATCACCAGTGCCATTGTCAACTGACCGCGGCCCGCTCTCTTTTGGGAGGGGGTTTAACCCACTTCTACATAGTATCTCCGAGAGCCCCGATCCTCCCGGATATACCAAGGTCACCAACTACACCGCTTGAGGTAGTAGACGCCACTTACCAGGACCACCAAATATGTATTCATGGGTAGAAGTTGGTCGGTATATTCGTATGCTATTCGTACGCAGGCAAACGAGACAGGAAACCTCCGGTATGACTCAGATCCGACAGCAACGAAACGAAGAAACAAGGTGGTGGGGATGATGGGCGTTGTTCGGTTTAGTTTCTCACTAAACCCTCCATTCTTAATCGGCAATAAGCAGACGGCGTATGCATTTGCTTGTCGTCGTCTTAAACGCCCTTCAAACGCGCATGCGCCTGCAAGGTTCTGAAGCATGTGGCCGCTCCTTTAAGGGCCCCAAACCTGCTGAGACGCCAGCGATGCTGTTTGGCGCGTGGGATGCATCAGTTGAGCCCCCCCGTGCGTTGCTGCGTGGCTCAGATTTGAGGATGCGTAAGAGTAGCCCGTGTGCCACAGCCAAGTACGTAGGCCATTGCGAGAAGCAGCAAACAGGCCATCAACTCATAGGTAGAAAACAAAGAGAAGAAGACGAAGAGAATACATTCCACGGAATGGTGGGGTCATGGTCGCCCGCTCTCCCGGCCGCTTCTCTCGGAGTTTTCTACTCGAACTTGAAAATTCCGGAGCATCCTTTCGGATGTAAAGGCTTTCTTTGCCATGTTTGTTAGTTAGCTTATTCGCAAAAGAATGCACGTTTTCTTCGTGATACTCCATCCGTATGTACCGATACCTGCCTAGAAACGCCAAGCCGCAAACCGTGTGCCGATTATTTGCGTCAACAGCATCCTCGATGATATGCATCTTCATGGTTGAAGCCCTTCTCAATTATCCATTGGGCCATTCCCCCAAAGAGTCCAGGGTGCCCTAAATCGTCTCGTCCGAAACTTCCGGCAGCCCCTCCACCGCGAAACCACCTGGTCCGGACACCGGCCTTCTTGGCTCGACTGCATTTCTTGGTGTTGAGACTTGGCCGTCGTATGACTCTTCGGGGAGATTTCGGGTTAGCAGGCAGGCCTTCCGTGAAATCTGCTGATTCGTTTCGTTCTCGAGGTAGCAGATTGGCCGGGCCAATCTTGGTCGTCACAATGTACACGGACTAGGAGGGTTGGAAACGGCTCTCAAACGGCTCCATCACATTCACCACAGGGCCATGTCTCCTTCGCGGCCAATGCGCAACGTTACCCATGTCGTTTCTCGATTTACTTTGGTAGAGCTCGATCCTCGACAGAAAACTCATCTTGTTGCAACATTTCCTCTTGGAACTCTGCACTGTCCTTTGCCGGCGTCGGCGATGTCGGGGAGCCCCTTAACAGGCTGATCGTGAAGCCATCACCACACCAACCAGCCACGCTCCGGCAGTAAAGCACCCGGGTAGGATGATCAATCCTCTTACAACACCCTCGATTCATCATACCGCCTCTTTCGCTCCCAGAAACGTTTGCAGGTGGTTGCATGCATTAGGCTAGAGGCCATGCGTCAGACGGGATCGTGGATCATGTCTTCCCCACCCACATCGCTAAGTTATTCATTGTATGTACAGATGTCCAAGGTACCATTGGGTGGTTGATAAAAGTCCCAATCACTTCTGTGTTCATGTCACCTGAAGATGCTGGACAGATATCTCGTGAGATGGTCTTGCAAATAGCGTCGCTTTGGCCTTCGCCGGTTCCGCTCAACTCGGCCGACCGATCCAAAACATGGTTATCGTCCTTTGATATGTCCTTGCTACCTGATTCCATTCATTCTTTAAGTTGGGCGAGCGAGCGAGTATTCTTTTACTCTGGGTCTGCTTCCGAGTGTGACGACTGGCCTAGTTAGTAGAATACGTAGCATCACATAGCACTGGTTTCACAACGATGGCCAGATCTAGCAATGCGGTCGAGCAAATCATTGATTTTCACAGTCACGACTTGTATCGTGGACCTACTACTGTCCCAGAGGATATGATTTAGTTGGTTCTGCATTTAATCTTGTGTGCGTTGTTACATGACGGATATTCAGGTATGCGAAGTTCCGTCCCTGTGGCAGTCAGTTACAATAAGGATATTGCAAGATGAAGCTTAACTCTTACATGCTTCTCATAGGTAGATTAGAGATTTAAGGTTGGTATAAGTGCCAATCCCCCAAACGTCATGCATCTCATCCCAGTAGGTGATCCGTTCCCACATAGGTAGCTCGGACGAACACATATCGTGTATCATTTCTGCAGTCTTATTGAGAATACGAGATGCGAACTCCTTGTAATTGTTCTCAGTTGACCCTTTGTGAAGGCAGCTATATCGAACAACCTTCACAACAACCTGGCATGCCCATGTATTGAAGTTATAGCGAGGAACGTCCTTCAGCCACAAGCAGCCACCCATCTCCCTCCTGCAAGACACGACCTTCACTCTTAAGCTTATGCAAGATCTGCAGCACACCCCCACACGCCGCTTGGTGAAGGTTCTCGGGCACATCTTGGTAGATGATCTTGACCAATTCCATGGCTGTCCATGCCGAGGGTGGTGTCCTCAACTCGGCCGAGACATCCGGACTCGCACCGTCAGGTTTGAGCCCCAATGTTCGGATAACCTGCTCTTCTCGCTGGCGTCTATGGGCAATGTACTCGGTAATCTTGGCCGGCCCGTCCTCGATGACCGGGCCGTGTCCTGGATAGGCTCGGCCCTTGAACATGGGTTTCATTCGTTCCAGACTTTGCAGGTACTTGGCCATGTCCTCAAAAACGGCAGTTCCATGGCCAAGGACATTATCAGCCGTAAACATGGAGTCCTCCTCTTTGAGGACGAAGACAAAGTGGTCGGTGGTATGTCCAGGAGTGTAACTCGCTGTCAGGCTAGCTCCTTCAACACTAAACTGTTGTCCATCGGCAATGTCAAGTTGGTCTGGATCCGGGTCATGCTTGTAGATACGCGTATCGGGAGAGAGGCTCAGGAGGTCCTTGATACCACCGGTATGGTCGTGATGCCAATGCGAGATAAGGGCAGTGTCAATGGTAGCGTTCTCCTCCTCCAGCGTAGACTTGATAGAAGAGATCCAAGACTTCCGACCCTCACCCGTGTCAATGAGGATACGCCGTGGACCGGTGCCGAGGAGATATGTATTGGTACCCTGCAAGGTGAACTTTCCGGGGTTTCCGCCCAAGATGCGGATGCAGGCGGGGCTGAGACGCTCTACGGCGGGGAGGGCGACGAGGTGTGCGGCCATGATGATATTTGCGTGCCCAGTTTGCGTGCAAGTATTGAATGAGCAGTTATCCAATACTGTGCGCATACGATCTAGATATGATGGAAATGCTGAAGTCCGGGGACAACACGGAGGGTGATCGGGGCGGTACCTATCCGGAGGCCGGAGATGGTGGCCTGGGGTTTGTTGTGGGGGTGCGGAGCCGAACGGAGCCGAGTTTCAATGGTGAGAAGGAGAGAGGATTCAAGGGCAGGCCGGAGAGGAAGGGCATTTATTCTTTGATTTCGGAATAGGGATAAAGTACATTCACTCTCCAGGTGGTATTTGTATGATGTGCTCCGGGCTAGGTGGGAAAAGAGTGGAAAGCCTCGGCCCAAGGCGCCGCACCGGTCCTCCACATGAGCCGTTGAAATGGGGAACTTCAGCTCAACACTCAATGCGCAGGGCGTTGGTTGACTTGACTGGTAGCTAAGCAGGGTACCTCAATTCCCTGACAGCTGCGAGAAACAACGGTACCTTAGCTTCTTGACATGGCACAGAGGTAAGAAAAAAAGACGACCTCTTATCTTATCGGACCCTCCGGTCAAGGTCTTGCCTTAGGTGCGTCGTCGGTACTTCCCGTCCCATTTTAGCACTGGGGGTACCTCCCAACCAAAGTCAAATTAGCCCATGCAGCGGTACCTGGACATTATTAAACTTCTCTCTCCCCCATCCATCTATTTAGCCAAACCAAACCATCACGAACGGTTGTCGATCGATGTTTTTTATTCTTCATATTATTTCTCGACTCCTCTTTATTTCTCGCCATTCACACCTGCGATCGCCAATGCCAATGCCATATCTCCCCTGCTGCCGTGCATAGTCCCTGAGCAGGAGATCCTCATTCACCGTCATCGCTGGCTCCCCTGTCGCGGATGCCTCCTCGTTGCTGCAGCTGGCTCGCTCACACATTAATTACTTCGTCCTCACAACTTGTCACTACCACCACCCAGTGGTGACGACAGTTTGGCAAAAGGTTTGTGCAAACTCCCAATTACCTTGGAATCAACGCAGCCTCCCCATCGTGGCTTTGGGCCCCTGTGTGCTGACTATCATATCACAGAAACCGTCCTGCCAGTCCCGACTGCAATTGACCGTCCTTCGCATCCTCCACAATACACGGTCAACCTCTTTTCTCCATTCGAGCCAATCCTCCTTCCGAGTCGCAACACCGATAGCTCATCTTACATACACACACACACACATTCGCCTGTTCGCCACTGGTCATAGCCACGCCTGACTTCCGACATTACGCTTCGCTCGCCTTGCGTTGCCCTTTTCTCAGCCTACACCAAGGCCCCTTCTTCCTCCTCCCATCTCGAAACACCCATCTTCTGGGTAGCTCTCAACATGTCTGGCCGACCGCAAACTCCCGCTTCCCCCAAGAATGCCAAGATCAAGTCCCCCGCGCCCGGGGCACCAATGTTCGGCTGTGGTATGATCGATCCCATGATACAGGGCGAGCTCTTGAAGGCGCCCATATCTCCCTCTTCCTTTCTAACATAGGTACAGAACATGTTCAGATCCTATTTGGCCAGGGACAGGAAGTTATGAACAGTTCGATCACACACTACAAAATGATACTCCGAGGCATCTTCGACGCCCCCCCGATCGTCCCCCAAACCACCCTTAATAACGAAGGCCGCCCCATCACCTCTCTCACATCCAACTATCTCTGCCTGCAGTGCCCCACGACCGTTGCCGAGGAAGATCGATTAAAACACGGAACTAAGAAATCCCATCGCTTTTGTATGAGGATACCCAAGTCAGTGTGGTTTGTTCTGTAGCTAACTTGAATCTCAGACGTTGAATCACGGAGCGGGTCGCTATACTGCCAGATATGTGACGATCTCGTATGGGATCCAACACTCGAAGAGCTTCGCGTGCGTAAGATAGGGACTGGAACCTTCACTGGTGAGTATTCTAATGTTGACCAATCGGCGATATTATAAGCCGTTCTTCTACTAGTCATGACACAGATGCCCGATCTCTATTCTCCGTTCAACACCAACTAACTCATTTTTAGGCCGCAAAAGGAAGCATGATGAGCTGTTCAGCGACTCTATTAAGGACGATCCACGCTTCATCTCTGCCAATACTACAGTTTCATCGTGCCGCGCAAATGGACTACGGGGCATTTACAATGCAGGCGCCACCTGCTATCAGAACGTTGTTCTTCAGAGTTTCCTCCACAATCCTGTTCTCCGAAACTTCTACCTCAGTGATGGGCACCAGAGCGGGGATTGTCAAGTGCCACATTGCCTAAGCTGCGCCATGGACGACATGTTCCAAGATTTCTATGCCGCTGAAAATACCAACGGTTACACGGCGGCTAATATCCTGTCGGGCTTTTGGATTTCCGAACGAAAGGCATTCGAGAACCTGGTGACCACCAAGGAGCAGGATGCGCACGAGTTTTTCCAGTTCCTAGCTGAAGAGCTTCATGAGCGAAACGGTGATGGCAAAAAGCCCGAAATAGGAAGCGAGCACAGCTGCAACTGTGTCATCCACCAAACGTTCTATGGCAAAATGCAAACCACGACAACTTGCCAGAACTGCCATGGCGCCAGCAGTTCAGTCCAGTCCTTCTTGGACTTGAGCTTGGGTCTAGACCACTTGGTCCAGAAACGTATCAAGAAAACTGGCCAAAAGAAACCCAGCCTTACGTTGAAGGATTGTCTCGATGAGGAGTACATCAAGTCGGACAAGTGCGAGTACCGTTGCAATCAATGCAACTCGACTCAAATGGCTCGAAGACACGCGAGCATCAAGAGACTCCCCAATGTCCTATCCATACAACTTAAGGTGCGTGGTATATGCATGAGACATGTTATCCTTTGAGAGACGATTCATCTAATAAACGCAGCGGTTCGAATACAAGCAAGGTCGTCATGACCGAGCGGCATCAAAAATCGAAACAACAGTTGGATTCCCGCTTTCCCTCAACATGCTGCCCTACACACATCGACAACGCAGTCGTGATAACCGCGAGAATATGGAGCTGGAGCGGTCGTGCACATATGACCTCTTGAGTGTAGTGGTTCACGTTGGCGAGATAGAAACTGGCCACTACGTGTCTTACTGCAGAGTTGGCGACCAGGTGAGTTAGCCGAGGAAGAACGACAGTATCGGACCAGAATTGGCTAACGGTTGGTTTAGTGGTTTAAATTCAACGATCATAAAGTTGAGATGGCAAGCGTGTCGGAAGTTCTCAATGCACAGGCCTATCTACTATTCTATATCATACGCTCTCTAGCTTGAGCTCGCGGGTGGTTGGTGTGAATGGGTGAAGACTAGGGAACATGGAGATTTAAAACCAGAGGAGAAGGTGTAACAAAGTAAGAAGGGTGTAAGAAAGGAGAGACCAAAAAGATTTGGCCGGCGTCAACGGAGTTCTCAAACTACACATCTGGAAGGGGAAAAGATGACCAGAACAGGATGCATAGCTTGGCGCATAGTTTGGAATTGAAAACTTTTGAGATCTATCATTGTACAGTCACGACTCTCTCGGCGAACAGATGACTACAGGCACATTTCTAGGTGAGGGTCAATAGCATCACCACAGGCAGTGGAGAGTATCAAGTGCTGGTTGGGTATCAATTGGAGCCCTGGTTCAGGTCTCGCTTGGTCAATCCGTTTCTGACCGCCATGCCCATGAGGGACATTCAAAGTTGGCGTAGCAGTAGTAATGGTTACTCAAGCCGTCATGGGCGGGCTCGAAGGTGGTTGGGCGAACATTGAGAGAACGATAGAGCTTAGAAACGATGGGAGCCATTCTCTCGCCGGTGCAGACAATGACACGGGGCATCGGGGACGTCTTGAGGAATGGCTTCAGAAGCCAACGGGCGGTCAGGGCGACTGGGGAAGTGCCATCTTATATCAGCAAAGGAGGAGCAGTAGGAGAGGCAATGGACTGACATTTTGTCTGGCAGTCGTTGTTGAAGAAGGGGGGATCGATGATGAGGCAGTCTAAGCTACCTTTTAGCTCGGCTGCGAGAGCTTGATTAGTTGTCTCGTTGGAAGTTTGTGTGAATATGATGAGGTTACCTGGGAGCTTGAGGGGTTGCTGATAGTCGTAGTAGATATACTCGGAGAAGACGCTGAAGCGGTCGTCATGTTCGAATAGCACTAGTTTCGGCAAGTCTCGATCAGTTCGTTTTCGCTGCAAGTTTGAGCAACCTCACGAGTTAGCAGCCGGATCTAGCAATGTTCTAATGAGTTTCTATTCGAGCAATATGAACTCACCAGTATATTCTTCAGCGCAACAAAGGCGCTCGGCGTAGACAAAACACCAATGGCAGTTGAAGAGGATGCGCCATGGAGAAGCTGTTCTGCCAAGACAGCTGCAGATTCGTCCGAATACTATTCATTGCCCAACCAACAAGTCAGTGATTATTCAAGCGGGGACGAGAAATATGCCATGTGCTGCAGCTATCGAGTCGACGTTACTCATTATCAGCAATAAGAGAGGTTCCGTCAGGCTTGGCGTCCAGGCGTCAAGGCCGCCTGTACGTAATGGATATGTAACGACAGTCAGACCCGGGGGTGTCGATCACCGGAAGCCATCTCCACCGCCCAACTAGGTTCTCCTAATGCCCGATGTCGTTGTGCAACTATTATCGTTGTGACGGTTGACACAGCATTGCTTGTATCGGTAGGCACCATGGTAGAGATTGACTCAACGTACCCAAAACTGTGACTCGTTCCAATCCTCGGCAAAAGCCGACATGGACAACGGTTCGTTTCCGTCATACGTAGCATCCGTCGAATCTTCCTTCGGTCCGGTCTTGAGCTTTTCGAATCGTTTCCGAGAATCGTCTTTTTCGGCTTCGAACTCGGCCAGCGCGGCAAGCGCGTGACTGGAGAGGGTTCTGGAGGGGTGCGACGTTAGTCATGGAGTCGCGGGGTTGACAAGGATCGTCGATCGAGGAATACAAGTTTAGTTGTATTGGCTTACATGGGCTCGTCCTCACTATCAGACATTTCGAGATTGAGCTGCGAGCGATCAAGGCTAAGTCACTAATGTCCGAGCTATTGGCGTTGTGGTGCGATTACCGACTTCTGCATTGTCGCGGGGGTGTTGATGAGGTCCTTTTTTGGGCGGGGTACTTTTCTCGCAATTCTTGGTCCCGCGGGACTCCAGGGTAAGCCACCGACGACGCGAGCAACTGACTCCAAGCAACGTGAATCCAATTTTCTCAACCAAAGGAAACCTGTACAATTGTTTGGACTCGCAGACTCTCTAATCTATGCGGCCCTGTTTACACGGACTGTGTTGGCTAATCCGCTTAGCCATCAAGACACCCCAGCATGCTAATCCGCCTCGCCATCTCTCTTGTACCATACACCGACTACAAAAGCTTCTTTACAACTCATCCAAGACATGGATGTACTTCTTCTCCTCACGCCTCTCCTTATCCGTTGCTGGTGGAAGGTCATAGAAGTTCTGGCTTCGGAATCCTTGCTGTTGTATGTGTCAGTCATACCATCTCCCCAACCTCACAACAGGCGCTACGTACCAGATAGTGGTAGGTGAAGTTGGCAATGTCACCAGGCTCAATGTCGAGATCCTTGAACGTCTTGGCCTCGGGATCAATGATCTGGTCCATAAATTCTCGCTCCACCTCGTCCGAAGAAAGAGTGTGCCACCAGAGAGCCTGGTTCAACACACCGGCAATAGGCTTGAGGAGCTGCTTAGGCACGTTGATGTGTCGTCGCTTCTTGTAGATTTCCTTGTCGACCAGGTCCGCAATCTGTCGCATACTGTACTCCTTAGGTCCGTAGAGCTCGAACGTCTGACCGGCAGTTGAGTCGTCGTAGGTGATCTTCTCCAGCGCAGCACCAAGGTCAATGGACTGAACAGTTTTCGTCAGTACAGGTCACCAATGAGTATAAAACTCATCACAGCATCATAACTTACGTGAACAGGCCAGAACTTCTGCTGCATGTTGTTGGAGGTGAAGAGGTTGGTGACACCAGCGAGCTTGAGAAGGAGGTTGTCCTCGAAACCGAAGATGGGGGCAGGTCGAACTAGGGTAGTCTCGGGGAAGATGTCTCGAGCGACCTCCTCACCACGTCCCTATCACCTCATTAGAATTACTCTTTCGTTCATCCAGCAAATATTACCAACCTTTGTAGCGTAGAACTCAGAGGCAGACTTGGAGTCAGCATTGTGAGAAGAGACGTGGATGTAACGGTCGACATCGTACTTGGCAACAGCCTCAACGATTCGCTCGGTACTCTCAACGTGAACATCCTCCAGAGAAAAGTTCCTATTGTTATCGCAGTGTAAGTCAATTGCTCATTGCTGCTCATTGAGAGCTCCATTCGGTGACATGGGTGACATACTTGGTCGGGTAGTCTCGGCCAATCAGATTCACGACAATGTCAGAGTGTCGGACGCTAGCCTCGATGGAAGCAGTGTTGTGAAGGTCGTATTCCTAGCAAACAAAAGTTGTAGCATAGTTCTCGGAAATTGGTATAGAGCTTCGATCGGGAGGGTAGACATACGACGAAGACGATGCGGCCGAGATCTCCTGTCACCTTGAGGTGGCGCTTGGTCATCTCCTCACGGAAGGGAACGACGACGGTGCAACCCTGGCGGGCTATGCGGCAATTGTCAGTCTCCAGGCTCTTCGGCATCCATTGAGCTTCGGGGTTTCGTGCTCACCCAGACGGTTCACAATGTAGCGTCCCAATTGACCGGTTGCGCCAAATACCGTTGCAGTGTGGCCTGGTTATTACATCGTCAGCGTCGTCTCGGAAATTCGTGGCTCGATCGGATTCGTACCTCCAAGAGAGGATCTTGACACAGTAGATTGTCAGTATACGCCATGGCAATGGCATCGACCAATCCATAGAGGGATTGGGTGTGGTGCTGCTGGGAACTCACCGGCCACCCTCAACTCGGATGATGGGCTTGCCAGTTCGGGTGATGGCAATGTCGGAGAGTAAACGCCTGCCGGAAACATTTAGGGCGACCGTGCGGGTGGACCGCAGAGCAGAAAGAGGCGAAGCCATGCTTTCGATTGTCGAGAGTGCGCGGGAAAACGCTGCTTTCCCTCTCAATTGGCCTTGATTCGTCGCAGCAAGCAATGCATGGTGATGTCCGGGAATGAAGGTCGAGGCTCGGGAACGCTAAAGTTGTGTCACGTGAATTTTCACGGGCAGCTGGAGCTTCCATGTTCAGGCACGATATATTCCCACAGCTGGTGGGTGGGAAAATGGCCCGTGCGCTATCGATGGTTGCGACACCAGGCTGCCTGTTGCTCGTCGCCATGTCGTCGTGCTGAGATCCTCCAACAACCACATTAACAATACATCTTCTCCCAGCCCAACCACGTCATTCGCCTCGAAGGGAACGCCCGACCGACCCTTTCTCATTGACAGACCTCGAATACGCTCTCACGCCAGACCCTCCAATTCCAAGAGCCATCTACGACGTCTCCAACTCGGTGAGGTGCAAGCTACCTGCTGCCCTGCCACGAACACTCCTCCTCCAACTCACACCCACCTCCAAAACCCGCCCATCATGAGCACCGCCGAAGTCATCTCGGACTTCCTCTCCGAGCAGCGAGACGAGGCTCCCGAAGAACTCCAACCCCTCATTCTTGACTTTGAGAACTTCTGGGAGCGCAAGCTCTGGCACCAGCTCACCAATTCCCTGGTTGAGTTCTTCAACCACCCCGGCAGTGCCCCTCAACGGCTCGACTTTTACAGGGTCTTCATCCTCAACTTCGCCAACAAGATTAACCAGCTGAAGCTCGTCGATCTCGCCCTCAAGGCCGCCACAGAGTGTTCAGGTACGTTTTGATCCGATGACCCCTCCTCCGACGCCGGCGTCTTGCTGACTATTCTTCCCTTTTATAGATGATGAAGAGCGACTGGCTTTCCTCCAAGCTGTCGCAAAGAAGGTCGATAATGAGAACTCCCAAGATGCTCTCGTCTTTGCTTCCGTGGCTGTCGCTCGGACGAAGCTCGAACTAGATGACCTCGACGGCGCACGAAAGGACTTAGATGCGGCCGAGAGGATATTGGATTCGTTTGATTCGGTCGAGAATGTTGTCCATGCTGCCTTCTATGATGTGAACGCTAGCTATTACCAGGTATACTCTCCCGCTCGCGTCTAACGGTTGCCGGCACACACTGACCTGACTCCTGTCTCTAGAGTACCATGAACTTCTCCATGTACTACCGCACTGCCCTCCTCTACCTCGCCTGCATTGACTTGTCGGCTCTTTCCCCCGAAGAGCGCCACAAGCGAGCCTACCACCTGAGCCTCGCTGCTCTTGTTTCTACCAGCATTTACAACTTTGGTGAACTGCTACTACACCCTATTCTGGACGTCCTTGTTAAGAGCAAGCACTCCTGGCTCCGCGATCTCCTCTTCGCCTTCAACCGGGGAGATCTCGCTGCCTTTGACGTTCTCTCCGATCATATCGAGTCCAACGGGCTGCTCGATTCGAACTCTGTTCACCTCCGCCAGAAGATCTACCTTTCCGCCCTCACCGAGGCCGTCTTCCGCCGGCCCCCCCACGACCGAACCATGACCTTTTCGACCATTGCTCAAGAAACCAAGGTCCAACCTAACCATATTGAGCATCTCATCATGAAGGCTCTCAGCCTAGGTCTCATTCGGGGAACCATTGACCAGGTGGACGAGGTGGCACACATTACCTGGGTCCAGCCCAAGGTGCTCGACATGAAGCAGATTGCTGCTATGCGCCAAAGATTGCTCGACTGGGATTCGAGCGTCAACCAGCTCGGAAACTGGATTGAGAAGGCCGGCAAAGATGTGTGGGCAGCGTAAACAAGTTATTTAGGTCCTTCCGTAGAGGCGGCGTCCGCATGACACCAAAAATGGCCAGGCAATGTACAATATAGACAATAGAAACCTCTATATGGGCAGACAATACTCCATGCCCAAGGTACAGCTACTAATCTGATAATTTGCGCGACGCCATTTGTGACCATCTTCCGACCCCAACCACAAATCTGTTCCATAATTTGTATCATACATTTCTAACACACGGGCGGGCTACGCATCTTAGAAAGCTCCTCTAGGTACCTGTCTCCTACACAGACTGCGTTCCGACCACGTTAATCACACCTACCATCCAGGCAGGCCACCAAAGACACCAGATCAAAACAGGAGTGTACATGCCCCATACATTCCAGCCAAAGCTCGCCTCACGCAAGAGGTCGGCAATGCTAACGCCCCAAACCTGAGAAGCTGAGTAGATAACCGTCGGAGGGGCGACGAGGTTGAGCAGGCCGGCCAGGGCCCAACGGGAAACGGGGTTCTTGACGGGCTGAACGAAGCTGAGCGGGGTGGAGAGGAGGCCGATGAGGAAGGCGAGTGAGAAATTGAGTGTGGCGAGGGTAGACAGGCACATCCCGAGGACAAGGAGGGAGAATGACTTTGTGAGCTGAAAGTGCTGTATGGTGGGCTTGTAGAGGACGGATGTTAGGAGGGAGATGAGGACAGGGATGGCGGCTGAGATGACGGAGAAGATGGCGAAAGCGGGAGCGAGTAACTTAAAAGTTATTAGTGGACTTGGATCTATGGCTTGGTTAGAGGCATGGGTGCTTACATTTGAAGGGAGCTTGTTAAAGGTGTACAGGGGCACGACAGACAGAGCATGGCACACGGCCACAGTCACCAGGGGTAGGAATAGTTGACGGCCCTCATTCTGGATAGAGAGCGATGAGAGACTAGAGTCACCCTTCTTACCCTCGCCCTTTTCTTTTGGCTTCTTGGGGTCGTGAGAGATCGACTGGCCGCTCTTAACCCACAACGAAATCGCCATGATGGTGAAGTTGGCGGCTAGGAGCATAGCACTTGGAAGGTAAGTACCAATACTCACAAACCGATCCGTCTGCATAAGGAGGTAGAAGAAGAAACTCTGATGCAAATGCTCGAGCAGATTGTTAAGACTGCGGAACGATCCTTCGACAAGTCGTCCCATAGCCATCTCATCCTGGAAGCCTTGACCGTACGGCTGAAGCGTGACGGCGTCAACGTGGTATGGGATGAAGCTGCTATGGGCTCCAGCGGCATATCCAAGCCCCTGAGTCAGCATGCCGCGGAGCATAGTTTGCAGCCGGTCAGGATAGCTGTTGGTGTGGTGCTTCATCTTCTGTATAGAGGTGCCCATGCCCAACTGGCCGCCAGCGATGTTGACGATGGAGTTGATGAGGTCCAGGTTGGGTAGCTGGCCATTGGGACCATCGTAAATGATGTGTACGGCCTTGAATAACTGTTCCTGGGGGTAGTCAATGGCGATGGCACCCTGAAGAGCTCCAGACTTGAGAGGCAGGGCGGATACGAGTTCGGGGTTGTGAGCGTCATGATAGGCATCGACCCAAGCTTGAGTGCCAGTCTTACTGTCGGGAGGGACAACTAGAATGATATCCTTGGACCATAGAGACCAGCCTATGCTTAGATGTTAGCTGTTGTATAGAGATTGGTGATGGTAGGTGTGATGCGCACGCTTGAAGTATCGAACCAAAGTCAGGGCCAGAGATACGCCATTGCGATTCAGCTGCTCCTCGACATTCTTCCAAGCTGCGACCAGAACAACAGCCTCAGTGGCATCGCCACGGGGAGCCTGGAGAATGGCGTAGAGGTTCTGACCGGAATACTTTTGGCCAGCAGAGTGATAGGTGTAGTTCTGGCGGCCAACCTTGAGCCCGACGCCCGTCAAGATGTCCTCCAGCTTGTCATTGATCCTGCCGAATTCCCGTTTAGTTCCACATCCTTACAACACGCGGCTTGAAAGTGCCAGGGGAGACACACTGGTAATTGTCCTTGTCCACAACCTCGTCCACCTCGTGTCGGTACGCCCTCAGGACATGCTGTTCGCTACCTCCAAAGTAGGTGTGTACCTGGCCGGGTAGCAAGGCGTTCTCGGAGATGTATGTTCGACGCGAGTAGTCGTTGAGAGGAAGCAGGAAGAGCCAGATAACGCCGACGAGGATACAAAAAAAGGAGAGGTAAGGAGGCAGTTTGAGAATACGAGGGTCGCGACGCAGCGAGAGCGCCGAAGCTGGAGAAGGAGCATCAGGGTTAGCTTCGTGAGATGGAATCAAAGGCACACGAAGAGGCAATGCGCGGGGGGATACTCACAGAGAAGTCGCGACATGACTGGCGAGCGTCTATTTGCGCGACAAGAGGACGAGCGACTCCATAAGACACTCAATCCTCTGAGTTGTCGTCAAGACAAAGTTCCGTGAGCATCCGCGGGTCGCAAAGGCCACCACCATGAACCCGCATCCCAAACTGGACAAGGTACGTACCGACTCGAGGGGACAGCTCAGAGCTGCTCATCCAAGCTAAGGGGCGTTGCATGGTGAAGTGGGGACCCCGTTGTTCAGCATCTGTCGCCTGCCACCTGTGGCTGAGCATCACCAACATGAACAAGCCTCAGCCATCGCTACCAAGTACGTAGGGATTCAAAAGTGGCATCAAATAACAATATACAATCAAAATAGTGATAATGGTTGACAAACGCCGCCCATGGTCGACAAAGACCAACCCTCTCTCAATCAATGAAAGAGGTCCAGTCCAGCCTACGCAGCCTCCAGCCTTCTAGGTTGTAAATAAATGCTACCAGACGATGTCCCATCCTGTATCTCATATCTTCCTTACCATACTTACACAGCCCAAGGCGTTGCTCGTGTCGACGCTCAAGTCAGCACCTCAACTCGCCCTATCATTACTCCTCGTATCGTCCCGACTTTTATATGCCATGCCATCCAGTCACCCAGAAACATTTCCAAGGAACTATGCCACTCTATAATACAAAAACATTCCACAACGCAATCACCGCTTCAATGCCCCAGTTCAAGGTCCAAGTCGCTGGGTGGTTCCTACGAGCTCCGTCGCAGCACTCCCACCAGGGCGGTTAGTCGATGGCAACACGCCAAATCGGCCATACGTCTTCTGATCGACACTGACATAGTGAGGCAAGATGGCCAGCAGGTTGAGCCGAGACTCAATCCATCGGAGGGCCCATTCAGGGGGTGCGAGGTACTTGACATAGCCGAGGCCACCTGGGAAGGGAATCATGGTTAGTCAAAGGCCAATCAATAATCCTGAAGGAAGCAAACATACCGACGTATCCAACAAGGATGCCACACAAATGGCCGAGAAGGCTGGTTCTTGGCACCAAAGCCCCAACGACCAACATCATGAGCAGAGGCATCGTCCACGTAGGGATATGATGCGTGCCAATCACAAGATAAGGGTTCGTCTTGAAAGTTCGAATTGCTTCCATGCCTAACAGAAGGAACACCCAAACGCTAGCATGAAGCCATCAGCAATAATTCACACCAGGCCTATGTCCGGTCGGGATCGTTCTTACCTCGCTCCTACGACAGAATTGTTGCTTCGTAGGATTGCTCGCTCAATGAATACGTATAGTACACCGGGGATCGTCGTTAGCGCTGGCAACAGTTAGCCATATTAATATATGTATGTATATAATCGAGGTCGGATTCGTCGTTCTTACGTCCAAAGAAAAGGGCCACCGTCGTCAAGGTGCCGTATTCACCCTCGAACCTCTCCATGAGCGGCGTCAAAGCCAGGACATTGACAAGGGCATGGAGGAAATTCAAATGGACCAGTGGAAATGTCGAAAGTCGGTATGCTGTTACATGTACACAGTCAGCGCTGTCTGCTAATGGAGGTATCCGGACAAGGCTTACCAGCAAAGATGCTGATCTGGTCAGGGATCAAGGCTCCCCATTGTTGCACATCCACCACAGACTGAAATCCAGCCAGCCAAACCGCAAGAATAATAACTATGATCGCCCGGGTGAATAGGGGCAGCCGGGACACGTAAGATCGGGCTCGAAGGGTGTTGAAGCTTTGTACACTCGGCATGGCGATGCGATTCCAGCTGCGCGGAGCCGCCGGGACGTTCGGTGGAGATGGCGCACGCGACAGAGGTAAAGGGAAGGGGTTGTGGTCGAGCAGCAGGGAAACGGAAGTCTACTATGGACTCCAAGCCTCAGGGTCTAGGGACTGCACCGTTCAGCCCTACGTATCCCCTGATTTCCGCAAACAATAGGACCAGAGAAAGGAGGCAATGCAATGCCGCGATGACTGGTGAAACTGGACAGATAGCTTGGCAGTGGTTTGGGACTGTTCGTCTTATCGCCATGTGACCGGGAACATTTGGGGCAGAAACTGGCGTGAAATCCTCCAACGCCACAATTGATGACTAAGACACGGCCGCAAGGTCATTGTTCCATCCAGGCTTCCCAAAAATACAACCACAGTTAACTGGGTAGTTATTCGGGGGCTCAGTATTACGCAGTAAGGATTATTGGTATGAGGATAAATTCTGGGTGTTTATGAGTAACAAGGAATAGCAAGTCACAAAATTGGAACATCTAGGTCTAAACACTGATCGAGGACTCCTCAACTGAGCAGAGTCTCAGTACATCTTTCTAAAACTTTGACGTCACTTCACTTCTCGGACACAATAAGGATTCAGTGTAGTTTAAACTGTTTTTGTTTTGTACAACCTAGGTATAAAATCATAGGCTACCTCCCGTTCCTACAAGTGTGTAAAAGTAAACATTGGGACTTGTGACAGTGTACAGCCAACACTGTTATTCATGTGGATCCCTTCTACTGTCTGCTCCCCGAAAACAAAACCCAAGAGCATGCAGGATTAGACGCCTTTGTAACCCAAACCATTTCTCATCCGCCGTCAAGTTGATTTCTTCATTTATTTCTTGCCAGACTTGGCCATGGTGTTCAGGGCACTGCCATTCTTGAACCACTCAATTTGAGGGGCGTTGAAAGTGTGAGAAAGAGGAATCTCGAAAGCAGGGCTGCCATCCTTAGGGTGGACAGTCATATTGATGGGCTTGCCAACCTCGAGGGTGGTGCAGGGGATATCAACACGGTCCTCAGGTCGGATCTTGTCGTAGTCGGCTGGGTCAGAGAAGGTCAGGGGGAGCATGCCCTGCTTCTTCAGGTTGGTCTCGTGGATACGAGCGAAGGAGCGGGTGATGATGGCAAGACCACCAAGATGACGGGGCTCAAGAGCAGCGTGCTCTCGGGAAGAGCCCTCACCGTAGTTCCAGTCACCAATGACAACCCAGCGGATACCCTTGGCCTTGTAGTCACGAGCGACGTCAGGGACGGCACCCCACTCTCCGTTGGAGTAGTTCTGGATCTTGTTGGCCTCCTCGTTGGCCTCGTTGATGGCACCAATCAACATGTTGTTGGAGATGTTGTCGAGATGGCCACGGTACTTAAGCCAGGGACCGGCCATGGAAATGTGATCGGTGGTGGTCTTGCCCTTAGCCTTGATGAGGATAGGAAGGTCGTTGGCGTCCTTGCCATCCCAAGCGTTGAAGGGGGAGAGGAGCTGGAGACGATCCGAGGAAGGAGAGACGTCGACAGCAACACTGGCACGGTCGGCAGGGGGAGCCTGGTAAGTGTTCTCACCTGGGTCGTATCCGCGCTGAGGAAGACCGTCGCCGGTGGGAGGAGCAAGCTTGAACTCCTTACCATCCTTATCCTTGAGAGTGTCGGTCAAGGGGTTGAAGTGGAGAGAGCCAGCCACAGCGAGCGCAACGACCATGTCGGGGGAGGCGACGAAAGAGTGAGTGGCGGGGTTGCCGTCGTTTCGGCCAGTGAAGTTACGGTTGAAGGAGGAGATGATAGAGTTGGCAGTGCCCTTGGGGACATCCCGACGATCCCACTGACCAATGCAGGGGCCGCAAGCGTTGGCAAGGACGACACCACCGAACTCCTCGAAGGTCTCGAGCTGGCCATCACGAGCAATGGTAGCACGGATCTGCTCGGAACCGGGAGAAACAGCGAAGGCAGAGGTAGACTTGAGGCCATGGTTGAGGGCGTCGCGGGCAATAGAGGCAGCACGCGACATGTCCTCGTACGAGGAGTTGGTGCAAGAGCCGATCAGACCGACCTTGAGCTCATCGGGCCAGTTGTTGTCCTTGACAGCCTGACTGAACTTGGAGATTGGAGTTCCCAGATCAGGAGTGAAGGGACCATTGATGTAAGGCTCGAGCTCGTTCAGGTTGATCTCGATGAGCTGGTCGTACTCGGCACCCTCATCGGGTCGGAGGCCTTGGGCGTAGACGCGGGCGTAGTCGGCAATGTCCTTACGCTTGGTAGCAGCAAGGTAGTCGTACATGCGGTCGTTGAAGGGGAAGACGGAGGTAGTTGCACCAATCTCGGCTGAACATCTGGTTAGCTGAAGCTGTGCATTAACGGGGCAACTGGATACTAACCTCCCATGTTGCAGCAAGTTGCCATGCCAGTGGCCGAGATGGAGTCGACACCATCACCGTGGTACTCAACGATGGCACCAGTACCACCCTTGACGGTCAGGATATCGGCGACCTTGAGGATAATGTCTATGACACGGATTAGCGAAGTCGATGACAAGATCACGATTTCACTTACCCTTGGGGGAAGTCCAGGGGTTGAGGGAGCCAGTAAGCTTGACACCAATGACGTTAGGGGCCTTCAACTCCCAGGGGAGGTTGGCCATGACATCGACGGCATCGGCACCACCGACACCAATGGCAGCCATACCGAGACCACCACCGTTGGGGGTGTGGGAGTCAGTGCCGATGAGAAGACCACCGGGGAAAGCATAGTTCTCGAGAATAATCTGATGAATAATACCGGAGCCAGGGCGCCAGAATCCAATGTCGTACTTGGCACAAGCGGTGGAAAGGAAGTTGTAAACCTCCTTGTTGATGTCGATGGCGCGGGCAAGATCCTTAGCACCACCCTGCTGAGCCTCAATCAAGTGGTCACAGTGGACAGTGGTGGGGTTGGCAACGGCGTCCATGCCAGCGGACATGAACTGAAGGATGGCCATCTGAGCGGTGGCATCTTGGCAAGCAACACGGTCAGGGCGGAGCTTGAGGTAAGACGTGCCACGCTGGATATCCTGGCCATGAGGATCATCCAAGTGAGAGTAGAGAATCTTCTCGGCGTAGGTAAGAGGGCGGTTGAGACGGGCTCGGACAATGTCCAAGACCTCGCTGTACTTCTTGTAGTTGATGAAGGTGTTGCTCTCGTGGATGTTCTGGTGAACCTATAATGCGGGGCCCGACAGG
Organism: Thelonectria olida; assembly: GCA_020736575.1. Classification (NCBI taxonomy): domain Eukaryota; kingdom Fungi; phylum Ascomycota; class Sordariomycetes; order Hypocreales; family Nectriaceae; genus Thelonectria; species Thelonectria olida. The sequence continues at coordinate 944,185 of JAGPYM010000016.1, read as the reverse complement.
GCGAGTCAGCCTCTAATCCACTGCGAAATCTGTGTCCTAATATTCCAGCTTCTGGTGGCCACGGCCTCTAGTTGATGTCACTGATGCCGTTTTTGTTTTTCGTGCTGCTTTTGTTTTGCGCTTTCGATCGTCTTCGTATCCATCTTGTCCTTTTCCCAGCGCTTAATCTCCTGTTTGACCTTTGCATTACCGGTTGTTCCGAGCAAGCTCCAAGCGCCCGAACCATCCAGCGACAGGCGCACAGTGACATCAGCGGCCTAGCGAGAGAGAACCGCACCAAGAGAGCTAGCAAGTAAACTGTCTACCATCCACAACCACCCCGCGCCAGATCTCGCAGAGATAAGGCCCAGAATGTTGTGGCGAAGATGTTTACAATTGTCCAGAAGCAGAAAACACAGCGTAACTAACCTTGCGGTCGAGAGGGCTGTCAGAAACAGTAGCCATGCGACGGATGCCCGTCGAGGCAATGCCGGCAGAGGCGCGGCTCCGGGCAATGTTGCCCAGAACCTGTCGGGAGACAAGCATTGTGAAGGTTGGAGAGCGGACGAGAGGGTTTGGCGTCCAATTGAGGGGAGATGGTCTGGGAGGGGTATCACAAAGAGGAGAGGAAAAAAAGGAGAGGCTCTCGTGAGAAGAGTTGAGGGGAACGGTCTCTATTAAAAGGGACGAGAGGAAAGAGGTGTTTTTAGGCCGGGGCACCTCCAGCCGAGACCGAATAACTTTCACGGACCTGGGACTGACGGATGTTGCCTTTTGCGCACGGTAGAGGTGAGGTACCTGCCTGCCATGTTTTGCTCTTCCCCAAATGGCCCACGGTAAAAGGGCATGTGTCGTCGTCTGCACACCCTCTCCCCCAATGCTCCCCCAAATCGCCGCCCAAAAGTGTGTGCCCGTCCCTACGGCCACGCCCATATCCTCATTAGGGATCCACTGTTGTGTTCCCTCCCCTGTGAGGGATGCAGCGAAGAGGATCCTCCAGCGTCCGCGTCCCCCGGCTTCCAACTGAAGTGCCCACTGCTGCAGTGGCGGATCCATCGGCAGCTGGCCAATCACAAATGAACAAAATATAATCGGCACATCCATTTGGTGCCCCTCTTCGTCATAGACCATAACCGAAAACCTCCACTCTGCCGAGGGAGCAGCTCTGTCTCATGTCACTTTCGGTCAGACTGGCCGCAGGTAGCACACAATTGTTGGTTTCCAAAGTACTTTCACACTGAAGTTTTCCAAGGATATCATGGACCGTGTTCAAAACTGTGCTGCAAGTACCCTTTTTCCGTTGCCTTTTGCTTGACCAGCCATCATTCAGCCACCCCTCTAAGCCCCTCCCGACCAATCCCGTCCCTCTCAAATTGGCATGCCCCATGTCGCTCTCCCCAGACTGACCCCAAACGACGTGAACATGATGAAAGCCCCCGGTCGACGTCTCCCTGTATCCAAGAGCAATAACATCAGATACCATCACAGACTTGGCCTGATCAACACGCAAGCGACAATCCATAGTAACGGTTCTTTCTAACGCAGCCGCCGACTCAATCGCAGTGCTGTCCAGAGAACGACAACACGACAACATCCAGATAACCAAGAAAACGAAACGCCCCATTCCAGTTGGGATTGAGCTCAATGATTGGTCTTTCTCTTGGCCCCGCCCCGGCCCCTCTCCGCCCATCTGGGCCCTGGCTTCCTTGAGGCGTTGCGGCTTGCTGCTGCGGGAACAGAGGAAGTGGGCGAAATGCTGCTTGCGTCAGAGCCTGCCCCAGCGCGTGGTGGAGCTCATGGCCGAAGAATGCCCCGGACACCGACCGGACGTGAACGGACCTTCGGCTTGGACCTCGACGTTACGAGCTTGATAGCCACGGCTCCTGTTCGGCTGGAGGGCTTCGGACACATCTTGGACAGCAAGACGATATCTGAGGTGCCGCAGAATAGCACGCATCGAGGAAGGGGTTCTCAGCGAACGTCTCGGAATCATTCAGTGCCATTCGGTTTCAATTCCGGCGAATCAGGATGCCTCACACATGAAGTTTTTCACGATGCTCGGTATGAGGACGGTAAAATTCTTACACAGCACATCCACAATACGTCCACATCCACACATACACCCATGGCCGTTGCTCGGTACGAACTCCAGGATTCCATTTCCACCTCCACCAACAAAAGTGTGTGATTTTCAATAGACGGAAACCTATGCTGGGACTCTTAACATGATAGTCTGAGCGAGTTCCACACTTTATTCATGTGTTCTCGCATCCTGGAAAGCCTCATTCGACAAGTTCCTGACTACGAATACCTCACGCTGCTCCATGTCTTCTCCTCATAACTATCGCCCTCTTCTCTGTCTTACATGTTTCATCCGTGGCTCGCTTCCTCGGATGGGAGTTCGGCTGACAGGCGCGGCAGCGGCAAAGGCACCAAGCGGCTCCACGCATCAACAACAGTTGCCTACCAGGCCAAATGGATGACAATTCCCCACCCCTTGGCCTGGTTCTCGTTTCCCAGCACTTCCCCGGGCTTTCAGCACGAGCATCAGCATCTTGGTCCCCAGCTAGGGAGTCTGGAGACCTCAAAAACCCACCCCGCTGCACCCAGCACTGGGGGCAACGGAGCAGAATAATTACCGCATGGCACCCTCGATGCAGCTTAGCATCCGCGGCGGCTCCATTCCTCAAACAGGCCCCGTCCCCAGAAGCCCTGGGCATTGCGAAGGAGATTTTTAGGGGCCCTTGTCACTTCGACTGCTTGCGAGACTCGCTACCGTCTCGGACCAGCGGCTTTTACTTCGGTCGCCGTCTGTGGCGCTCGCTGATGGCGGTGTTACGAGACATGTGCTCGGTCCCCGACAACTGAGGCAGTATTTCTGGCTTCCGTTCACTTGGGCGACCGTTTTGAGACGACCAGAACGCTGTTACGAGTTGTTACATCCGTCCCATGTCCCTGGGAGCCCTCAAATCGGCCACCCCTTCTCCCGCACCGTTGACCGCCCTGTTCCTTGCTCCCGTCCAATGGCAAGCAGTACGATTACCATCCATTACCGAACGTATTCCTATTGCTCCCCTCCACCATCCTCTGTTCCTCGGTTTCAGCCGCATCGCGGCCCAACCAACGACTTTGTTTTCTCACTTACAGACGCTCCATATTTCTTGACCTTGATATTCCGCCTGGGGCTAATCGTACACCCGGGCCTTCGCTTCCCTGGAACGCAGTTCAAAATAGGCCAACTGGGCACTCCTCTTGAAGAGTGGATTTTCGCCGTCATGCCCAGGCCTTCTCCTTGTGAATATGGCACTCTCAGTCGCACTGGTAGAACATACTACCGGGTTTCCGACGCGAACTCGCAACACACGGCCTGTTGCCAGTTGTTAGCTAGTACCCCAGACGGGTAACATGTCACATGTCCACCTTAAATCTCCGGAACCATGTGATCTGTGGCTAATGAACCCGTGGCTGGGGCTAGCCCCCCAAGCCCCGTCTTTCAGCTCAAATATTAGAGCGAACTCTGTGGCTAGTTTCCGAGCACATGTGGCTGAAACGGGCTGCGCGTTCTGTGGCGCACCATCTTCAATCTTATCGTCTCCCCGTATCGTCATTAAACCCGATTGCACTGTCCGTTTGCACTGTCTCCCCACCGAAAAAAATTAGTTATCGCCAACTTCAACAATCGAAGATACCTACCGCCAGAACAGAGTGTCGAAGAACCATAAATCCGCTCCCGCCACCAGTAACCTATTCTCGATAATCCCAATAGATCGCATCATCAAGTTTGCAGTCATAATGGGTGCCACGAGCAAGCGTACCATCACCAAGACGAGGCGCAAGACGAGGTCAGTTTCCTTCCGGTGGACACACATTGTTGGCAGGCGCATGTTCTGACTTAGATGCAGGGACGTCGATCAAATCAAAGCCGACCTCCTCTCCCCCAAGCACCTCGCTCAGTGGAAAGATACCAAGGCCTCCGAAGACCTACCCGGCCTCGGCCGACATTACTGCACAGAATGCGCCAAATGGTTTGAGACAGACGTAACATTGGTTGCGCATCGCAAGGGTAAACCCCACAAGAGACGGTACGTTATCTTCCATCGGGTATCTAATATGTTCGTTACGTGTCCTCTGACTTCCATCTTCCAGGGTCAAGCAGCTTGCCGAGGAACCATACACCCAGAAAGAAGCTGAGGCTGCTGTCGGTTTGGGAGTCGTGGATAATGGCAAGCGAACTCGCAATGCCGAGGCTGAGGACGACGTCGATATGACAACTTGAGGTCCCTCTCCTATTCGTTTTGAGTAATGTCGACTTCCACTGAGGGTGTCGTCTTCGATTCCGACAGCACCCGACTCTTTCCATGATCAACTGATCCAGCATCGATTATTATTTGGCCCTCTGATTCTGGTGGATCGGCTTGGTTGAGTGTCTGACCGGCCACACCTCACTCTACCATGCCCTCATCTGAGTCCACGAGCACGGGGTCTGACCAGCCCACTAGTCCGGCCACGAGTGGTCCCTCGCGCATTCCCTCTACCCCCTCTTGTCGATGCCCCTCGCGTCGCAGGGAGTCGCGATTGGCGGGTGTCTGTCGTAGGCGTAGCGAATTTCGATGATTTCGTGGTTGTGGAAGGATTCTCGACAAAGGAGGTATCAGTCGTCCTGTTAACGGGTCAGATATGCATAGCGGGGTATTAAAACGGTGGAGCATCACTCACATGAACGTCATTTCACCATCGTCTCCTCGAGTTGACGGGTTGGTTGACACAGGATGCTCCTCTAGCTGGCGAGGCCTCTCCCGACGAAACGATTCAGCAACAGGACCCTGTGCGCGCGTGAGTACATTACGTAGTATCACGAATATTATCCATAGAAGGCGGATGAAATAAATACCTCGGGAAAGTCAACGCAAAAAGCATTCATGTTCAGACCATACAGGAAGCTGGCAAACGACTCCGTAAATCGTGACAGGCTCTCGTGCATGAGCTGGAAATGCATCATATTCGCCTCGAGGTCAGCCAGGGCATCTGACAGCTCGGCAAATGCGGGCTCGAAGGCATTCAAGGGGAAGGGCGCATCGCCATCACCAGCATGGCGAGCTGAGTCGCGGAAGGAAGATCGCGATGAAGGTCGAAGCGGGGTCGTTGGACGCGACGTGTGTGTGCGAGAGTTGGATCGCTGTCGTTCGCCGGACATTTTTAAGGTAGCTGTTCAATCGCTGTGTTTCTCTCGGGCCTTGAATCGAAGGTGGCTGATAATGGGCGTACCGGCAATGAGCTGGCGCATAAGGTAGTTATTGGGTGGATGGTTGTGATGATGTTTGAAAGTCAACAATCAGAAAGTGGTGGTTTGTGGCGCCACAGCTTTAGAAACGCCCCGCATCAACATCTTTGTGGCGGTGCAATTTCGGGTAGATCGCCCGACAGACCTGATAGTCGATTGTGTAGTTGTGTCTCTTCATCACGGAAGTGTTCACTGGTTACCTAGGCTGGACTGGTCGACAGCCTTGCCCGCATCCGTCGGATGCCGTATTCACAGTATCCGGCACTCGACAACTCACTTCCTATAAATAAATTTGCTGTCTTTGGTTACTCCTGGAGATACGCGGGCTGGAAACACTTCTCCTATTCGCCCATGTCATACACATCCAGGGGCAAAAATAAGTAGGTATAGCAGCCCAGATGACCACTATTGCGAGATTCATGCCCAGATAAGGGCGGTAAACTGGCCAGATATTTATGAAAATGCCATACGACTGGACAATGCCATCAGACGAGAGACGCTTGGGCAACGAATGTCATGTCCGGGATGTGTTGTATTGGTTCCTGGCTTGCTATAGGGTAAGGATCGCGAGAGCGAGACCGAAGTCCTGGCCATCGTCACAACTTCGAAGTCGCTCAGCCCCTTTGTTGCTTCGTAAGGTCCAGTTACACAATGTTTTCTGAGGACATGTACTTGAAATATCTATGATTAAACTCCTATACTTCATCGCCTCACTGCTCCTCGCGTCAAACTTTCGCAAGGCATGTTTCGTAGTCTTCAAGCGCAGAATATATTTTGAGACCAGGTACCTCAAGCACTAACACGGTTCCTGATCCCCAACGCTAGAACCAAGCCCTCTAATTAGAAGGCTCTGTCGTCACTTCCCTTTTCGTATTGGTCCCGCGGGGTCCGCGCAAGTCCCGCACTTGACTGAACAGCCTCTTCTTACCGTCTCGTGGCAACCCAACCATCTCATCTCATCATTATTCGTATAAAAAACCCTCCACCTGCCTGTTCCTAGGCCACCCTCTCCTTTATTACCCTCTCCTCTGCCGGAGACCTGTCGAGACACCAAAGACACGGCAAACCTGGTGTTTCTATCAGCCTAATTGAGCTAAGGGAGGCGGCCGCCAGGCTCGTATTGATAAATCACTGTCCGTCATCTTCAGCTTGCGCCAGCGCTCACGCGCGCACCCATCCTGGCCTGTTTCTCGCTCCGCCACCTATGAAACCCCAATTACGACGATTTCTATGCCTAGATAGACTCCGTCTGAAGCCGACTCTGCCCCCGTTGCGCCATCTTCCGGTGCAGCCGACAGCCTCTGTCAGATATTCTATCAGACCCCGCCAACGTCCGCTCCCAACCTGTGAACTAGCTGAGACGAAGAGATTCAGTTCAAGTTCGCAGAAAACGTCATTTGAGGGTCCTCGCGTTGCACTTCGAAACTCAATTCCTAGCTCAAAGACCACCAGCCATCAGTCTTGCCTCAAGCGTTCACTTACATCTTACACCGTCACGCCAAGAAGAACCTCTGGAACCACCACGGATACTGAATTACCAACTGAACACTTTCGAATTGAAGCAAACTTATTCTACCCTAGCGTTGTAGCTACCGCCATTGTAGCTGCGCTGTTCATCGCATCCTTTTGGACATCGGGAGATACCTCAACAGACCCAAACACCGAAGAACTTATCGAAAACATGGCCTACGAAGTGCCTCCGGGGCGTCCGGGAAACCTCACTGCAGAGCAAGAGGACAAGCTCCGCAAGCTATGGGCCGCTATCTTCCAGCTCACTGGCGTTGCTGACGATGACAACACCAGTCCTAGTGATTCTACTTCGACCAAGGAGAAGGAAGAGGTCATTGCCATAGAAGGCGACGGGCACAAGAAGAAACGGTTTGGAGTGTTCCGGAGGAAAGCCGACGGAAAGTCTGGAACCTCGACTCCTACCTCCACCGAGCCCAAAGATGGCGGAGAGGATGACAAGTATGGTCAAACTAAGCAATACTACGAGACACTGGCCAAGGAGACACCCGAGTCTATCCGTGCCACCATCTGGAGCATGGTCAAGCATGATCACCCCGATGCCCTCGTCTTGCGCTTCCTCAGAGCCCGCAAGTGGGATGTTGAGAAGGCACTGGTCATGTTGGTATCGACTATGAACTGGAGGCACTCGGAAATGGGCGTCGACGACGACATCATGAAGAATGGCGATGGAGCTGCTATCGAGGACGAAAAGAACGCCGATTCGCCAACAAACCAAGTCAGCAAGGACGTCATGGCACAGCTTCGTATGGGCAAGAGTTTCTTGCATGGAACCGACAAGGACGGCAGACCCATCTGCGTTGTTCGTGTTCGCCTGCACAAGCAAGGCGAGCAATGCGAGGCGAGTCTCGAGAGATACACTGTCTACATCATCGAGACGGCTCGCATGGTCCTTGAGCCTCCCGTCGACACTGCCGTAAGTTATTATCGTTGCTCATGCCCCCAAACTATGCTAACAGATAATGATGCAGTGTGTCGTCTTTGACATGACTGGATTCTCCATGGCCAACATGGATTACACGCCTGTCAAGTTCATGATCAAGTGTTTTGAGGCAAACTACCCCGAATCCTTGGGAGCTGTTCTTGTGCACAAGGCTCCATGGATTTTCCAAGGTACGTCAACCTTCGACTCTTTTGCCCACGAGGATAAAATGGCCTTGAACTAAAGGCATACAGGCATCTGGAAGATTATTCGAGGCTGGTTGGATCCTGTCGTAGCGGCTAAGGTCCACTTCACCAACAACAAGGCTGAGCTGGAGGAATTCATCGCTCCCGGTCACATCATCAAGGAACTCGAGGGCGAAGAAGCCTGGGAATACAAGTATATCGAGCCGATTGCTGGCGAGAACGACAAGATGAAGGACACAGCCACGAGAGATCGTCTCCTTGCGGCTCGTGAGGAACTGGTCAAGAAATTTGAGCACGCTACGCGACAATGGATTCGCACCCCTGACGAAGTCATCAAGGCGGAGCGGGAGCACTTGTCCAAGCAGCTCAGAGAGGACTACTGGAATCTCGACCCGTACATTCGCGCACGTACGCTGTACGATCGCCAGGGATCAATCCAGGGAGGTGGCAAGACAGACTGGTACTCGCCGAAGCCAGTGGCGGCGGCAGCGACCGAGACTTCAGCTGACGACGTAGACTAAACATCATCAACCCGGGAGATATTGGTATGGGATTGGAGCTAGACGGAGACATACACCTAAAAAAGATGGTATACAGAGCTAGACTGTAATACTAGAACTCCTAGTCGCGAAGTCGGTGTCTGGTGGAGGCTACTGGCCGTTGATGGCACCACGGCGAGGAGGCTTTGATGGGATAGGAGATTAACCAATGATACACGATTTGAATATTATCAATGACCAATGGCAGATGACGACGACTTTGTCTAAATGCGGGACTTGATATCCTCACAGAGCTCCTTGAGTTTAGCCATGTCGGCGGGTTTGGCTGGCCAGTCAATGATGAGGCCCTCCTCCTTGTTGGGCTTCGGGATCTGTCAAGCAGATGAGTAAATTACTGTAGCACTATGTGGTCAGACTGCACCAAGATAAACATACCATGTGGAAGTGAACCTAGAATGATAAGGTTAGCTACTGGTCCTTCATGAGAGATGAAGACGAGACACTTACGTGGTGGACCTCTTGGTGAGCAATAGTGCCGTTGTTCTGGAGAACGTTGTAGTCGGTAGCCCCGGTAGCTTTCACAAGCTTCTTAACCGTGGGCTATCCGAGGTGGTGGTGAGTGTTAATCTGATATCTGATCCGCCTCATCCCCCACGAGCTTGGGATATGCTCGCCAGAGTGACTTACCAGGACATCGCTGAGGTGCTCGTCAGGAATGTCGACAAGCTTGGCGCCGTGGTACTTTGGGATGACAAGCTGTAGGTGAAAGACGATTAGTTAGTTGCATATTTCCATAAAGAGATTGGGTGGAAGGTCGGGGCTGCTGAGAGATGAGGGGAACCTGTGGACGAAGGGAATGCCGAATGCCGATGACATGGGAGGAAATAGATAACGTACGCTGTGACCCTTGCTGGTAGGGCCAATGTCGAGAAAAGCGAGGACGGTTTCAGTTTCAAGGAGCTTCATGCAAGGGATTTCACCTGGTTGGGGAGATCGAAGTTAGCATCATGAGAACGGCATCGACGTGGTACCATGGTGGGGATAGCTCAGAGAGAGGTGAAGAGGCCGAATTGGATCGAACGTGCCCTTGATGATTTTGCAAAAGATACAAGCGGCGTTGGAGGGAATTTGAGAGGCCATGGTGATATGGGTGAGTATATTGAACCGCGAGACAGTTCCCTTGGTACATGTGAGAAAATAGGTAAAGATAAGAGGAGAGAGAATCGAAGCCGATCGAAGTGACCAAAGATGATATAATACCAGGTGGGCTACTTTGAAGTAGGTGGAGGGGCAGAGGGGCAGCATTCCATTCATTCCTCAGGCATTTACCACTTGTGGGGTTTATAATGCCCGAAAAGCCATTCGATTTTCGGAGTGGGACCTCCCATCGAACTCACCTCTTGCCTTTTACCAGATGTGACCGTGGAATGGCCCAACAGACTCCGTTCATCCAATCTTTGGCAACTCTTCGTCTGGAAGCTCCAGATTCGAATTTTTGTTTTTTGTCGATACTTGAAACTGACAGATATCAAAAAACACATAGATCTCATTTTTATGGATTTTAGACTTCTTTCTGTGTTTGTCTTTGGCCTATTCATTCCCTTCATCTTGGTTGGCCTGTTCTCTGTCGAACTTTTGCTGTGTGGCTGGTGTGGCGGAAATACGTCATTGTCGGCGAGGGGTCATTTTGTCTTGCCAACAGCCACATCAACACCAACCCCACCAACTGGGCACATCGGACTGGGCGGCAATCCCGCTCCAATACGACGAGGCGACAAACCTGCTTGCTTGCCTGTACTGTAGCCAGCATTACCTGCCTACCTTTGTGATCATTTTCGCATTTGTCGTTGTCCCACCCTAGGTATCTACAGCTTATTTAAACCCTCTCCTCTCATAGGCCCCTTCCCTCGTTTCAGGCTTCCGTTCTCGTGCCTAGAAAGAAGCCTGAGCTCAGCTACCTGAATAAAAGACGACGAGGCTCCGCCCTGTTTTGCTTTCGACGACCCATACACATTACATTCGTACGGACTTGTCTCTGCATTCCTCAACGCGCACTAAGCACCAGGCATACCAAAGCAAACATGCCCGAGTTCATCAGTACTCCCCTCTTTGGTGGCGCAATCGTCGCCGACCTCCCCTCCAACTTTGCCGACGTCAGGTGAGAGCGACCTTTTTGCGCCATGCTTCTCAGCTGCGCCTTGCAGCCCTATATGCTAACCAGAACTCTTCTCCTTCCGCGCAGCAAGCTTCGACAAGTTCCCGATAACCAGGAAGTCTGGATCGACCAGGATGGCTTTACGAGCATCATCTTTGACATCACCGAACGAGTCGGCAGTTCTGGCACTGGCCCTGAGATTGACGGACGCGCCATGACGACGCATCTCGAGGACATGGTTGGATCTGACATCGACACTGTCAAGATCTGGAATACCGCCGAGACCGAGTTCACCCGCCTCGAGTACGTCCAAAACCCCCCTCCTACCCAACTTTCTTCGCTAGTAACTAACATGCTGCGCGCCTCAGAGACGGAACACCCGCCTACACCCTCATCTCGACCCAGACCCCCAAGTCTCAGCAAGCCCGCGACCCCTCCCACGCCCCCGACTTCACCGCCATCATAATGACTCTCCTGCGCCTCGAAAAGGTCAAGACTGACATCCTCATCACCATCAACGTGCCCCATATCAAGGGAGAGTACGACGAAGAAGACGTTGACCTTGAGCTCGGTCGTCAAGGCAAGCTCATCGGCGATGCTGTCGAGTATTCTGCGCGCGTCTGGTCCTCGTTCAAGATTAAGGACTGGGGTTTGTTCGGCGAGGCTTGAGGTTGAAAAGGGGATATCGTATGTGGGTATGGGATAGGACATCTGCGGGTTTATGGGCAACTCTAGTCGGGCGGATGGATACTTGAACCGAAGCGTCATTTGGGAAGAAGGATATATTGACTGGGATGAATATCATGACTGAAACGACAATGCGTACTCCTTGTACGAAGGGGTTAGAATAAGGAAGAGGCGGACGGAACCAATATCTTAGGCACTAGGTATCTGAAAGAAACACCAGTAGTTTTAGCCTTCTCTTGAGACAACTGATCGATTCGACGTTCCATAACCTGACAAGACACGCTTGGTTGATGAAGAATGATCCTAACTACTCCATGATCCGAAGTCTCTTACTCGTAACTCATTATCGTTGAGGCTATTACACAATCTTGTGAGTATGCTCATGGTCATGATTCCTGCGCCGTAAACAAACAACCCAACGCACACTCTATACCTCATCCTCGAGCGTCATATCAACCATCTTCCCCGCCATCTTGTCCACCCCCGACTTGCCAGCCTTCCCTCCTTGTTTTGCCCACTTCTCCGCAATCAGTTTCATGACGTCCTTCTGCGGACTCCCGGGGTTCTCTCCCCTCACCACAGCCATCTGCTCTTTGACGAATATCTGGTACTTGCTGGCACCCGCTGCTTTGCCGCGAGGTACGGGCTTCGTCTGTTTCAACATGCCCTTGCAGCTCCCGCATCGATGGCGCATTGGATCGATGCTCTTCGAGTGTCGCTTGAACTCGGTGGCACATTCCTCGCACTCCCAAACATACTTGAAGTCGATCTCGTAGCTATGCTTGGTTGTGACTTGGATGCCCCGATCGCCGAATGCGCGTGAGCATTTTGCCGCCCACGCCTTGAACTCCTTGCCGTGCGGGTTGGTGGTCATGCCGGTGACCATGAAGTTGGCAAGGTGGCAGAACTCGTGAGCCATGACGTTGAGGAGACGGTGTTCGTCGTCGATGACCTTCTCGGCCAGCTCGATGGACGAGTGGTGTTTGTATTCGACCGAGACTTGCGAACCATCCGCGTTGCGCTTGCGAATTGTCTCTCGCCGCCAACTTGCCCGTCCTGCTGTGGTGTTAAGAGTCTTTGTCCAGACGAGCTTCACACCACCCGTTGACTTTGCCAGCTCGGCAATCTTCCCCTGAGTGATTTCACGATCAAGTTCCAAGAAGAAGCCCTCCGCCAAGGCGTGCTTTCTGGCATCAAATGCTTTCTTGGAATCCTTTTTTGGAGATTTCTTGGGGCTGGCCTTGGATGGACTCTTGGTTACTGGTGGAAGCATGAGTTTCCGTGGAGAGTGCTGGTCGTTCCAGTCGTTGACTAGATCCTGGTTCCAGAAGGCGTCTGTGCTGGGACGATGAGGCGTCTCGGGAATCGCAATTCGTTTGGTGGGAGATATCAAGCCCTTCGGCTTGGAAGTCTTAGGAGGTGTGCTGGGAGGTGTAGTGAACTGGTCGGGGATCGAAGGTTTGCTGTCATCGTCTGAGAAGTCCTGAAGCTGGATGCGAAGCTTTGCAAAGGTGTCCGCGAGATCAGAAGCGGTTGCCGTTCTTGTCGATAGTGTGCCACTTTCTTTCCTCTGGGACGACTTTCTTCGTTGGGTGTCGCCCTTTGTCGAAGTAGGTTGCCTCCCCAAAGAACTATCGCCCTTCTGACTGCCTGATGAAGTCTTGCGTTGGCCAAACATCTTTGGGTCCAGGGAAGGAATGCTTTTGGTTAAGGAAATGATTCGCTTTGGTTCAGAGGGCTTCCGGGTGCTTAGTGTTTGGGGTTTCAACTTGAGTTTCCTGCTCGGCTGGAACGGTGACTCGTCAAACTCGGAGTTGAAGCCAGAGTTATTGCTGGTGTCAGAGGAGTTTTCTTCTGCCGTTTTATAGACGCTGGGGTCTTCATTCTCGGCCTCCTCTTGCGCTGTTTCTGTCTCCGAACCGCTGTCCAAGTCCTTTGCGAACTTCCGCGCTTTCGAGTTTTCTTTCACGGCAGCCCTGGAAACCCTGATTCCCTTCTCTTTCTTGGGTTCTTGCGCTGTCTCTGACCTGTTCTCCTGTGAGTTTCGGACTCGAGGGGGCAGGCTTTCCTTCTCGATCTTAGCGGTACCGGCTCGTAGAGGCTTCTGTCCAGGTTCCCTCCGAGGTTCTATCACTGTGTCTGACCTGTTCCTCCGCAAATTTCGGACTCTGGTAAGAAGGTTTTCTTCCTCGGAGCTGGTGCTAGACCCCTCGAAGTCATCTTCCGGATCATCGATGGTGTGTTGTCGCCTCCTCCGAGAGGCTCGCACTCGAAGCTGAGGCTCGTCATCTTCAGACTCGGAGTCACAAGGTGGACTCTTGCTCGATGTTCTCTCGGGCACTTGCCCTGTCCTGGGTCGAGGTTCTTTCGTCTTCCTGTTCACCCCACTTTGAGAAGTTTTGGACTCTTCGGAACCCCATCTTTGAAAGAGCGGGTTGGCTGTGGTTTGACCTGACTCCCCGAGCCTGCGCACTCGTCGAGATCCTGATTTGGAAGTGGATTTGGAAACTATCGGCCTTGTCTCAGCGTTGGGTGCTGTTGGTTTCAATTCCTTTGTTGCCCTGACGCTGGATTTGTGTAGAAGAGTGTTCAAGTCTGGAAGGTCGTCGTCGCTAGAGGGACAGCATTCTACCAGGCGAGCCATGACGGGAATGAAGGCAAACAGCGGATCGTGGGCTGTGTAGTATCCGTGCAGGGTAGTCGCTTGTGTTGTTATAGTTCAGCTCTCTGCTGGAATGCAAAATGATGAGGCGTAATTCTAGTTGGGTGTTGAATAGGTGGTGGATAATAAGACCCGGGGTTGTGCGGATACTCTTGTCTACGGCTTGTTTTACTGTACGGAAAGGAATTGTCGAGTTTCCGTGGTGTGGTCCAGGTTTCATTTACTTCGTCCATGTGAGGGTTCGAGAGGCGTTGCCAGGAGCAACACCAGTCAATTCGCAATCTGAGACGGGATGTCACGTGACCACAACCACAACCACAACCAAATTGGGCAATTGACTTTGGAATGTGCGTGAGTATTCGGAGCGAGATAAGCTATTGACGGAGTAGCTGAGGACGAGACAATGCCAATAATAAGAGATGTCCTAGGAGAATGAATGGAAACTCCCCATTAAGATGAGCTCCAAGAGCGACAACACTTCGGAGAGCTGCGGTATCATCAATGGTGAAGGAAGCTCCGTGCCAAACGGTTCGGCACGAACTTACGAACGCAATGATTATCTCAAAAGGCTCTGGTCTATTAATAGGGCCAATTTGCGACCGATGGGAACTATCCTTACTGGGATACGAAAACTTACTACGTAACTTGGAAGCCAAGGCCTTGAGGAGCCGTGTCCGAGAGTTCCGAGAGCAAAAGGCATGCCTTGTTATGGGCAAAAGAAAATCGATAGCCTGGAGTTAACTATTTTGCTTTGGGAGAACGAACGGAACGGTACGGATGCACGAATACCCAGCATTCTGTAGTTTCTCGCCCGAGTCTCTGTTGGTTGTTGACCTGCACGCCGGCCTCGAAACGTCTCAGATTGAGTTACAAGGCCAGACCATCCAACGACCACTGACGTGCGGGTGGATCACGCTGTCAACCTCTGACAAGGCTTCACCTTCCAGCCCTCGCCAGTGTCAATGCCTTTGGGCTTGGCTTCGATTCGGGTGGCGGACGAGTGGGAACATGGGAAAAGGGGGTTGGCCATCTTCGCCACCCTTGGCCTTGCTGTGCAAAGGAAGGAGTTGTTGGGTGATCTCCCATGGAATATTCCGTCTTTTTTTGGTCTTCACAAGGATCCAGGATACGTTGATGTGCTGTCCGTCGGGCCGTCACTAAAAAGGCTGGGGTAGTACGGATAAGGTGATAGTCGTGGTGGCGAGCGAGTGCCGACTGACCGTGCACTCATTCACTCTCTTATCTTTTTCTCATTTCCCGTGTTATTGGCGACAGCCGCGGCTCATCAAGTTCTCTTTATCTGCGTGTTCGTTGTCAACAAGGCTGGAACCGGGTGGTCGTCCCCTACCAGACGGGTGGCTGCGCCAGATTCGTCTGGCATTTGCGAACAGATTTCCAAGCAGCCGGCCTTAACCTCACTGGGAGCAGTAGACCAGAATGGGGGGCACGAGAAAAAAGACGGTGGGTGGTGGATACGACAGACAGCACCTTGACCACTCCCTGATTGGGATTGGAATCGCGATCGTGTGGTAGAATCTTCTCCCCGGTCTAGGCCCCGGCATGATTTGATTCTCGAACAGGGCGCCACCCTTGCTTAGGCCCATGGGCGACGGAAGGACGGACGTGTTTTAACTTGAGAGAGAGGCCTTGCTTTGGCTGGAGCGGAGGCTGGGGGGAGTTGTCGTCGTCATCGACATGATATATTTTACAGTGGGGTCAAGATGGATTCGATAGAAGAAAAGAAATATACAACACTTCGTAATCATGTCGATACAATAATAGAGCTGATGGAACTGAAGCCCAATTACGAATTGTGTGTTCGCAGTGCTATGTATCAAGCTATCGGCTTTATCGGGCCGTTGCGAGTTCTCGATGATTTCTTTTGCCGCTGCTTCTTGTTCAATGACGATTCCTTGTTAGTGCATTCGCAAGTTTCAACGTGTGCAATGTGCTGTTCTCCATAATGCCATCTGTTCCTGCATGCCATGGGCCTCATGCAGCCATAGTTCGAGGCCAATGCTGAGGTGGAAAGACCTTCTTCCTCACAGCCAACATCAATTCGCTTCGACAAATTGTTCGTACTATTTAACGGTTCGTTGACTGATTAAATGGAACAATATTGTTTCTGGCAAGTGTCAGAGGCGACCGGAATTTTTGTCATTTTGTCTCCTCCCCAACCCATCTGAGACGCGGCATCCAAGAACCCGGGAGAAGAGCATTAACCAGCCTCTGAATGGATCGGAGGTGCCAGGATCCTGCCGGTCTGGGGACTCGACGGCTCCCACGGACGAGACGGGATGAAAGGAGTTGAACGTCTCCACCGAAATGCCTGAGCCGCTTAATAATTATAGAAGATGTCACCGAGGGGAGTTGAAGAAGCAATTTCTCCAACTGTTTAGGCGAGAGACTGGGTGTCAGAGATATGGAGACTGAAGTTGGCTTGCCAGGCTCGAGGAACACTTGGTACATTACCAAGGTCGTTATCGCTTCCCGAGTAAGTCTGCACTCTCCAAGGCCAAATTGCCAATAGTGACGTGGGTGTGCTGATACATGTGCAATACGACCTTGGGATGTCACCCACACCACGGATATATCACCGCAACTGCAGTGTAAGAGAGCGACAGGCCGTATTCAAGAATATAGATATTCCAGCGAAAGGCTGCCAAAGACGCACAGTCTCGGAGAGTTGTGCCCACACGCAGCAATCCATCTTGCCATTGGGGTAATTATGGTGATCAGCAGTTGGAAAACAGGTTATCGTACCGGTCTCCCAGCCTCCCCTTTGCCTATCAGAGCATTTCAGGCTTTAAACTTGCTGGATATTAGCTCGGCGCTTCCGACTTCACCCACTGGATCGGATCTGGATAGGGGGAGCTTTGGCACATTCAAACATCATCTCAGATGAATGTACGAGATATTATCAATGCTGACGCCTCGTAAGCATCTTGTCTTTGGTGTTGTACGAGGTGGGGTAAAGCCATTCTGTTGAATGGATGGTGGGTGGATGGCATGATTGGATTTTACAACCGCTTCTTCGAAACAATTGACAGAGGCCTCAGCAGTCATGACATGAATCAATGCCAAAGATAGGTATCCAGGATTGACAGCCCTGATGAAGCGTAGGGTGCTCTTGGAACACCCGGACGCGCCGTTCAGGGGGCGTCGTGGTCACTCGTGGCCCAACTGCAACAAGCGGGCCTCCAACTTGCGGGGCCCCCTTCCTTTGTTCCCCTGAGATGGAGTTGATCAGCCCAACGAAGGACGCGTTGTCGGACCATCTTCTCATTCTCAGCGGTACCTGCAGGGTACTTCCGCCACCCACCACGGCAACTGCTGTGGAAAGTGGACTGCAGGGCGCCTTCCGCGCTGAATTTGTTGTTGTTGGCTCCGGTAACTGCGAAACCTCCAAAGGGATGTTCCCTGATTGGCTGAACGCTGTCGCCGCTCAGCAAGACAGGGGAAGGAGACGGGAGGCACCCGAGAGATCCGTCAAAGTTTCTGTCAAGTAGCGCGGCGGGTCACTCGGAGGCGACGAATGCGCTTCTCGGCCCCAGCCTCCAAAAAGGAGACAATCCACTGAGAGGATCAGGAACAGGACGAAGGATGGAAACAGGAAAAGAATTTATCTCTTTACCCAACCACACGCTTGAATCTGGGTCTGGTCGATGGATGCCCTTGCTGCAAGTTTTGGAGACTCAGTGGGTGGCTGCCCGTGTCCCAGTCCACCCACCCCTGTCTGGTGCTGTGTTGGAACTGCAACTGGCGGGCGCCGGTTCCAACTTTTGCGTGCGTGCAGTGGCATACGTCACCCCTGGCCATCAAAGTTAACTTGCCCGGACTGTCTTTGCATGGGAGACGTCGGGGGACAAGACGTTGCGGTTTGCGGTTGTGGCATTGAATCAATTGCAACCGAGTATGAAGCTGAGGTTGAAACCAAGGTCACAGAGTCGCATATGAAGGCAGAGCCAAGACGGGATAACCTCAGATCGGGAACACCCGAGGAGCATGAGCGGAAAGCATGTGTCCGACCATGCCTTACCGTTGATAACTGCCTCTGAAGCGAGATGGGTTGAAGTCGTTAGGTACGATGCAGTGAATCACATAAAAAACGAATTCAACCCACTAAACGATTCATCACTTCACTGAAGCCAAACGCATTGTCCGCTTTGATAATTGTAACCATTGCCAGAGATGTAACCGGAGCATTTTCCCATTGTAACTACGAAGTACGGACGGGAGGGAACAGCTGCTCCGTCCTTCGTTGGTCGTGTCTGCCCTTCCTCTGGTTTTGTCGCTTGTTGCGTTATCCCCCACGATGTATTCACCCCCCTCCTCCATCTTGCCGTAGATACACTCCCACTCCCCTGACTTCACCCACTCGTAATTCCCTCCCTCTCTCCTCGTCTTCCCTCTCGACTGCTTCGCCCCCTTCGATTTTCCCTCTCCTTCCCTTCACCCTAATCATCCTCTTTTTCGCGTCTCTTTTGCCTCTTGTAAGGCCTGTGACGGTTGGAAAGTCAAAGCCTGTCGTTTCCTGCACCTGTTTTCCCACTGGGATTCACTACGCTCGCTTCGACCCAAATCTTCCATTCCCTGACAATTTCCCGCCCTAATCCACACTCAAACTCTCACACACCCCCTTGTGTGAGTAGTGCCACCGATACTGGGTACGCGCGCGCAAAGCCACCCCCCCGAAGAGACTGAATAACCCGGCGCCGAGACGTTCAGCGTTGCTTTCTCTCCGCCAAAAAAACCAATTCTCCCCTTTGCTCGTTCTGCAAATCGAGCTTCACGACACTCTTTTTTTCCTCATCTCGTCCCCAGGTTCGATAATACTTGGAGGACACGATTTGGACCGGCCGCGAATCACGTTCGCTTTCCATTCCCCGGCGAGGTTGATTCATCCCTCTTCTCCACGCTCTCTTCGACTTGCGACCAGTCAGCGACCAAGCCACCACCACCAGTTCGGTCTACGCATTTACTTGTCTTTTCTTGGCCAACCATCCAACCACACAAGTAAACAACATCTTACCGATCCTCTCTTTGTACCAGTCACGTTTGTTTATTTCTCCGTCGACTCGTCACCTACATCCGTTATCCCTATGTCCGCCTCGAGGTGAGTTCGTGCTGGTCCACCCCATATTGGAATACACTCGAGCGCCTGAATTGCGACTTTGTATGTTGGTATCAGCCGTGCCACAGTTTTGCAAAGCTCGACTATTCTGAGGGGTTACGACTGGGTTCTTCTTTCTCGGATCCAGCTTTCGCTAATGCCATTTCCTCTCTGTTAGATAAAACAATCCAATCAATATGTCGGGATATCCAGGTGGTGGTCAACAGGACCGCTACGACGATGGCTACGGCCATCAGGGGCAAGGCCAGGGCCATGCCCAAGGTGGAAACACTGATTCCTACTACCAGGACGACCAGTATTACGACCAGGGCTACGATAATAACCGTGGAGGCTCTCACCCCAACGATGGCTACTATGATGAATCGTGAGCTTGACCCTCCTGAACTGACTTTCCTCGGGCAATATACTAACGCGCCTTGTCTCCAGTGGCTATTACAACGCCGAGCAAAACAATCCGTATCAGCAGGACGGCGGCTACTACGATGGTCACGATCAATACCAGGACGATTACTACAACGGCCATGGCAACAATGCTAACGGCGGCGGCGGCGGCTACTACGACCAGGATTACAACCAGGGATACAACGGCCAGAACCAGCGTCATGGTTCCGAAGAGGACTCCGAGACCTTCAGCGACTTCACCATGAGGTCCGACATGGCTCGCGCTGCCGAGATGGACTACTACGGCCGTGGCGATGAGCAATACAACAGTTATGCAGAGGGACAGGGTGGTCGTGGGTACCGCCCTCCTTCATCTCAGATCTCATACGGTGGAAACCGATCTTCGGGAGCTTCGACCCCAAACTATGGCATGGATTATGGCAACGTTCTTCCTGCCGGCCAGCGCTCTCGCGAACCCTACCCAGCCTGGACTTCCGACGCCCAAATTCCCTTGTCCAAGGAGGAAATCGAGGATATTTTTCTTGATCTGACGGCCAAGTTCGGTTTCCAACGCGATAGCATGCGCAACATGTACGATCATTTCATGGTTCTCCTCGATTCCCGAGCTTCTCGTATGACGCCCAACCAGGCTCTCTTGTCGCTTCATGCCGATTACATTGGAGGCGATAACGCCAACTACCGCAAGTGGTACTTCGCTGCCCATCTGGACCTGGATGATGCTGTCGGTTTCGCCAACATGAAGGGCAAGGGTGTGAAGCGGAAGAAGGGAAAGAAGAAGGACAAGAAGAACGCGGACAATAACGAGGCAGAGACACTTCAGGATCTTGAGGGCGACGAGAGTCTCGAAGCTGCGGAGTACCGCTGGAAGACTCGCATGAACCGCATGTCTCAGCACGACCGCGTCCGCCAGGTTGCCCTTTATCTCCTCTGCTGGGGTGAAGCCAACCAGGTCCGATTCATGCCTGAGTGTCTGTGCTTCATTTTCAAGTGCGCCGATGACTACCTCAACTCTCCTGCTTGCCAGGCGCTCGTTGAGCCGGTTGACGAGTTCACTTACCTAAACAACGTCATCACGCCTCTTTATCAGTACCTGCGAGACCAGGGTTACGAGATTGTGGACGGTGTTTACGTTCGCCGAGAGCGTGATCACAAGCACATCGTTGGTTATGACGATTGCAACCAGCTCTTCTGGTATCCCGAAGGAATCAATCGCATCGTTCTCCAAGATAAGAGCAAGCTGACCGATGTTCCCCATGCGGAGCGTTATCTTAAATTCCAGGATATCAACTGGAAGAAATGCTTTTTCAAGACGTACAAGGAGTCTCGTTCATGGATGCATCTTCTGGTCAACTTCAACCGTATTTGGATCATTCACTTGACCATGTTCTGGTTCTATGTCGCCCACAACTCTCCCACTATTCTCGTCGGTCCCAAATACGAGCAACAGGTCAATCAATCTCCCTCGAAGGCAAAGAGTCTTTCTGCTGTCGGTTTCGGTGGAGGTATTGCCTCCCTCATTCAGATCATTGCGACCTTGGCCGAGTGGGCTTACGTCCCACGACGGTGGGCAGGTGCTCAGCACTTGACCAAGAGGCTCCTTTTCCTGATTGTTATCTTCGCTATCAATGTCGGTCCTGGTGTCAAGATCTTCATGATTCCTGGCCCTGACTCGGTCGACCTGATTCTCGGCATTGTTCACCTGGTTGTTGCCATCATTACCTTCATCTTTTTCTCGATTATGCCTTTGGGTGGCCTCTTTGGTAGCTATCTGGCAACCAACTCGAGACAATATGTGGCCAGTCAAACATTCACCGCCAGCTACCCAAGGCTGAAGGGCAACGACATGTTCATGTCCTACGGCCTCTGGGTTGTTGTCTTCGGCATCAAGATGGGTGTCTCTTACGCCTTCTTGATTTTGTCCTTCCGTGACCCTATTAGGTATCTGTACATCATGAATGTGTCAAGCTGTCTCGGAGATAAGTTGCTTGGCGGTAACACTCTATGCCGCTATCAGCCAACCGTCATTCTCATCCTCATGTTCTTCACCGATGTCATCTTCTTCTTCCTCGACACCTACCTGTGGTACGTTCTGCTCAACACAGTTTTCTCGGTTGCGCGATCCTTCTACATCGGTTCCTCGATCTGGACTCCTTGGAGAAACATTTTTGCTCGCTTGCCCAAGCGTATCTACTCTAAGGTTCTCGCCACTACCGACATGGAAATCAAATATAAACCCAAGGTCCTTATTTCCCAGATTTGGAACGCCGTTGTCATCTCTATGTACCGCGAGCATCTTCTTGCCATTGATCACGTCCAGAAGCTCCTGTACCACCAGGTTCCCTCGGAGCAAGAGGGCAAGCGAACGCTGCGTGCTCCCACCTTTTTCGTCTCACAGGAAGATCACTCGTTCAAGACCGAATTCTTCCCCAGCTACAGCGAGGCTGAGCGTCGAATCTCCTTCTTCGCTCAGTCGCTTTCGACTCCTATTCCTGAGCCGCTCCCTGTCGACAACATGCCTACTTTCACCGTCATGATCCCTCACTACGGTGAGAAGATTCTTCTTTCTCTGCGTGAAATTATTCGTGAGGACGAGCCTTATTCTCGCGTCACCCTCTTGGAATACCTCAAGCAGCTTCACCCCCATGAGTGGGACTGCTTCGTCAAGGATACCAAGATTCTTGCCGATGAGACCTCGCAATATAACGGTGAAGCCGATAAGAACGAAAAGGACACTGTCAAGACTAAGATTGACGATCTTCCCTTCTACTGCATTGGTTTCAAGTCTTCTGCTCCCGAGTACACCCTTCGAACCCGTATCTGGGCTTCTCTTCGTTTCCAGACCCTGTATCGCACCATCTCCGGCTTCATGAACTACAGTCGAGCCATCAAGCTTCTGTACCGTGTTGAGAACCCCGAGGTCGTTCAGATGTTTGGTGGCAATTCTGACAAGCTGGAGCGAGAGCTGGAGCGTATGGCCCGTCGCAAGTTCAAGATTGTTGTTTCCATGCAGCGATTCGCTAAGTTCAAGAAGGAAGAGATGGAAAACGCCGAGTTCTTGCTCCGTGCCTACCCGGACCTACAGATTGCCTACCTGGATGAAGAGCCCCCGGTCACCGAGGGTGAGGAGCCACGCTTGTACTCTGCCCTGATCGACGGCCACTCTGAGATTATGGAGAACGGTATGCGACGACCCAAGTTTAGAATCCAGCTCTCTGGTAATCCCATTCTTGGTGACGGAAAGTCGGACAACCAGAACCACTCGATCATCTTCTACCGTGGCGAGTACATCCAGCTCATCGACGCCAACCAGGACAACTATCTCGAAGAGTGTCTCAAGATCCGAAGTGTTCTCGCCGAGTTCGAGGAGATGAAGGCCGACAATGTCTCTCCTTACACCCCTGGTGTGAAGAGCGAGGCTACTAACCCCGTCGCTATCCTCGGTGCGCGCGAGTACATTTTCTCCGAGAACATTGGCATTTTGGGTGATATCGCCGCCGGAAAGGAACAGACATTCGGTACTCTCTTCGCTCGTACACTGGCCCAGATTGGCGGCAAGCTGCATTACGGACATCCTGATTTCCTCAACGGTATCTTCATGAACACTCGTGGTGGTGTCTCTAAGGCTCAGAAGGGTCTACACTTGAACGAAGATATTTACGCTGGTATGAACGCTCTCCTCCGAGGTGGCCGCATCAAGCACTGCGAGTACTTCCAGTGCGGTAAGGGTCGTGATCTTGGTTTTGGCTCTATTCTCAACTTCACCACCAAGATCGGTACCGGTATGGGTGAACAGATGTTGTCTCGCGAGTACTACTACCTCGGCACCCAGCTTCCCCTGGATCGTTTCTTGTCTTTCTACTACGCTCATCCCGGTTTCCACATTAACAACATGTTCATCATGTTGTCAATCCAGATGTTCATGATTACGCTGGTGAACATTGGAGCCTTGCGCCACGAGACGATTCCCTGCAAATACAACACCGACGTTCCTATTACCGACCCCTTGTTCCCTACTGGATGCGCCAACACTCCCGCGCTCATGGATTGGGTCTACCGTTGTATTCTGTCTATCTTCTTCGTCATGTTCCTGTCCTTCGTCCCCCTGGTTGCTCAGGAACTGATGGAGCGTGGCGTGTGGCGGGCTGCTCTGCGTCTCGCCAAGCAGTTTGGCTCACTATCGCTGTTCTTCGAGGTTTTCGTCTGTCAGATCTACGCCAACTCCGTCACCCAGGATCTTTCCTTTGGTGGCGCCCGCTATATCGGTACTGGTCGTGGTTTCGCTACAGCTCGCATTCCCTACGGTGTTCTTTACTCGCGATTCGCTGGCCCAGCTATTTATTTCGGTGCCCGTGTCCTATTGCTGCTTCTCTTCGCGACCCTGACTGTTTGGCAAGCTGCTCTGACCTACTTCTGGATCACTCTTCTTGCCTTGACTATCTCACCCTTCATTTACAACCCTCACATGTTCGCCTGGAACGATTTCTTTATTGACTACCGCGACTACTTGCGATGGTTGTCTCGTGGTAACTCGCGAAGCCATGCATCGTCATGGATCTCTTACTGCCGTCTCTCCCGAACCCGAATCACTGGTTACAAGCGAAAGACTCTCGGTGACCCATCTGCAAAGATGTCCGCCGATGTTCCTCGTGCGGCCATTGCCAACATCTTCTTCGGCGAGATCCTGGCTCCTCTGCTGTTTGCTGCCGTGACGACTATTCCCTACCTGTTCATCAACGCCCAGACTGGTGTCAATAAGGCCAACAACAAGGGTGAGACCGTTGCGCCAACTGACTCGCTCATTCGACTCCTTGTCATCGCCTTTGCCCCCATCGCTGTCAATGCCGGTGTCCTAGCCGCCATGTTTGGTATGGCTTGTTGTATGGGACCTATCCTCAGCATGTGCTGCAAGAAGTTTGGTAGTGTTTTGGCCGCTATTGCGCACGCTGTTGCCGTCATATTCCTTTTGGTCTCGTTTGAGGGCATGTTCCTGCTTGAGGGCTTCAACTTCACTCGAACCTTATCAGGCATGATTGCCGTCTGTGCACTGCAGAGATTCTTCGTCAAGCTGGTTGTGTCTCTGGCTCTCACTCGAGAGTTCAAGTCGGACACATCTAACATTGCCTTCTGGACTGGCAAGTGGTACTCTATGGGATGGCACTCTGTCTCTCAGCCTGCCCGAGAGTTCCTGTGCAAGATCACTGAGTTGACGATGTTTGCGGCGGACTTTGTGCTTGGCCACTGGCTTCTGTTTATGATGGTGCCGGTGCTCCTCATTCCCCAGGTTGACAAGTTGCATTCTATGATGCTTTTCTGGCTTCGACCAAGGTACGTAACATTAACAACAGGATAATCCCGAAGACGACGTAAAGCTAACTCGTTGTCCTACAGCCGACAAATCCGCCCACCCATCTACTCGCTGAAGCAGTCCAAGCTCCGACGCAGACGTGTGATTCGCTACTCGATTCTGTACTTTACGCTCCTGGTCTTGTTCATTGCGCTCATCGTGGGTCCTGCTGTGGCAGGAGATATGATTCCGTCCTCGTTGACGAGCTCGCTGTCCAACATTGCCGGCTTCCGCCTGATGCAGCCCAATGACCTGAAGAACGA
Organism: Thelonectria olida; assembly: GCA_020736575.1. NCBI lineage: Eukaryota > Fungi > Ascomycota > Sordariomycetes > Hypocreales > Nectriaceae > Thelonectria > Thelonectria olida. The sequence continues at coordinate 919,123 of JAGPYM010000016.1, read as the reverse complement.
CAACACCAATGCATCGTCGCAGACTGGTACTGGCATGGCTGACTATACTGGCGCTGGTCTCTCACAGTCGTCTGCATCGTCGTCGAGTGGCTCCACTGGCAAGATCAAGCTGTTTTAAAGTAAGAAGCATGTAATATAGACGCTGTTGCAGAGCAGAAGTGGCCGCCAGACAAATGCAGTTGCTTTGCCTTACATTTTCTGATGGGGTGTTTCTTGAGCATGTTTTTTTTGCTGGTCTTTCATGTCCACGCACATACGCGCGCACACAGGTAAATGAGAGAGATTCGTGTTGCCCTATTTTCTTTCAGTGTTTGGGGGTTCACAAGACAAGAAATTGAGATATTGGGATTGTCTTAAGCGAGGAAGGGCGACAGTTATACAGGAGGGAAGAGTCCAGACACTGGCTGCGCTGGACGGGAAATGGAAGGAAAGAAACACACAATCAGCCCGTTGGGAGAGTAAGAAAGGCGCCTCATCTTGCGTTTTTATCACCCATTTTAATGTGTACAATGAGAAACATAGTAGCTTTTTAGACGGATAGGGAAATGATTTCTGTTTGTTTTCTGCTTGACAATAGACCATTCTGACCTCAATTTGTATTCAGTAGCAGTAACGTAGGCCTAACATTCATTCACATGCCAAGTCATCGCAGATCCATGATCCCGAAACATCCGGTTCGTAGGTAGGCAGATACCATTACAGGGGTCCTACGGGGTGAATCCCTTTGTAATGAGGCCGCCAACCCAGAGCCCAACGGAGTTTTCAGTGGTCCAGGGATCCAAGACCCACTAAGGAATGCTGTCAAGTCCCAGAGTCTCAGCGCTGTGGAGGCGCCTTCCAAGCGCGAATCTGGGCCTATCAGAGGCTTGAATTTGGTCAATTAATCTGTCAGTGGGAGCCCCCCCTTCTTTTTGGATGAGGAGGATCATCGGCCATTCATCATCCATCACCGCAGCATCAACATCGACGGTTTTTGGGCTGTGATTCTTGGGACACGAACGCAAACAGAGGCATCTGTTTGTGAGTGCTGAGGAGAGGAACCGCTGTTTACCTGTTTAAAAGTTAATCGAAAACGACCGATCGGCCGCCTCCAACGCTGGACGACGAGACTCGACCACATCTACATTGACGACGACACGCCACGAACAAGATGGAAGTCGATGCCCTCCAAGCCCGTCTGGGCGAACTTCTCGACAAGGCCCTATTGAACTTCCAAAAGGTGCCTGGCTCGGCCGTCGTCACCCGATACATCCAGTCCAGCTACCAGAATGATCCCGTGCGGTCCGCCATCGAACTGGTGCTGCTGTTGTTCTTTATCCGATACCTCATGTCGCCTTCCTACTCGACCCACAAGCAAAACTACGTCAAGCTGCGCGAAGACGAAATCGAGGAGCTGATTGACGAGTGGCAGCCGGAGCCTCTTGTTGCGGAGCAGACGCCGCTTGAGATGGCTGAAAGTGAACGTCTTCCCGTCTTGGTTGGGTGAGTTTGCTCTCCATCTTCTTTCATCAGCCGTGTTTTGCGAATAGCATCTATAGGCGACCAATTGCTAACTCCGCTTGCCGATAGACCTACTGGACCCAAGACGAAACTTGCCAACGGCCGCACCGTTACCAACCTCGCTTCCTTCAACTTTTACAACTTCAACGGCAACGAGCAAATCAAGGACAAGGCCATCCAGGTCCTGCGTACCTATGGTGTCGGTCCTTGTGGCCCACCCCAGTTCTACGGTACCCAGGACGTCCACATGAAGACCGAAGCTGATATCGCTTCATATCTGGGCACTGAGGGCTGCATCGTCTACGCACAGGCCTTTTCTACCATCTCAAGTGTCATTCCATCCTTCTGCAAGCGTGGCGACGTCATCATTGCCGATAGGGATGTCAACTTTTCAATTCGTAAGGGACTTGAAGTTTCTCGCAGCAACATTCGATGGTTCAGTCACTGCGATATGGACGATCTCGAGCGAGTGATGCAGGCGGTTGTCAAGGAGCAAGCCAAGAGCAAGAAACTGACTCGTCGTTTTGTTGTTACCGAGGGTCTGTTCGAGCTTACTGGCGACGAGACGGACTTGCCCCGACTGGTTGAGCTGAAGGAAAAGTACAAGTTCCGTGTTATCCTTGATGAGACCTGGTCTTTTGGAGTTCTCGGACGCACTGGTCGAGGTGTTACTGAGGCCCAGAACGTCGACCCCCAAGCTGTTGACATGATTATTGGATCTCTTGCTGGTCCTCTCTGCGCCGGTGGTGGTTTCTGTGCTGGCCCCAAGGATGTTGTCGAGCATCAGCGCATCACGTCGTCTTCATACACGTTCTCTGCTGCTCTGCCGGCCATGTGCGCTGTCACTGCCAGCGAGACGCTGAACCTGCTCCAGTCTAACCCTGATATCCTGATGCAGTGCCGCGAGAACATCAAGGCTATGAGGGCCCAGCTTGATCCTCGCAGCGATTGGGTTATGTGCCCCAGCTCTGCCGAGAACCCCGTAATGCTCCTGGTGCTCAAGCCCGAGGTGGTCAAGGCGCGCAAGCTGGAGCTAGAGGACCAAGAGCGGATCCTGTTGGACTGCGTTGAAGAGGTAGGTTGATTACGAGATGCTTAGTAGGGTATGGTATGACGGCTAACATGTGGGATTGTCACAGGCTCTCGCCAATGGTGTCATGATTACGCGAACCAAGACACGGCCATTTGCGCACGCGATTAAGCCCAAGGACGGCGCGTGGTTCGCGCAACCATCTCTTCGGGTGTGCATCACGTCGGCCCTGTCCAAGAAGGATATTGAAAAGGCGGGTGTGACAATCCGCCACGCAATTACCAAGGTGATGACACGCAAGACGAGCAACAAGGCGATATAGAGGATGAAGGTTTAGAGGCAGGCAGTACATAACGGGCGGTGTTTTATGTGTATAATGGGGGGGGGGTCTTACATAGTAGCTAGGAAAGCTAATTAATGATTAATAGATGGAATTGAACCGGTCAATACAGTTGGAGAATTGCGTTGAGTTTGCCATGGGCGGTACGGATAAGAGCTGGGTTTATCGACGTGTGCATTAAGCTCTCGGGGACTCGGGACGAACGGGGCCAGACGGTTTTAGCGTCGAAACAAGGCGCCTGGTTCGAGATGCAAGAGCCGCGTTGGATGATGCTACGTGGACGATGGAACTTCGGACGATGCATTCAGGCTAAGTCGGGAACAGCTTAGAGAGTCAGGCACCGAGGAGAGACAAGCCGCCCTAGTAACGCACGAATACACCGACATGACGGAACCGGATGAGGCATTTGGAGGGAGACGTTCAATAGTTTGAATGCAAAAGCAAGGACAGCTCATCGCTTGTCACCTTGTGGCTTGCACTGGCTGACAGGCACTTGGCCCCTTGTCGTCCCCCCCCCCCCACCTTGCAGTTTTTTCCCCTGGACCTTTCTCCATTCATCTTGGGATACGACGGAAGAAAGGGACGGGGCTGCTTTGGTTGGTGTGTGCTCCCTTGCCAAGATGGCTGCTGACCGAGGCGTCCTGCCAAGTCGACGACGAAAAGAAACGACAACGAAGCTGACATCTGATGCCGGTGGTGACGGGCTGAGATATGGAAGGGGAAATGAGCCAAGGCGGGTTACAAAGAGCAACCACAAAGCAGATGAGGATCCCTTGTTTTCTCTTTTGTTGCCTTGTCTTATTAGACTCACCCGACAACAATAACGACGCCTTGTTTTGTCTCGTCTTCCAAAGGCCCAAAAAAGGCGGCATTCCTTTTACGCGCCAAGGTTTGGTTGCGGGACGTCTGGGCAAGCCACACAATCCACCCACGATGGGGACGAGGGTCAAGGGAGGTCTCGAAGGGAGGACGGAAAGGTTTTCATTCCTCGAGGAGAGGGTGACTTTGTTAAGGTGTGAGACAAGAGGAGATGGAGATGCAAGTTAGCTACGCCTTCCTTGTACTATGTAGTTCTTGGACGAATCCGTATGAGTGCAGTAGGTAATTGACTAGGTAGGCAGGTACCAAGCGAAAGGGAAGGAAGGCCAAGCCCAACCGTAGCAGGTAGCTACCACGGGAGGTAGGCGCCTTCCCTTCCCTTCCCTTTAATCCCTCCCGTCTGCTCTGGGGTATCATGTAGCTCGTTAGGTGCTCGTATTTAGTCCTTCTCTCCCCTGCTCCAGACCCTCTACCCTCCTCCTCCTCCTCCTCCTCCTCTTCTTCTTTTCTTCTTCATTCTCTCTCTCTTCACTTTCGCCAAGAAGCCCTACAGTCCCTATATCCCAGTTTATATCCTTTTGCCTCTCTTTTCTCTTCGCCCTCTCCCCTTTTTGTTGCCCTATCGTCACTTCACTTCTTCGTTCTTTTTGCTTTCTACCTTGGAAACGATATCGGCACATTCTACCTACTGAGGGACACTCATCGTCTCTGCATTCATTCTCTCCCTTTGGTGTGTGTTTTGTGCGATTCTCCTCCGCAGGCGGATCTCACTCCCACCTCGACAATCTTTGAGAAGCGGCAAAGAAAGACTGGCACTTGTTCCATAAGCCCTATACCCCGCGTATATACACATATTTCTGTGTGTTCGATTGTTCGTCATGGCGATTCTCAAGACCTTCGTCTCGGCTCTGAGCTTGGCTGCTGTTGGTGCTGCTATCCCTGCTCGTAAGTCTTACATGATACATCACCAAGATTCACCACTGACTTGCCTCTACAGATATGCACCAGCGTCAGAAGTGAGACCTCTTACCGTAACCCATATCCTCCAACCACCTACTAACAACACAGCCCTCCAACAACCACTCTCTACAGCGTTACTACCATCACTCAAATCGTCAACGCTCCCGCTGCCACTGCTCCCTATAGCACCACTAGCAACACCAAGCCCAACTCCCAGAGCACTCACGACGATGACTCTGAATCCGTTTCCGAGGCTGTCACCCTTCCCGGCGTTGCCTACGCTCCCTACCGTGGCGATAACGGCTGCAAAACTCCCCAGCAGGTCGAGGAGGATCTTGAGCAGCTCAAGGATAAGTACGGTCTGATCCGAATCTACGGTACCGACTGCGACCAGGTTGCCAACATTCACGACGCCGCTAAGAAGAGCGGGATCAAGAAGCTCTTCCTCGGCATCTGGAACATCAACGATGTTGCCAACGAGGCCCAGAAGATCGTTGACGGCATCGACGGTGACTGGGGCATGGTTGATACCGTCAGCGTTGGTAACGAGCTTGTCAACAACGGAGCTGCCAGCTCTGCCCAAGTCATCGCTGCCGTCAAGCAGGCCCGAAGCATCCTCCGTGGTGCCGGCTACAACGGTCCTGTCGTTACTGTCGACACTTTTGTTGCCGTCACTGCCCATCCCGAGCTCTGCGAAGCCTCCGACTACTGCGCCATCAATGCCCACGCCTTCTTCGACAGCACCATCACTGCTGAGCAGGCCGGTGCTTGGTTGAAGAAGACTGTCGAGAGCGTCAAGTCGGCCGTTGGTGGCAAGAAGGTTGTCGTTACCGAGTCTGGCTGGCCTCACAAGGGTCTTTCCAACGGTCTAGCTGTCCCCGGTTCCAACCAACAGCTCGAGGCCCTCACTTCTATCAAGAAGGCCTTCTCCAACAACCTCGGTGATCTGATCCTCTTCTCTGCCTTCAACTGTCCTTGGAAGGCAATCAACGCCGCCACTTTTGATGCTGAGCCCTACTGGGGCATTGATGGACTCACTGCCAAGTCTGACATCTAGTTAACTAAGATGAGGCAGTATCATTCAAGTCGCTCACGACGGGTTCACCCATGATACTCTCAATCACAACACACTCCCTCAAACAATTACTCATGATACCCCTAAGCCGAGGACTCTCACGACATCCCGGCTCATGAGACACAATTACACGAGCCACTCTCTTTTATCACATTGGCTGACGAAACACTGAACCACAACTCACCCATTCTGTCTTTTCATCAATTTTGTTTTCCATTTTGCGTTTGCTTCATGTTTGCTTGTACCTGGGTTGGATATTGCAACATCATCAGACACGAGCTGAACGATCGGATTTGACCACCGTCGTTAGTTTTCTTGTCCAGCTTGAGGTTTTTATCGGGTATAACTTATCACTCATTCTTATAAAATTGGAGGATACAAAAACGAACTATGGGAAAAGAAAAGGTGGGCAGGACGGCGCCTGGTGCCTCGAGGATGATCAAGACGAGCTCGAGGACAAAGGAGGAAGCCAATGAAGGAGTCCACCCGGAGTGCATGGCAGCAATAGAACGAGAAACGAAACGACCGAAGTAGACTACATACTCGTTGTTACGTAGGTAGACCGCACTGCTACGCTGCACGGATTCAATTTTGACCTCTTCCGTTCCGTTCCCATCCTATGTGTTACCTATTCGTTCTTCCTCTTTGGTTTGTTGTGTGCCGAGGATGATGAGTAAATTGAAGCTGCGTATAACTCAAGTCACGGGGTTTGTCTTCTTTCAGGATCCTGGCATAAACAACCTAAGTAACAAGTAATATCAAGGTGTAACCCGAAGAAGATGTGTATTCATGAAAGTAAAAACTCGAACTTCAAACATTTGTTGAAACTCCCATCGTCGCTTCATCAATTCATGACGTTCTTATAAACGCCCGATATATGTTCCATCAATCCATGAGAAGTCGCTCACCCCTCAAGAGTGCTGGCATCATTTCCTTGCGAAAAGCATATAGCTATTCCTCCCCCTAATGAGAGATTGACTCGACAACCGTCCCGCGTGGTTGTTCCAAGGTTCTCCACGCCGTACACTATATGTATTGACGTGTACGCAAAGCTCTGTGTGGTAAAAAATATCCAGGCTTGCGGTGACCGATGCTGAAAGCAAAAAAAGAGACTTGAACGAGACATAGTATCGTTGTAGCAGCGACAATATGTCATAAAATCCATCCATATGATGAAAACAATGACGGCGCAAGAGGGGCCGGGACAACTGTGAGTAAAGCAAATCTCCACAATCGTAGGCAACAAATGCGTAACAGAGGTCAAGGAGCTTCATCGAAGCTAACCATGACCAAGCTTTGAGTTCCCCATAATGTCTTCGCATATCAAGCAAAATGCATCCTAATAGATGCTGGGGCTTTCAAGAAGCTCATCCAAATAGTCATCCAGATAGATCACTCGGAATCGATCGTTCCATTGTTCAGCCCAGGCGCGATTGGTCCAGGCTCCCGACAGGCTTGACTTCCACGATACGACCTCGACGTTCCAGCCCATTTTCAGGGCGCGATCCGCGTAAGTGAAGAAGCCGTCAGAGAACTTGGCTGGCCGGGCATCCCCCGTCGCCAAGACGAGCGTTCCTTTGTCCTCAAAGTACTGCATGACGGATTCACCAATCCGAGTCTGGAGCGTCTCATCAACCATGTCCTCCACGTAACGGGGATGGCTAAAAGTGCCATGCGTTTTCTTAGGGCTATGCGCATTCTCGAGCTGACGGTATCGCAGATCAACCCGATAGTCGAGATGACGAAAATCATTGACATAGCTGGGCTCTGTTCGGTCAGGACGCATGGAGCAGCCCAGGTTGAGGACTCTGGTGCTTCGTCCGCGGACTAGGAGCTGATGAAAAAAAGATATATCCATTGCCGGAAGCGGCACGAAGCGAACCGACTCCTGAAGACGATATTTGACTCGAAGGGCTTTGTGGAAGCTGATGATAATGTTGGACATGTCGATAAACACGTGGATTCCGTTGTCGCCAGCGAAGCGATTGTCGATGAGGCGTTCGCCTATAAGGCTGTACTCGAGAGACTCGTGCTTCTCCTCTTTGGTGCGTACGTTGTCGTACATCGGAATGATGGGCCCGTACTTATAGTGTTGATATGAAAGAACCAGCTGAAGTTGGTTTTGTGGTCGTGGTACGGGGAATGGCTGTGAAGAACAAGGTTTTGCTTTAGTCTCAGCAAACTTGTCCAAATGGAAGGACTCTTTGCCCAAGGAGCTCGAAGGGCTTGAAGCAGGTGTTAATTCCGTAGAGTTAGGCTCTAGGTCTGAGTCAGAACTTGAGCTGATGCCAGAGACGGCATTGGAGTCGGGTTCAGAGGACGCGCCGCTGGGGGAAGGATCCTTGACTAGCTCCTCGACGAAAGGAGTGGTTGCAATGGGTTGCAAGGCTCGCTTTGGAATGTCGACAGGAGCTATCTTTCCTGGCGGGCTGGGGGCAACAGATGGTTGAGAAGTGAGTCGGGCCAACTGATCATGTATCTTGGAGAAATCACCAAGAGTCCTCGGTTTGTCCAGCAGCTCATGGGTGCCAGAGGCTTGGGCATTTAGGCATGGTTTCTTGGAAGGAGTCAAAATGCCTTGTAACTTGGAAAAGTCGCCCAATTTCCCAAGATCAGTCCGACTAGAGGATTCTGTGTGATGCGGAGGGCTGCCATCTTGGATTGAGCTCCGACCAGATAATAGTTGAGTTGAATAGGATGTCATACTGGATAGGTGAATCTATCATCGACATAATAAGGGCGAAGAGGTTGGCAGCGAGGATATCGACTTGTTAATCGGTTACAGCGGTTGGAGTGTTTCGATGTTGCAAATAAGCTTTTATAGATGTTTCCAAGCAATAAGACCCTAAAGGTCTTTTGTAAAGAGGAGATAGACGTTGATGCCGAAAACCCTGTCTGACTTCCTGAGAAAATAAAGGCTGCGGGAATGGCGGAATTGAATTGACTACTCTGTAGACGGTAGCGTGTGCGGGATACAAGTGAGAGCTTATATTGGCAAAAGGTCAAAAAAGAAGAACAGAAGATGAATGAAAGGACAAACAAAGGAGGTGTAAGAACGGTGCTAGAAATTCGCGTCAAGGAGGTAGAAGAAGATGAACAGAAGAGGAGTATGACTGTCTGAGGTGGCGAGCCCAGCGTAGTCGACGTTGAAGTGGAGATCGGCCGCACGTGACGTGGTCATTCGTGACACGAGCAGGAGCAAAGCCAGAAGCAGGCGGGAAGTTTCAGTTTCAGAAGCTGAACAAGAGAAATGGTTGAAACGAAGACAAGAGAAAAGAAAGAGAAGAGGAGTAGAGAGTTGCTTGGGCAATGAGGAGGAAACGGTCCATAAAGTGCAAGCAAAAGCGATGAGTCAAGGGCCATGGTTATGGAAGCGCCTTTGGAAGGAAGAATCTCAACGCCCCAAAGGCAAAAGAGCCCCGTTGGACCCGTGGACCCTGGAAGCCGAAGCATTCTGGCGGCTCAGTAGCACCACGGGATTTCGTAGCCAATGAAAAGGCTCTCATTCCCCTCCATCACTCCAGCTCCCCGACCAGTTCGCTGGAATCGCCGCCGCTGCTGCACTGACCCCCCACAACGCCATCAACAGCCCGGTGGCTGATGACTTTGACTATTGAGCCACATCTACTGGGCTTCGTACACCAAGCGCTTATGTTGAATCGATGAACTAAGGAATGGAATGCATCTTGCTAACGATTCGTGACAACTCGAATCTATCCGAATGCAATCAATGAAGGAAGGGGTGCAATAAAGGGAGCCACCAGGTCAGAGGAGAGTGGGACTCCAAGTCATCGAGATGGTAACAGTCATGAATCATCTTGAGTTGTCCCAGGACTTGTGCTCATTTTCTTCACTGTGGTTATTATGAAGCTACTTTCGAGTGCCCCAAGACTTTGTTCCAAGCCATTTCCATTCCAGCTACAACATCCACTTGATTCCTAAACTCGTCCAGGAGAGCAAACAGAAACATGGCTGCTTATGGTTCCCCGGTACATCGCGCTCTGCAAAAAAAGCTGCCATGGAGTAACAAGAAAACTCACCAGTCCTTTCTTTCATAAACGAGTGATGGCGTTGAAGCTCACAGACTAGCTTCTTCTAGACAAACACTTCCGAAAAACTCATACATCCAGAACTCCATATGAACATACGTCACTTTGGTAGTTTCGACCATTGCACTCTCTGAGTCTCATCACCGTCGGATATCCAGACTTGCTCTTGCCGAGTCGAGGCTTGGCCGCACCGAACTGCTAGAGCTTCGTCTTCGTCGTGCTCGTTGCTCTCCAGGGTCCGACGGGTTTAGGCCCGTTGACCGAGCAAACATGTTGAGCACATCCGTCAACGAGATGACGCCGCTCAACGTTCCAGAAAGACGGGCCCCAGCCATGGCAGATGCTGGGACTGTGGACACAGGAACGGCAGACGGGGTGATGGGTGATGGCGGTGCCACGGGGATGGCCCCAGAAGTACTTCCAGTGGCAGGTTGAGAAGGCTGTGGTTGAGTGGCCGTTGTGAAGCCTTGGGGGCCCATTAGAGGCGTAGCAGGAGCGGACGGAGACGGTGATGCCGATTCCACCACCCACATTCGATGCGATCGTGTAGCGACTAGTTTTGCAACGGTATGGGCGAGAGTTGAGTAAGGATTAACGTAGAAGACGGGAAATACGTCTCGACCCTTTTCGACTCCCCTTTCGTTGAGGATGACGGAGATGAAGTGCATGCATGAGTTGCTAAGGAGGTGTGCGTTGGAGCTACTCGTCAAATGGCGAACATCTTTGGTTGAAATGTTACCCACGACGTTCATGCCATTGTCGACAACGGCCACGCTAGTGAGGCCTTCATTGTGCATGAGTGTAAGAGCATCTGAGAGGGGCGCATCGGAGCTTGAACCGAATTAGTGTCTTATCTTTGACTCGTAATAATCTGCCACTTACTTTACGGAAATGATTTGCCTAGTTCCAATTCCCAAATCGCGGAGGACTACAGGATATAAGCGCTCGATACTAGGGAAGTTGACGCCTTCGTTCCAGAAGAATTCAACGAGCCGAAGCTGGCTGGCAATACCAAGGGCATCTCCCTCAGGACCTGTTACCAAAAGACGATGAATTCCACTACCCAGCACCTGAATAGCTTTGGCAAGGTCGTCGGCCGCTGGAAGATGAACCAAAGGTTCCTTCCGGAAAAGGGGAAAGACTTCGCGTAGAGGGATCTGGCTGCCTTGTTGAGCCTTGGCCAAGATTGCGTTGAACAAGCCAACTTGGTCTTCATCTGGTTGAGCGAGCCCGACGACGACGAGGAGATAGACATTGAGGTCGGTGAAGTCGAAGGTAGAGACTGCTGCTTGGGTTTCTGGGTTCTCGCGAACGAGGACGACATTGGTAGGGCTTTTGAGGAGTAACTACATCAGTTGAACGTTCAGAGTCAGCAAATTGATCCGACAATTCGAAAAGCTTTAAGCTTTGGGCCTTGACACTGGTTTACCTTGGTGGCATCTTCAATGCTGCTGTCAAACTCCACCCATCGGATATCTTCTTGGGAGACAAGTTCACCAATTGATACATCGCGCCAATCGCGACCGGCAAATCGGGGATTACCATGCTTATTGGCGGAGGGCGGATGGTTAAGAAGCTCCTGGAGTGCAGCCTGAGTGAAAGACGGGTGTCGTTGAGTGCGCGGGGACGAAGGCGCATTGCGAAGGCCTTCGACGAAGCTCTGGCGATGAGATGACTTGTGAGCGCCATTGTTGGGGCCAGAGCCGGCAGATACGGATACAGAAGGAGATCGCTGGGAGAGAGTCGGTGGTTTCTGAGGCTGAGAAGCGGAGGTGTTAGAGACGGCGCTGGCGAGACTGGTAGAGCTGGTGGCGCGAGTGTCCTTGAGCTCGCGGGGACCGGAGCCCTGGGACTCGGACGGGTCCATGCTGATTTTCGGGGGCGGCGGCGATGGTGGGAAGCAGCCAAGAGACGGTTTTGAAGGATGAATTGGCTATGACTGATTGAGGAAATTGAGATGCGATGGGGCTATGAAGCTCGTTGCACAAGAGGCGATTGAGAGTCAGGAAGGCGACAACGGGTGAGATTGGTGGTTTGGATGCGGAATGATGGCGGTGGAGAGGGCGAGACAGAGACAGAGACAGAGAAGCCGAGATAACGGATACGAAGAAGACGACGAAGGAGAGAAGGGGTTGGGCGGTGTCGGCAAGATTGGAAGAGTCAGAACGTCACAAGACGAATCGCCAAGGAGTTGGAAATGAGAGGCAAGAAATGGCTGTGTAGAGTTTGGAACAGGCTATTTGATGGGCGGAAGGCGAGTGAAGGAGGGGCAGGAAGAGCACGAGGTCTGGAGGGCGACGAGGGTTGATGGATGCGGGTGGAGGTGGAGGTGTTTAGGTCAAGGTGGGAGGATTGCATCGGGCGGCGATGATGACATGCCTAGCTCCAGCTCTCGGTTCCCACCTCGCCATCGGAAAAGTTACACTATCGGGACAGGAGACGCCCATTCCCAGACCTCCAATGCCTGATCCGCGAGAGAAACCATCCTCATCCTGTGCAACGTTGTAGCCGCCCCGTGTGTACCTTGCTTCCTGTACGTAGATCCAGCTAAGTTGCATGTCCATCTTGACCTGATCTGCAAAGGGCGGTTAAGACCTTGCACAGGACGACGGGTGGTTGATCCTGATCTACCTACCACCTCCCTTCTCGATTCGTGCACGCAAGATACGGTTCTCTAACTACCTAGGTAGCCTGACACTCTGCTCCTGACACCGAGTTCCGCCTCAATAGCTTGATTGCTTCAGGTGCCTCGCACCGGCTTAGCTATCATAGCTTCCATTGAGCCCGAGTGGGGTGACCCCGCGATTGCATCTTTCGAGGCGGGGCTCTCCCCTCCGGAATGGAGCGACATTTGTTAGTCGTCCACGGTGGCGCAAGAAGTGTTACGGTACAGCGGCAGTGAAACCGAATCATCAAGCAACGGGAGCTTCAATCAGGTGCCTCCTTAACGCCGGGCATCAACATTTCTATTCTGTCGTCATTCCTAGAAACAATTAACAGATAGGTGGGCATTTTGGCGCAACCTAACAAGAAGAATGAGGAAGTGAATTTCCTAGGCGATTCGAGAGCTAACAAAGAGGGCGAAACATAAAACATACCGTACCTGATTGCAAATGCCCGGAAGGTAAGGTACTTTGGACTTGGATCTGTTTGATTGCAGAAGATGGATGCGTTCGGTTGGTGGGCTACTTACCTTATTCCCCAACATCCAGAAATCTTGCTGCATCGACATCCAGCATGTGAGGAGATCACCAAGCAATCCTCCAATTCTTGACTGCCTAGCCGTGTATTTACCAATAAGGTCAGACCTTCCATCCGCATCTATCCGGCCAATGTGCTCTTGATGCAACTTACCTAATTGCAGGCACCGAGACTTGAAAGATGCCAGAAAGCCCGGTATCGCACCGGTGGGGTTAGTCGAGTCCACGTCGCTGCTTGAGTCCATTCATGTTTCTTTGTCGAGGCACGCTAGCTTGCTCGTTGTTATGGAAATGATTGACGAGCATAATGGTCAATGGTTGCCCACCAAATGCGGAGGTCAGGCACCAGCGGGCATGGACTCGGAGCATTCAGACATTCAAATCCTTGTCTGCCGGGCCTGCTTTCTTTGACCGAGTATCCTTGCCCAGATTTTGACGAGGTTCTTTCAGTTCATGATGTGTGGTCTCCCATAACCAGGACTGCTGCTCCTCCAATATTGGAGTGATGGTTCTATTTGTACGAGGACACGAACCTCACTCAGACGATCTTGAAGAAGGTATGCGTAGAAAATGGTTAGTCTCTTAAGCTCCCATTCGAGGACTAGATCTTGCCAGCAAGGTTGTTTCTTCCAGACGGGACATGCCACTCGTGAATCAAACTGCTCAGTTCGTCTCGTCAACGGGACGAAGCCAAGGTTAGAACAAAGACCTTGAAAAAAAAATTATACTTCAAATATACAAACAGCTCAAAGGCAGCGGAGAGAGAACAAATTCCTCTCCATGCGTCTTCTTTGTCTTCTAAAAAGACACAGTCAGAGCACATGTTACAACTAAAGCTCCTAAGGGACTGGTTTATTGCCCACGCGCCTCTGTTTTTTTTTTTTTTTTTTTTTTTTCTCCCTCGTCGGCACCTCAAGGTCCAGCGGTAGCCGCTTTGTTTCGAGTTTGGCTAATCGGTATCCTTTCTGCCAAATCAGGCCGAAAGCTACCTTATCACTATCGTAGTCTAGTTTCCCCTCCCCCCACCCTCCTTTCTCGCCCAGATTCTCTCCCTCCCCTCCCACCTTCCCACCAACCCGACTGGACTCCATTTCTTCGCACCAAACCACAGAAGCCCAAGCCCGTCGGTTGCTTGTTTGCTTCGGCTTCACGACACTCAACCTCGTCTCCCTCCTTCTCCTACTCTCCCTCTCATTATCTTTCTCTACAGTCTCAGCCGCTCTCCCCGCCCGTCGTCTGCTGGTGGACCGCACCATCGCATCCAGATCACAGCCATGTCGATGCTCCCACCAGATATCCATGCGGAGCTGGGCCAGCTTCTGCAGGCTCTGCAGTCTCCCGACAATAGCATTCGATCCCAGGCCGAAGAGCATTTGCAGAATAACTGGACTTCAAATCGCCCCGAGGTCCTTTTGATGGGCCTCGCCGAGCAGATCGGTGCTGCTAGCAACGAGACTGCTGTGAGTCGTCCTCTCTCATCCCCGACTTTCTTTGTCAACACTCCACCCCGCTGTGCAACCACAACACCTGAGGCTAACAACCCTCCCTGTAGACTCGCTCTTTCGCCGCCGTCATTTTTCGCAGGATCTCGTCCAAGGCAAGGAAAATCGAGACCGGTGAGACAGTTGACCTCTTCTTGTCACTTGCCAAGGACCAAGCTGCTGCTATCCGCCAAAAACTTCTTGAGACCCTCGCCAACGAGAACGAGCGACTCATTCGTAACAAGATTAGCGATGCTGTTGCCGAGCTCGCCCGACAATACTCCGAAAATGGTTCGTCTTCCTCTCGACTGTCAGGCACATCTTCGAGAGTCGTTGCCGTCAGCTGCTATTACCATGTCAACGAAACTAACCACTGCTCGTTGCGCGACAACAGGAGACTCCTGGCCCGAACTACTTGGCGTGCTCTTCCAGCTCAGCCAGGCCCCCGAGGGCGAAAAACGAGAAAACGCCTACCGAGTCTTCGCTACTACCCCATCTATTATTGAAAAGCAACATGAGGAGACTGTAATGCAGGCTTTCCAGAAGGGCTTCAAGGACGAGGCGGTCATGGTATGATTGTCCTCCCGCTGGCTTGTTAAACTACAACCTAGCCGCTAATCACCAAAAACAGGTGCGCCTTGCCGCCATGGATGCTTTCTCCTCGTTCTTCAGAACTATCAGCAAGAAGAACCAGGCCAAGTACTATGCCCTAATTCCCGATGTCCTCAACATTCTTCCCCCAATCAAGGACTCGCAAGACTCCGACGACCTTAGCAAAGCCCTTGTGGCCCTCATCGAACTCGCCGAGACCGCCCCGAAAATGTTTAAGCCGTTATTCCAAAATCTCGTTCAGTTCAGTATCTCGGTTGTGCAGGACAAGGAACTTGACAACATGGCACGCCAGAATGCCCTGGAGCTTATGGCTACTTTCGCCGACTATGCTCCTTCCGTATGCCGCAAGGATCCCTCATACACCAACGATATGATCACCCAGTGTCTGAGCCTGATGACCGACCTTGGCGAGGACGACGACGATGCTACTGAATGGATGGCTTCTGATGACGTGAGTCTACCCTTCATAAATGATCTCTGAAATAGTTTCGCGCTAACAAGCTATTTCACAGCTTGACCAAGACGAGAGTGATCAGAACCATGTCGCTGGTGAACAGACTATGGATCGACTCGCCAACAAGCTCGGTGGCCAAACTATCCTTGCCCCTACCTTTAACTGGCTCCCCCGTATGATGACCTCTATGGCCTGGAGGGATAGACATGCTGCCCTCATGGCCATTTCCGCCATCTCGGAGGGCTGCCGAGACCTTATGCTTGGCGAGTTGTCCCAAGTGCTGGACCTTGTTGTTCCCGCCCTCCGCGACCCCCATCCCCGTGTGCGATGGGCTGGGTGCAACGCTCTTGGTCAGATGAGCACTGATTTCGCTCCTAAGATGCAGACCGACTACTATGACCGAGTTCTTAAGGCTATTATTCCCGTTCTCGATTCTCCTGAGGGCCGTGTCAAGTCGCACGCAGCAGCCGCCTTGGTCAACTTCTGCGAGGAGGCGGAGAAGCAGATTCTGGAACCTTATCTCGACGATCTGCTGTCACATCTATTCCAGCTCCTCCAGAACGAAAAGCGATATGTCCAGGAGCAAGCCCTGTCAACCATTGCCACTATTGCCGATGCTGCCGAGGCCGCCTTCTCTAAATACTACGATACCCTCATGCCCCTCCTTGTCAATGTCCTTCAGAACCAAAGCGAGAAGGAGTACCGCCTCCTGCGGGCAAAGGCTATGGAGTGCGCTACCCTAATCGCTCTGGCCGTAGGCAAGGAGCGTCTTGGACAGGACGCTATGACTCTTGTTAACCTCCTGGCCAACATCCAGACCAACATTACCGAAGCGGATGATCCCCAGGCCCAGTACCTCATGCACTGCTGGGGTCGCATGTGCCGTGTTCTTGGCTCCGATTTCCTCCCATTCCTGCACAACGTCATGCCACCCCTACTAGAACTTGCCGTGGCCAAAGCCGACATTCAGTTACTGGACGATGATGACCAAGTTGAGCAGATGCAGAACGAGGAGGGCTGGGAGCTTGTGCCTCTCAAGGGCAAGATGATTGGCATCCGCACCAGCACCATGGATGACAAGCATATGGCTATTGAGCTGCTTGTTGTCTACGCTCAGGTTCTGGAGGGCGCTTTTGCACCATACGTTGCTGAGATTATGGAGAAGATTGCCCTTCCTGGCTTGGCCTTCTTCTTCCATGACCCTGTCCGCTACATCTCCGCCAAGTTGGTCCCTCAACTATTGAGCTCTTACAAGAAGGCTTATGGGCCTCAATCACCCGAGCTTGCTGGCCTCTGGAATGCTACCGTGGACAAGCTTCTTGAAGTTCTTACTGCCGAACCTGCTATTGACACTTTGGCGGAGATGTATCAGTGCTTCTACGAGTCTGTAGAGGTCGTTGGTAAGGGATGTCTCACCGCTGACCATCTCAACCGCTTTATCGACTCCGTTCACTCTGCCATTGAAGACTATAAGGACCGTGTTGCTCAACGTGCAGAAGACAAGGAGGGCGCTACGGCTGACGATGTTGAAGACGAGGCTGAAGAGACGTTGATTGCCATTGAAGATGACCAGACTCTGTTGTCTGATATGAACAAGGCCTTCCACGCCATCTTCAAGAACCACGGGGCTGCGTTCCTTCCCGCGTGGCAGCGACTCATGGCGACTTACGAAGGCTTCCTTTCCTCTCCTGACGCTACTCAGCGACAGTGGGGCCTATGCATCATGGACGATGTGTTGGAGTATTGTGGCCCTGAGAGCACTCGATATGCTAACTACATCACCCAGCCTCTCATTGATGGATGCCGAGATGTCTCGCCCGCGATTAGACAAGCGGCTGCCTATGGTATTGGCGTTGCCGCTCACCGTGGTGGTGCCCCTTGGGCACAGTTCCTGGGTGGTTCAGTCCCCTTCCTTTTCCAGGTCACCCAGATTCCCGACGCTCGCAACGAGGACAACGTGTATGCGACGGAGAATGCTTGTGCGGCCCTTGCCAAGATTCTTCACTACAACGCCACCACTGTTGGAGATGCGCAGACCGTGATCACCCAGTGGGTGGAGACTCTCCCCGTTATCAACGATGAGGAGGCTGCGCCATATGCGTACGCATACCTGGCTGAGCTCATTGACCAGTAAGTTCATGACTCCATAGCCGTATTTTCGAAGAGGACTAATGATGACCTTGTAGACGAAACCCTGCTATTCTTAACCAGGCCAGCAAGGTGTTTGTGTTCATTGCACAAGCACTCGAAGCCGAGACTCTTCAGGGACAGACGGCAAGCCGAGTTGCGGCGGCTACCAAGGCTCTCTTGACGACGGCCAACGTGGACCCCATGCCTCTGCTGCAACAGTTCTCGCCAGAATCTCAGAGGACGATTATGGGCTACTTCTCTTAGGAGTGAAGGGAGAACCGAGAATGGTCGAAGTAACAGAGCTCGACATCTAGAACCAAAACAGATTGGGCTCGAGCCCGTCCTGGAAGTTATTGCTGGGAACACGAAAGGGGATGAGAGATGAACGAGGATGATTATGATGCAGATATTTATTGGGAACACGCCACTTCTGATTTCAGTTGATACCAAGAAAGGCTTCCGCGCACAACTAACACAAAGTTGGTTGATTAGGTACGATGCCTCGAAATACGCGGACGGGCTTGGAGATTTTTATTGTTTCACTGTCTTCATTCAGACACATATGGACGGGCGTTAGCCCGGCGGAGTGACAAGGCACATTAAAGTGAGAGCTGCTTTACGTTGTGAGAGAGAAGGGCGATGGGGTACTCAGTAGTGAGAAATGGCGAGGATTGAATCATTTTTGACTATAGAAATCGGAAGTGGCGTCGAGTAGAAGAAAATTCGGGGCCATACGTTTGATTGATACAATGGGAATTATTATTGTGTAAGGCTGCGCGAGGGGATGTGAGACTGGGTAAACGGTTACGACGTTTGTTGTATCGATACACGACGACATATTGATGACGCGAAAGTTTCGTATAGGACACACGCTCCTTCCCCGTTGTTACACAATGGATGTTTATTGTCTCCCTCTCTCCCCCGTTAAGTTCCCTTGGGTCGAACGGATATATTTGTAATTCTCCGGACGAGACGACGGGAGTCTAGGGAGGCCTGTTCAATGAAGATCCACTTGTATTCATGCCAGGCTCTTCCTTGCAGGATATTCCCTGGGAGGGCGAGGGTAATACGGATGAGTTGGTTGGGCTGCAAAGTCATGCAGAGTCGATTGGATTGGCGGTGATGCTTTGAGGTGGTTGCTTGATGCTTTTCATCAGTGCTAGTGTATAGGTTCTCTTTTCCAGGCCATATCTTCAATTCCAGGTTTCATTCTGAAGGTATTCATTCAATTTACTCTCTCCAATGATTTTCACATGCGCTGGAAACCTTCTTCCGATGATGCCAACAGCGTGCCCCTACCTTCCCAGTCCTTTGGGACGCGAAGATCCGGCTGGACTCCCCGCTCCGTCCATGGCGCCCATCTCGACTCTTCTCAACTACAAGCCCCCGCCATCCAGAGCAAGGACCATGGAAGTGGCGGCGGCACTCAGGTGTCTAGTTACGTCGGTAGGCATTTCACGGCCGAGTGACGCATACAAACGGTACGTGCACTACCTACCGGGCCCAGCCAGCACGCCCCAAAAGTATGATTAAAAAAAAAGGCAGAAGTGGGAAATATGGCAGGCAGGTGTATTGCCTTCCGGGCACTTTCCCATTCATTCCCCTCCGCCTTCCCCCTTCCCCCCCTTCCACTCCCCCCTCCTTCCGTTAACCCCTCCCCTCAAGACCAAGACCACCACCACCAATTGGGTGGTTCAGACGAGTAATTCCATTCCGTCGCAAGGGCAGGTGGAAAGATGGAATCTTGGTCTCGCTCATTCTCTCTCTTTCTCTCTCCACACAGCACCTCCACCAAACACATTATTCCGTACCAGTTCTATTATTCTTCCGTACCTTTAACCAGGATTCATATTTGGTCCCCGACTCGTATATCTTCTCCTCTTGACTCTTCTGCATCACCCCCCTCCCCCCTCCCCCCTCCCCCGGCGATTCACCCAACCACCAAGTTATCTAACCGATCGAACGGTCCGGCCGATCACCAACCCGCAGCCCTCTGCGACGCATCGGCGCAGGCCAGGGACAGACAGCGCAACAGCTGGACCCTCAATCTCTTATTCCATTACCTCGTGTAACACCCCCGCGTGTCGCCTGCTTCGTTTCGCTGCCAGTGTCCGTGATTTCTCTCTCGATCTCTCCGTCCACCGTCAGCTCTCACCATCTGCCTGCGAAATACCCCGGTTCGCTTGTGTCCCCAAGCTCCAACTAGATCCACCATCCCGCTTGCATCTCGACGTCCGACCCAAAGCCAATCCCTCCAACAGTACTCGACCTGCCGAGTAGACTTCGACCCCGACCCCTCTCCTCCCGCCACGCCTCTTGTCCGCTTCTCGCTCCTGTCCGCGCATTGTATTATCGCAAGCGAACCCCTTTTACCACTCGAAACTATATCACCACCAAGCATCGGTCGAACAAGCTTCTCGGGAGACGGAAACATCTGTCTCCTAGTCTAGCCGCCCTCCTGCCGAGCTTAGCCACGACGTAATCGACCGTCTGAGCGTACTTCGCCGTCATCTCATCCGTAAGGCGACTGGGCACGCCGGACTGCCAGATGCCGTCGCCATGGATGGCTTCTACTCTCCCAACCAGCTGTCTCGCCAGCAGCAGCAGCAGCACCAACAGCAACAGCAACAGCATCTACAACAGTACTCTCAGCAGCAACAGCAGCCTCAACCTATGCACCCCACTATGGCCTCTGATATCGCACTCTTCCCCACTGGTGACTTCCTCGACAACCTAGTTGAAAGCAACCAAACCGAACTTCGCCGTCGACGCAGCATGCCACAAGCATTCGGAAACCCTTTGGCGCAGGATCCACAAGAGTCACCTAGAAGGATGTCCGCTGTGTTAACGGGCGATATGATGACTTTTGGAGTTCCAGAGGACGACTTTAGTGCCTACCAGTTCCCCCAACATATGTCGGCCACCTTTCCAACTATCAATACTGGCATGGGCATGGGCACCTTTGGGACTGACTACGCCACCATTTCCCCAGACATGATGGGTTCTATGATCCCCTCAACGTTCGCCAATATGTCTGTTGGCCAGGCTGGTTCTCAGATGGCTGGAGACCCTCAAGCGTTAAATCTCTTCCCTTCACCAGCTAACTCGATGCCACCTCCGTTTCCTCCCGCCCGGCTCAGCTCTGTTTCTCCCAGCTTCACAGAACTCAGCCCCGACGATGGCTCACTCAGCGCGACGCCAACGAACGCCCCTTCATCGACTCCAGTTTCAGTGAACATACCGACGCCCGTTCTCGAAAATGCGAACAATACTGTTCCGAGGGTGAATAATATGTCCCTGGATCCACCCATGGCCAATGACTTCAACTCACCTATACCTTCCCTGTCCCGGCACGCCTCGGGCCAGTCTGGTTCGGTTATTTCACCCCAGGCCAACTCGCATACTACGACCCAAGCTCCAGGCACGTCGGTTGCCACTACACCAACCAATGCCGTCACTCCGCGAGAGTCCAAGGAGAAGACTGTGTATTCAAAGAGTGGATTCGATATGCTCAAGGCCCTGTGGTTAGTTGCAACCCGCAAGAACCCAAAGATCAACCTTGGGGCGGTCGACATGTCGTGTGCCTTTGTTGTTTGTGATGTCGCAATGAACGACTGTCCCATCATCTACGTTTCTGATAACTTTCAAAATTTGACGGGCTACAGTCGCCACGAAATCGTCGGACAAAATTGTCGCTTTCTGCAAGCACCAGATGGCAATGTCGAAGCTGGTTCCAAGCGAGAATTTGTTGATGACGGGGCTGTATACAACCTTAAGAAGATGATTCATGAGGGCAGGGAGGTGCAGCAGAGTCTCATCAATTACCGCAAAGGCGGAAAGCCCTTTCTTAATCTTTTGACCATGATTCCTATCCCGTGGGACACGGATGAAATCAGATATTTCATCGGCTTCCAAATTGACCTGGTGGAATGCCCTGACGCCATTTCTTCTAATCAGGGACGCAATGGGATGGAAACCAACTACAAGCATAGCGACATTGGCCAGTACATTTGGACTCCACCAACGACCAGCACCTGGGAGCCGGAGAGTGGTCAAACTCTTGGTATCGACGAAGTTTCGACTCTGCTCCAGCAGTTTAATCCGAAGGGGCACGCCTCGGACTGGCACAAGCAAACGTGGGACAAGATGTTGCTCGAGAATACGGACGATGTCGTTCACGTCCTATCTCTTAAGGGACTATTCCTCTATCTATCCCCCGCCTCCAAGCGAGTTCTCGAATATGACGCGGCAGAACTCGTTGGCAACTCATTATCTACCGTTTGCCACCCGTCCGATATCGTCCCTGTCACGCGCGAACTCAAGGACACCACCTCAGGAAGCCCAGTTAATATTGTTTTCAGAATCCGGAGGAAGAACAGCGGGTATACGTGGTTTGAAAGCCACGGATCGCTTTTTGTTGAGCAGGGCAAAGGCCGAAAGTGCATCATTTTGGTCGGTCGTAAGCGACCTGTCTTCGCTCTAAGCCGTCGTAACATGGAGGCAAATGGAGGCATCGGCGACAGCGAGCTGTGGACGAAACTCTCGACTTCAGGGTTGTTCTTGTTTGTCTCATCAAACATTCGGTCACTCCTTGATCTTCAGCCTGAAAACTTGGTCGGCACAAGCATCCAAGACCTAATGCGAAAGGAGTCGCGGCCCGAGTTTGGACGTTCCATCGAAAAGGCCAGGCGAGGGAAAACTGTGACTTGCAAGCACGAGGTTCAGAACCGGCGTGGTCAGGTCCTCCAGGCCCAGACTACTCTCTACCCTGGGGACGCATCGGAGGGTGAGAAGCCATCGTTCCTCTTGGCGCAAACCAAGCTCATCAAGGCTTCGTCTCGGAACATCAGCGCTGGAGGAAGCGCCAAGTCTGTTGCCAGCGGGAATATGGAGACAAGCCTCCAAGAAGCCGGCAAGGTCTCACAAACAGCTGGCGGATCTTTGGCTCTCGGATCTCAAGACGTCGCCTTGGCTTCGGACGATAACATCTTTGATGAACTTCGAACAACCAAGTGCTCCAGCTGGCAGTTTGAGTTGCGGCAAATGGAAAAGGTTAACCGCATTCTTGCGGAGGAGCTCGGAGGACTGCTCACGAATAAGAAGAAACGAAAGAGGAGAAAGGGAGTTGGCAACGTGGTTCGAGATTGTGCCAACTGTCACACACGCAACACACCCGAGTGGCGGAGAGGGCCCAGCGGTCAGAGGGACCTGTGCAACAGCTGCGGTCTCCGTTGGGCAAAGCAGGTGAGTTGTCATGGCAAATTCTGTATCACCACTATGGGCGTGTGCTAACCATCCACAGACCGGCCGTGTTTCCCCTCGCAACTCTTCCCGTGGAGGCAATAACAACGGGACCAGCGATGTTCAAAGTAGGAAATCGAACTCGCCCATGTCTCAATCGCCGCTACACAAGGACATGTCAAGCGAAACGCCCAACGCTCGCACCACGAATGGAGATGGCCTTAATTCGGCCAAACACTCCAAGCAGGGCGACAACCCAGCCACAGCTCCGAGCGGTGCTCCGTCGGCCACAGGAGTTCTACCTTCAACCACAGTGCCACCACTGAGCCATTCGTCCATGATGGGCGGGGTGACGGTGTCAGGAATGACATCAATTCGAGAGGAACGCGAAACAAGTCAAACGTAGCACGTCTGACAGTCCTTTTCTTCTTGTTTCCTTGGCTTTTTTTCATTTGGGGTTTGGAGTGTTCGGAACAACACATCCCTCAAAGACACGGCCTTTTGATACCCGCCATTTCCATTTTCTGTTACACGTCCCCCTTTTGACTGTTACCGGAGTTACAGGTTAGGGGGGCGAGTGATGTATCTGACAGTGGGAGACCATGTGACCCTCCATTCACCGGCAAGCCCAGAATGAGTCACCGCGTTTTGTCTGCTTTTTATGCTTGTAGTTTTAGTTTCAAGGAATGGCGAGGGATATAGACACGAGGGCATACATATACCATAAACACGAGGCGTTGGGAAATGCATCCGTTTTGAGAGCACTCGACTAGGACATGACTGCCCTGGCAAGTACACGGATACTTAACATTTATTATCACCTTCAGCATAGAAGACAAATAGTACCTAGGATTACACATCAGTCATAGATGTGTTGGCATCTTTGCCATGAGTCTAGCTATTCCGTCATAAACAACTAAGTCAAGCATTTCAATGCGGGGAGCAAATCACATCTCCCACACAAATGGTCTATAGCGTCAAATGAAGATTACTGACTTATCATTTAATTGCCGAGGCACTCAAATTCTTAATGTGAGTTAATTGATGCTGATGAGGTACGTAAATTCGACTTATAAACCGACATCTAAGGTGCAGGGTAGGTCAGCTTGTTCCCAGAGTATGGTTGGACTATTCGTATGTTCATCGCAGGGATGTAGTTAACTCCTTGGCCAACACTATGCAATTCTTCCTCCATTTCTCTGTTTACATGGTTCGCATCCTATAAAGTATCTACTACAGCTCATCTACCGTATGTTCGGGCTTGTCCGCCTCCAATGTCCGGCTCTTAGTGTTGACGTTGCTCCTCTCCCCCTCCTGCGAGGAAGCATCTCGACGACGTCTGTCTAGCGCAGCAACCTCGTCATCGTACAGGGTCCACTCGGGAACTTGGCGTCGAGCGCGATCGAGCTTGGGCTCCTTTGTCTGCGGGTTATTGCACAGATCGATTGTGCGAGCCGAAGCCAACGTGTCGTCGCTGCACCACGTCTCGCACCAGAGCCACTCCTGCGGAAGGCTGTGGATGGGGATGTTGAACTGCATATGGTTCGGCAGGTCCTGGTCCAGGTTCGCGAGACTGTTGGGGTCGGCGGAGAGTGCGTGGTATGTCTGGCGGAGACGGTCGCCGGCGGCGATTTGGCGGAAGCGGTGCAGGTCGACGACGTAGAGGGCGGAGATGTGGTAAGGAAGACCGCGGAGGTAGTTTGCCCAGTAGCCCTGTTTCCAGAAGCGGAAGCCTTCCATCTCGGTGCGAGAGTCGCACATGGGCGTGAAGCCGTAGGGTGCGCCTTCGAGATCTAGGTTGACGAGGTCCATCATGTCGGTGCGGACGATCTGATCGGCGTCGACGAAGATGACCTTGTCGAGCGAGAGAGGGAACAGCACGTCCAAGAACAGAATCTTGTAGCCCCAGATTTCACGTTGCTTCTCCTTCTGCTGCCGGAGCCAATGTGGCCACTTGTATGTCACCATTTCGTACTTGAAGCCGTACTCAGCCGCGAGATGAGGGATGAAGTCCTTGAACGAGGGCGAAAGGAACTGCTCGATGAACCAGAACTTGACCGTGTGCTTCGTGTTGCGCATGACCGAGAGCATCATGATGTTGAGCATGCGCTCGTACAATTGTCCGCTGGCCACGGAGAAGATGTTGATTTCGGCATGTTCTTTGGCTGAGACGGACTTGGCAGACTTGGAGTTTCCGAGGATGCTCTCGGCAAGTTTGAGGCCCTTGGACACGATGCTGTCGTCGCCCTGTGGCTCTTCGAGCACGTCAGCTTCATCCATGCCAGGCTTTCGGTTGAGACGAGGATATAAGGTCGTGCCTCGGAAGTCCATGAGGGTTACGTCTGTGCCCTCATCTCCAGGAACTGCGGAATAGCCCTTTGCGCCGACGCTCTCCAACTCAAAGATTTCGGCACTGCGGCCTTCCTTTAGCTGGATGTTGTAGAAGCCAGGGTTGGCCTTGAATTGGAAGTATCCCAGGTTGGCCATGATGATGGTATCCGTGAGAAGAGGGTCCTTTTCGGTGGCCAGGACAACCTGAGCACCTCTGGGCGGACCTCGCTTGCCCTCTCGAGAGTGACCTTCGATTAGGATGTGTTCGAGCTCATAGGTGGCATCTACATCATCCTTGACAGAGCTCAACTTAATGTTGTCAAGGTCGTGGATTGAAGCCTTTGAGGCTACTAGCCATGCTGGAGGGACATCCATGCCTGCTGTGAGAAGAGCTTCAGATGGGAGGCCTTTGAACGTGGCCTGCAGCCCCTTGACACCGCCCGCCTCATCGAATGAGGGCTTTGAGTCTAGTACATAGCGGAAGAATCGCTTGACTGGCAGCTCCGAGATAATCTCGTGAGGGTTCATGAACAGCTTCAGGTACACACCGTCGATCTCGGACAGGACCTTGAGGATGGGAGCCCATCTCTGACCTTGTTCACTAGTAGGGTTCAGGAGACCGGCAATGTGGATGCTGGCGGTTTCTGGGTTGCCAACTTCGAGCGCGGTATGGGTCGAGTTCCAGCTAGTGTAGAGCATGCTCCGCACCGCGGGAGCAGACTCGAAGATGCCCTCCGGCAGATCCGAGATGGTAGAGAGGGCGACAATTGAGGAGACTTTGGCAAGCTCGAGGGGCGTAGAGAGCTTCTCGGCCAGACCAAGATCCTCCAGGGCCGCATAGACAGGCGTCGTCCGTTTGCTTTGCTCGAAGGCGAGGAGTTGCTGGAATTCATCCGCAGTGAAAGTGTCGCCGGAAGCGAACGGGCCAACGACCCGACCGTTGATGATAATGACATTGTCGCCATCCTTGACCGATGCATACCCGCGGAATCTTGCTAGGGCTAGGGCGTAGCTCTTATCCTCGACAAGGTCTGGCACTCCGAGCGCTGCCAAAAACTCGCTGGGCTCCATCTCAGAATCTTTCAAAGGCTTGCCCTTCTCTACAGGCTTGGGCGGGACCGCGGAGTTGTAGATCATATGCAACCTCAAGCCCTGGTTGCTCTGCTGGAACCGCTGAGCAGCGACCAGAAGTTCTTGACCAGCCTCAGTGTTGAGATCCACGACAACAACGACGTGAGCCCAGTCTTGCTTATCCGCTGACCCAGGACCCCAGGTGGGGAGCCTGCAGAAGAGGTCGCAGTGCTCGCTGTATAGTTTGCTGACATCAAGAATTCGAAGCGCCTTGTCATCGTCAGGGAAGATGTAGGTGTTTCTTGTCATCATGGCTCCTTCGAGGAATACGTCGGGGACCCATGAGTCGTCATCAATGGTTCCAAAATACACGGCCTTTTGGACAACTTGCTGATCCTCTGTTAATCGCCCGCCCATGGCTTGTATCCAATTGTTTTCCCGAGGAACAGCAATTCCGTTGGTGAAGACAGGCCGAACAGGAGTGTCTGCCTTCAAACGCTTCACCCAGACCTGTGAAAGTTTGACTTGATGAGCGTACGTCTCTGCCTGAAGGACTTCAGCAAAGGTCAACTTGGTCGACTCTGTCTCGCGCTCTTCAATGGCCTTGGCGAATGCTTTTTCATCTGCACTCTCTTTCGAGCTCTCATGAAGCGCTTGCAGATATGCAATGAGAGCATCCGGGCCGTACGTTTGAAGGAGGTGATAGACTATCTTGGCCTGGGCTACGGCCTCCTGAGTAGAGGCCAAAGGAACGAGTCCGAAACGAAGAGTGACCCCTCGCTGCATGAATGCAGCCAGTTGCATCGCGGTGGCCAGATCTTCAGTGTTCGTAAAGTCTAGAGGAGCGACGACATGGAAGATGTTGCGGCCGATCTTAGGCAGTTGGCCAGGATAAGTGCGTTGCATGAGCTGAGATATGATGAGCTACGTCCGCTTGGGAAAATTCCTTTGATACATACCGACATTAAGTCCTTAGGAAACGACGCATATCGCGCGTCGTTTTCAAGGTCATTAAGCCATGCAATGACTTTGCCATCCTCTGTCCGATCTGTCCAGTCAAACCTCATTGACGTCTCTTCTGACTGTGACTCGGCAATTTTTGGGTGGCGAAGCAACGAGATCGCTTCTTTTCCATTCAAGCCAAGGCGGCGAAGACCATTGATCAGTTTCCGTTCACGGCGGATCATGTCAACTAATTGGAAAGGCTCAATCTGACGCTCAATGAGCTGGACACCGTTCATCCACAAAAAGTTGATACCACTAGGTACGCCCGCAGCAGCGTTTGCTTGCCGCTCACCGACAAAGTCCTCCGAAAGCTCATGGGCAGCAATTGAAGCAGAAAACTTGGGAAAATCTTGCGTAGCCTTGAGCAAAGCCTCCAGAGGATTCTCGCTTTTGAGAATGAAAGAAGCAGTCTTTAATCCCAGGGAGGCCAGCTCTGTAGTCGAAAGGGGTTTGAGATCAGCAACTTCCTCCTGCTCGTCAAGAAGTATATCAGCAGCATTCGGCTTTTGTTGAGAATCTTTACCGGACTCTCGGTCGTCGATGACAATGTAGTCGGTCCTCTTGAGGGCCAGTTCAACACCATAGCCATTGATCGGCAATGGTGTGTTTGAGGCTTGAGCACTTCGTCGATACCGAACTCGATATGAAAGTTCCCCCTTGGCTGCCTTTTTG
This sequence comes from Thelonectria olida, assembly GCA_020736575.1. Taxonomy (NCBI): domain Eukaryota; kingdom Fungi; phylum Ascomycota; class Sordariomycetes; order Hypocreales; family Nectriaceae; genus Thelonectria; species Thelonectria olida. The sequence goes on along the minus strand of JAGPYM010000016.1, from coordinate 891,153 downwards.
CTAAGCACGTCATGATATCGACCGAATGAGGGCGACGTAGGATCGGCATACAGGATCGCGAGAGTTCCGGCTTCGAAAAAATTGCCAATCACAGTACGATCAAAAGGTAGATCTTTGATTTGCCTGTGTGCAGCGATTGTTAGAATACTGTCGATAGATGATATCAGGGCATTCATACGTGGGAGTCAGTTTAGTTTCGATAGCCTCGTCCATGTCTGGTGAGCAATATTGCTTGCTATCAACCATAATCCATTCTGGACACTTCTGATTAGGAGGGAGGGCTGGCTCGACTGCCGTAGTGTAGTATTGATAATGCGCTTCTATGCGCGGAGCCGCGGATCTTAATGATAGAGCAACGTTGAATGTTGATAGGTCCTCGGGGTTGGTGATATGGCCGTCTTGTTGGAGTACATGAAGGAATTGGTTGTAAAGTTCTTCGTCCGTGGCGGCTGAGGCGAAATGACCGCTTGCAATCTTTTCAAGAAGGGGGAAATATGATGTGATGTTCTCAGCAGCCGCTGTCTCTCTAGGTAACCGACTGCATTAGTGTCGCTCTGGCACGTTGTGAACCTTGGTTAGGATTGCTTACAGCAGCTCGAGTAGATACGGGGCACGCGGGAACGAGGCGTTCATGCCCACATTGATAGACGGTGCTGCTGAAGCTTGGAGGGCCATCGCGAGGCCCAATGCTAAGCCCCATGGCAGTTGGGATGGGCGTAGCATGGCGGGAGACTAGATGTTGTCGACAATCGTCTCGAATTCACGTGGGATGAAGCTCCACGGCGGGAGTTGGAGGGGTAGAGCGAGAGCTCCCAGAGCTCTATTGTCGATGAGGCAAAGTCAGAAAAGGAAGCTGTATTGTATCTGATACTCGACGGAAACAAGCGATGCAGTCTATGGTATTGTGATGCACCAATGATGCCAATCAAGTCGTCGACAGTCAAACAAAGCTCAGGTTGTCCGGAGCCGTGTCGTCGAGATGTGAACACCGTCACAGAAGAGCTGACCCAGTTGAGTCTAGCGCCATGACGTTCTGCCAAAAGGGATTCAGCCTTCAACGTGGCAGAAGCACATGGTGGGGCTAAGCTGTGGCTGGTGCTACTCCCCTTGATGACAGATGTGCAAGGGCTCACCAAGGCGGTGAGATCTGCTCAGAGACAGGTGGCGTCCCCCCCTTGTGGCGTCGGGGGAACAATGTTGCGCGTGGCTTGCGCAGGAGGAAGCCCACACTTTGGAGATGGACACGATGCTCAATTGCTTAGCCCAGGAGTTCGCACGTCGGCCAGCATCGACACTACTCCACCTCCACTCCTTACACATCCCCCGTTTCTATCTCTGTCTCGACCTGCTGGCCAGCTTGCTTCAAGATTTGCGAACAAGCAAGCTGATCGCCTTCTGCCATCTTTTTTTTCTGGGCTCTGTATTGCTCCCCCTTTAATGCGAGAAGCTGCGGCTTCACCTCCCCGCCAAAATGCAGTCGTCCCCCGGAATGTTGACCAAGGTAATGTGTTTCGAGGGCCTGGCTCCCTCTGCAGTAACTGACACCTGGCACAGTTCGAATCCAAGTCTTCGAGAGCGAAGGGTATTGCCTTTCACCCTAAGAGGTCAGTTGTCTTGCGCCGTCAACCGCATGCATACCGCTCGAGTTCCATACCGTCCACGACATAGAAGCTGACATCCCCCTCAGACCATGGATCCTCGTGTCGCTTCACTCCTCTACCATTCAACTTTGGGATTACCGAATGGGAACCTTGATTGACCGCTTCGAAGAGCACGACGGCCCCGTCCGTGGTGTCGATTTCCACAAGACCCAGCCCCTCTTCGTTTCTGGAGGCGACGATTACAAGATTAAAGTCTGGTCCTATCAGACTCGACGATGTCTTTTCACCCTCAATGGCCATCTCGATTATGTCCGCACCGTCTTCTTTCACCACGAGCTTCCCTGGATTCTTTCCGCCTCTGATGACCAGACCATCAGGATATGGAACTGGCAGAACCGCTCCTTGAGTACGTAGTCCTGTCATGTTGAATTATGTTCCTTGAACGCAAGCTCTTGTTACTGACCGACCCTAGTCTGCACCATGACTGGACACAATCACTATGCCATGTGTGCTCAGTTCCACCCCAAAGAGGACCTCGTCGTTTCCGCCTCCCTCGATCAGTCCGTCCGCGTTTGGGACATCTCCGGCCTCCGAAAGAAGCACTCTGCCCCGACTTCCATGTCTTTCGAAGACCAGATGGCGCGCGCCAACCAGAACCAGACCGATATGTTTGGCAACACTGATGCCGTTGTCAAGTTCGTTCTCGAGGGCCATGATCGCGGCGTTAACTGGGTCGCTTTCCACCCAACCATGCCCCTGATCGTTTCCGCGGGTGATGACCGACTAGTGAAGCTGTGGCGCATGAGCGAAACCAAGGCATGGGAGGTGGACACCTGTCGAGGTCATTTCCAGAATGCTTCTGGTTGTTTGTTCCACCCTCACCAGGACCTAATTCTTTCCGCGGGTGAGGATAAGACTATTCGAGTGTGGGATCTTAACAAGCGAACCGCCGTCCAGTCTTTCAAGAGGGAGAACGACCGCTTCTGGGTCATTGCGGCTCACCCTGAGATCAATCTTTTCGCCGCTGGACACGACAATGGTGTTATGGTCTTCAAGTTAGAGCGAGAGCGTCCTGCCTCCGCTGTTCACCAGAACCAACTATTTTATGTTACCAAGGAGAAACATGTCAAGTCCTACGACTTCCAGAGGAATATTGAGAGTCCCACTCTCCTCTCGCTCAAGAAACTTGGTAGCGCTTGGGTTGCCCCTCGAACTTTGTCCTACAACCCCGCAGAACGATCTGTCTTGGTCACCTCGCCTACTGATGGCGGCTCTTATGAACTTGTGAACCTTCCCAAGGATGGATCTGGTGTTGAGCCCACTGAGTCGAAGCGTGGATCCGGAAACTCTGCCATTTTTGTTGCCCGCAACCGATTTGCCGTCCTCAACACCTCTACCCAGACCATCGATATTAAGGACCTATCAAACAACACAACGCGCTCTTTCAAGCCCCCTGTTGGCACAACTGACATTTACTTTGGAGGCACTGGCAATCTCTTGATTATCACCCCCACTGCTGTTCATTTGTACGATATTCAGCAGAAGAAGAGTGTTGCTGAGCTGTCTGTCACAGGCGTCAAGTATGTTGTCTGGTCTAACGATGGCTTGTATGCTGCTCTCCTGAGCAAGCACAACGTAACCATTGTTACCAAAACACTTGAACAGGTTAGCACTCTGCATGAGACTATCCGAATCAAGAGCGCCACCTGGGACGACGCTGGTGTTCTGCTGTACTCGACTCTCAACCACGTCAAGTACACTCTTCTCAACGGCGACAACGGTATCGTGAGAACCCTGGACCAGACCGTTTACCTTGTCCGTGTGAAGGGCCGCAATGTCTACTGCCTTGACCGTGCCGCAAAGCCCCGTATTCTCCAGATTGACCCTACTGAGTATCGCTTCAAGCTGGCCCTCGTCAAACGAAACTACGAGGAGATGCTTCACATCATCCGAAACTCCAGTCTTGTTGGTCAATCCATTATATCGTATCTTCAGAAGAAAGGATACCCCGAGATTGCACTGCAGTTTGTTCAAGATCCTACGACTCGATTTGATCTTGCTATTGAGTGTGGCAACCTAGACGTTGCGGTTGAGATGGCCAAGGAGCTGGACAAGCCCAACTTCTGGTCTAGACTTAGCAACGAGGCCCTGGCCCACGGCAACCACCAGGTCGTTGAGATGTCGTACCAGAAGCTCAAGCAGTTTGATAAGCTCTCCTTTCTGTACCTCACCACTGGAGACCACTCCAAGCTTGCACGTATGGCGAAGATTGCCGAGCACCGAGGAGACTTCACCTCTCGCTTCCAAAATGCCCTTTATCTGGGAGAGGTTGAGGACCGCGTCCAGATGTTCAAGGAGATCGACCTCTGTAAGCCATGGAACCATTCATAATATCATACTCTACTAACTCTGAAAACAGACCCCCTCGCTTACATGACCGCTAAGTCCAACGGCCTGGAAGAGGAGTGCCAAGCTATCCTCGAAGCTACTGGTGTCACCGAGGACCAGCTGACCATGCCCACCTTGGGGGCACCCTTGACTACTCTCAAGCCTATTGTACCCACCTTCAAGGCTAACTGGCCTACCAAGGCTACCTCGCAATCCTTCTTCGAGAAGGCCTTGCTTGGCCAGGTCGAGGGTCTGTCCCTGGATGATGAACCCGCGGCTACCACAGGTTTCGATGATGCTATGGAGGAGGACTCGACTGCCAAGCATGCCGGCGCTCTGATCGATGATGATGATGAAGATGCTGCTGGTTGGGACATGGGTGACGACGATGTCCCTGATGTTGAGAGCGACTTTGTCAATGTCGACAGTGCTGAGGCTGGTGGTGCTGGGAGCAGTGAAGCAGACCTCTGGGCCCGCAACTCACCCTTGGCAGTGGATCACGTTGCTGGTGGCTCTTTTGAGAGTGCTATGCAGCTTCTGAACCGCCAGGTCGGTGCAGTTAGCTTTGCGCCTCTTAAGTCACGGTTCCTTGAGGTGTATCAGGCTTCAAGGACATTCCTTCCTGCCGCCAATGGCTTGCCTCCTCTGGTGAACTATGTTCGCCGTACCCTTGACGAGACCGACCCCAGAAAGGTCTTGCCTATTATTCCTCGCGATTTAGAGACACTCGCCGCCAATGATTTGCAGAAGGGCTACGATAGCATGAAGGCCAACAAGCTTGACGATGGTCTGAACATTTTCAAAGGTATTCTGCATGCTATCCTCATCAACTCTGTATCAAGTGAAGACGAGGTTGCTGAGGCCAAGAAGCTTATTGCCTCTGCCAGCGAGTACGCTGTGGCCATGAGCATTGAATTGTCGAGGAGAAAGCTGGGATCCCCTGATGTGGTGGCTAAGGACCCTGCCAAACTCCAGAGGAGTCTTGAGCTGTCTGCTTACTTCACAATCCCCAAAATCGAGGTGCCTCACCGACAACTGGCTCTACTCAGTGCCATGCAGCTGGCAATGCGCAACAAGAACTACAACTCAGCGCTGAGCTTTGCTAACCGCATTATCGCTAACGGCGGGGCGACCAAGATTGTTGAGAACGTGAGTTGCATCAATATACCCTTCCATGAGACCTTGCTTACTAACTATTCTCAGGCCAAGAAAACCAAGGCTCAGTGCGAGCGCAACCCCCACGATGCTGTGGAAATTGAGTTTGACCAGTTCGCCGAGTTTGACGTGTGCGCAGCCAGCCACACGCCCATTTACAGCGGAACCGGCTATGAGGAGTGTGCATTTGATGGGTCCAAATATCACAGCAAGTACAAGGGCACCGTGTGCCGGGTGTGCGAGGTTTGCGAGATCGGCAAGCATGGTAGCGGTTTGAAGCTGTACGCCTAGACAATTAATGACTGGAGAGGAAGAGAATGCGGGATGGAGTTTCGAGTCTTTGCAAAAATGTGACTAGATGCGCGAATGAGATGTGCCATCAGTCTCTGGTTTTAAAAAGGCTGGAATTGGACGAGGTTGGTAGAACGATGGCAAAGGAGTCATGTCATGTCTTTTCTGTTTAGCCTGACTATATATGTGACAAGCATACGCAAGTTGATAAGAGCGTCTGGTTGTGAAGTCAAGTGATGCGATTCGTTGTTTTGTCATGTTTTGATTGTTCCTCCCTCGAGTTACGAATCTATGTATCTGGGTTGGCTAGTCGTACAGCTGTGATATTCATCCATCTCCCTCATCTATGTAAACCTGCCTCCATCACTGTCGCTAACCTTGCGCCTAAAAAGTCCACGGAGAACCTCCAAGAACAACTATACAATGGTCTCCAACTCGCGGGCGTAGCCAAGCGTATTCTCTATCACCATCTGGCTGACCTCCTTGTTCTGGGAACCGGCCTCGGTGGTATCAGTCGAGTCGGGGAAGAAGATCTGGCCGTCGCGCACGATCCAGCCTCGGTGACGGGCGAAGGAGATGACATCACCCTCGGAGTCGAGGAACAGCAGGGACTTTGTGGAGCTGATGGGCAGGCTGGGGTATGCGCGCTCACTGCTGCTTGCGATTTCGGAGCGGATCTGGTTCTTGAGAATCTGGAAAGCTGTTGTTAGTATGCAATACGGGATCATGGTCAATTTGACATGAGAGCATACCTCTGAGAACACACTGTATTCGTCACAGGGAACCTCGCTGCTCTTCATGGCTTTCCACACCCGATCGTAGCTGCCCTCCATCAACCACCTCTCCAGACGAATAGGGTAGCCCAGATACCGATCACCCTCGACGTCAACGTCACCGCCTTCCCGGTTAGCGAGGCTCTCAAGCTCCGTATGGAACTCAGCGTAGAGACCCTGAGTCAGGAGCAATAGCAAGCTGAGACCGGTAACCCTGTTGCGCTCGGGAATGTTGGGAGGCAGGATGTTGGAGGGCAGCTCGTAGAAGGGCTGAAGCTGCTGTACGTAGCGGGTGAAGGCGGGGGAGTTACGGGCACGGATGGCGAAGAGGGCGCCCTGCTCGTAGGTCTCGCGGGCGAGAGGGAGGATGTGCTGGGGGGTGGAGGCGCTTGGGGTGAGGGCGTTGAGCTTGAGGAGGGCGAGCTTTGCCTTGGAGAGAAGGGCGTTGGCCTCGGCATAGCTCATGGAGGGGGAGTGCTTGAGCTGGCTAAGGATCTGGGCGAGATTACGGTCGGCCATGGTGGATGATGTAACCGACTTTGCGGACGAAGTCGTGTGAATCGGGTTATGGGAGTTGCGCACGATGCAATTCGATGGGGATTTCGGTCAGGATTGGAGGATATTGATGGAGTTGTGGTTGGGTGGTTGATTTGTTTTCGATATTGGATATTGGCTGGAGCTGGTCGAAGCTGCACCAGGCTGCGACCTGTGACGCGAGGCCACGGCACGAGGCAATCGGTGCTCGGATTGGGAGCTGCCGGAGCTAGAGAAAATCCGACCCTGGATTAGGTAATCAAGTTAGATCAATATCTCGTCATATCGGTACTTGGTCCCTCACAGCTCCCGTCGATAGAGCAAAGCAGGAACAAAGCCGAGTCCAAAAAGCATCGCTTCGAAATGAGACTAGCTTCACGGTGGGAGGCACACACATTTCCTTTTGGGTTATTTGCTGTAGATGGTACACGTGGTGGTGGTGATTCACCGTGTTGCGCAATCAGATGCATCTCATCTTCAGCTTGAGTTGTGGCGCCATGCAGTGGCAGCCAAACGAGCGTGCAACTCGGCAACTTGGGCTAGTCAGAATGAGAGGCAAGGCACCAAAAGCGGAATTAAGTGAAAACAGTTGACGGCAGCTCCCGCAGGTGGGTTGGAAACCAGTTTGGACGAAGTAAGCTTTCACATAGCGTCGGGCAGACACCAAGTCAGCCTTGCGGATATCTGACTACTGTATCTATTGGCGAGCATGGAGTCGGCCTAGTTTGGCACACTCAGCCTTGTTAAGGGGTGGCTACTTATCCAAAAGAAGATAGTCCAAGGCCAGGAGCTGGAAACCGACCATTCCGAATATTAAGGCTCGGGACCGTCAAGAACCGGGGCCCAACGTTGGTTGGTGACATGTCCCCGTTATTGAAGGTGCGTCTCAAGTGTGCATGGCTTAAATGAGTGATGTTGGTTGAATTGGAGGTATGAGAAGCTGCGAAATAACTAACCACGGTTTTTCTGGAGAGGAACTCTCCATGTTGAAGTGGTGAATTTCCTGTTGTGGCGCTATTTTAGGATTGGATATACGAGAGCAAGGTCCAGAAATGCATGACACTTCACGAGATAGCACAAACAATGTGACAACGCTGGCTTCTCATCAAATGTCACAAAGACACATCACGGCTGAAAATAGCAGATGGGGCTGTGGCTGAGCGGACGCACGAGCGACATGGCGACGGGGGCTGGAAGATTAAACAGCTGCAAGACAACACAAACGACATGAACAGGGGACCAAGAAATAAGATGATGATGCCGGATGCCGGATGAATTTATTCATGTCGGAAGATGAGATTGCCGCTGAGTAGTTACCTAGTTTAGGCGCTCTTCTTTAACATATTCGTACCTGGGTATGACTACCTAGGTACGTGGGTATGTGGATATGGGATTTGACTGCGGCTCTGATGGAGTTTTTTTGGCGCTTATTATTTAGTTAACTTAGTGGTTATATTTACGTATCTACACACCGAATAACATGGAAACAGGATCGTCCATTCGTACGCGATCCATCTGCGCTTAATGGGGGATCTTTTGCCCAGTCATTGAGCGTGGAGCTAGGCCAGAAACATGGAGGTGTTTTGTGATCATCTCCGCGCCGTCGGATCGTATCATAACGGCTCTATTCCCTGTTGATGATCTTTCAAGAGCTAGAGTAATTGCTAGGCATACTTGGCGTAGAACCCTCGTCTAGGCTCTTTCCGGTCGGAAATCAGTAGGACAAAGGCTTCCAACGAGCAACGAATGGTGTCCACAAAGCTGAGGCCCAGCTGAAGCGCCAACAACCGAGGGGCATCGCGAGAGTGGCTCCAAAATGGCCCAGTTTCAAGTCTGCACCCTTTTGGTGAAATCGACAAGTGATCAGATCGGCGTAGGTACCCAAATACGTACCACCAATGCCTTGCAAAGTACGCTGAGTTGGCCATCTCACGAGATCATATAACGATTCATTGTGTCACCGGAGGAATGAAGAAGCTGAAGGTTGCTTTTGTTTCACTTTGCACCCTTTCATCTGCTACTGTGCCTCGCTGCTGTGATCGCGTATCAATGTACCTGGCTCACTGTGGCTCGCATTATATACTGTCTGTCAAATTTCTGCTCCTTCTTCTCTCTTCTTCCTCAACTGGCCTGCCCGTTTCGCCTCAATTACCAACTTCATCCTTACCGTCGACCAACGTCAACACCGTTTTCCGAGAACGAGGGGCAGCAAACAAAATAAAGTGGGCTCAGGCTCTCGCTTCAGACCCTCAAACGCACCCTGGCTGTTTTGGAATCCTTTCTTGAGCCTCCGCTGCGACCTATCTGCAGCACACTACAGCACGACGACCAAGTACATATCAGTTTCTGTCCTCTCTTTCTTGGTCACACTACGAGCACCATACTCTCTTTATCCTTCATCGCAAGCGGCAAAGATCTTTCCTTCAGTGCGACGATCCCCGACGAGAGAAACAGGAACCTGGTCCAACGCCAGAAGCCAAAACCAACGACCTCCAAACGTCAACTGCACCACCTTAGCTTTACCCCACGCCCGGGCGGCTTTGCGCAGTCGTTGGGATCGGGAGCGCCCCGCCAGCCAGCCGCAGCCGGCACCAGGCCACCAACCGCAGGGTCTGTGTTGGAACTATTCTTGCAGCATTACCCCTAGCTCCCTGGCTAATGGGTGTGCTGAAAGTACCAAGTACGACCTAAAGCTCCCGTTAAAAGCCTTCTCATCAGATCGCCAATCCTTTGCCCCCCCCCATCCGAAATCCGTTCGATCTCCAACAAGCATACGCCCGTCAAAGACATACATAATCGTCCCGTCCCAACCTAAAGCTCTTCTCGCCCTCCTCGCCGATTCTGTCGCTTCTCCATGTCCTCTCCAGCCATCTCCTCTGCCTTGGCCGCTCTTCTATCGTGGTATCCCGCAGATCCGATCCTCGTCCTTAGCCCCTCCAACACGACCTCGACACCCCACTCATAATCTCACCCTTCACTTGTCAGCCGCCGTCATGGCGAGCTATCAGCAGTATGCACAGCTCGGAAAGGAGGCTGCCGGTGGCTCAGCCGCCAAAGATAATTCGTCATGTAAGCAGCCCCCGTATCGCTAGTCATCTCCATATCCTTTTCCAATTCGACCCTCTGTGAGAGCTGATATGCAGGAGCGGCTTCTGGTGCACGTGCTGGCTGGCTGTTGATGCTGGTCTGCCACCTGCGCGTATGTGTGCGTGCGTGCTTGCCGACTTGATGTATGGATGTCTTTCGTGGACGACGTATTTTACCCATTGTTTCCTTGTCAGCGGTCAAGACGGTAATTAGGCCCACACACTCAGGAGGGAACGCCGCCATGCATATGGAACACGGGAGAGGCTATTTCAAGGTTCTGAGCAGCGGCCCAAGGAGACAGAGAGAGACACTCGAGTGCGACTTTGGCATAACCAAATGGAAATTACCCTTGCCTGCAACATCGAGAGCAAAGTCCCAGCCACAGAGGAACACGCAATCTTCATTTACCACCAGTTCCCCTGTTTCCACATGGAACTTCATGGGTGGTAATACTCCGTCTTGTTCCAAGGGGAAGTGGGATTCTCGCCGCCCAACAACGCACAGCCCGCAAAGGTCTTCCAGAATTTTGAGCCCAATTGATGCGGCGCAGATCTAGGCCCCCAGCGGCAGCCGAACTGGCTCATGTCAGCGACCTAGGCCCTCTAGGGATCAATCAGAGATGCAGACGAGAGCCGACAACAAGAGAGCTAGCCACCACCAAAAACGAAACCACCATGGAGGCCTGCGGCGAAACATCAGACTTGGGCCTTTCCAGAGGCTAGAGGCAACCCTGGCTTGTCCTAGGATTCTTGGCGGGACAGCTTTACGCATGCGGAGTGGCTTACTAGCAGGCATCGATTGTGCTTCTGGCACTGCCTCTGGTTCCAGCATGACCACAGGCCGACCTGGATGCCCGCTCCTATTATTATACATACACATATTGATCCCCGCGGGACCCCTTTATGAGGTCTGATCCGTCTGATCCATCCTTCCCGAGTTGTTTTTGTCTCGACTGTTCCGGCCAGCTCGTATCTCACGGCCGCCAACGTGCCTGTCCCGCATCGCATCAGCACAAATCGGCCGTGGCCCCCAGCAAGAAACGGCGCTTGGCATTGTCGACGGCTCCTTGCGTGCCCGGCATCCCTGAAGCATACGCCTGCTAGTCGCTTGTCCCATTCCCGGCGACCATCTGGATCCCCTCATCAGTTTCCGGTTGGATTTCATCCAGAACCACCTGTTTCTGGAGGTACCCCGCGCTCTCTCAGAAGGCTCTCTAGCTTCCTCCGGAGCGCCAGGAGCTCACGATTTTGTCTGGCCCTCTCTCATTCGGCCGTGTCTTCGTTTTTCCCCTCAAATGTGAAATCTCGCCCACCAGTCCACGGCAGATCACCACCAATCAAGCATCCAAGAAAGCAACACGCACGCACGCTCACGCAACCCAAAACATCAGCTCGCCAGCCTGGCTTGATCCCAAAGGAGGGGGTAGGCCGCCGCTTCTGCAGCAGCTGTACATCGGCCACCACGCTGGTCAGCTCTCATCTCCCGAAAACAAACAGCCCGGGCCCATTCGCTGCCCATTTACTTTTCCCCATCTCCATTGCTGACATCTCACGTCCTCCCCGACAGACAGTAACAAGCCCAACGACATGGCTCCCCCACAGCTAGGAGCAACCTTTGTCCCCGGAGGATTCGACGACTATTATATGCCCGAGGTCGTCGCTCCCGCTCCCCAAAGGTACGTTCGTGTTCTCTCTCACCTTCTCTCTTTTCGTCGTCATCTTTGTCGTCATTTTTGTTAAGCCTCGTTCTCATCACCCACACCCCCATTTCCCGCATTCCCGCGTTCCCCCAGATCCCTGGCCACCAACCTATTTTCGCTCCTCTCTCTTGACCTGGGCCCAATCCGGTCCCAACGGTGAAAGGTGGGGCACGCTGACGATTCTTTGTTTCTGGTATCTAGGGTAACCCCTCAGGTCCCCCAAAACATGCAGGAGGACCTTCAGCGGATGGAGCTGGAAGCTACTTCTGTCGAGCCCCGATCAGACGCCGAGCCAGGTCCGCGTCACGGCCGCGAGCCTTCCCTCTCGACCTACATCAATCCCCGCGGAGACGACCCGCCCCGGTCGAAGGGTGCCGCCGCTTCTTCGGACGACGATATCAGAGCATACCAGTCAGTCAGCGACGGAAGGTCTGACCGTCTCGACACCATGAGCTGGGACGCCCCCTCATTTTCGCCTTTCCCCAAGGTCAAGGGCGATAATATCCCCCCAACCGACGAGGAGAAAGAAGAGATCCTATGGAACGCCCGCAAACATGTCCTACACTCTCAAAATGTCTCGATGCAGATTACTTGGGCTCGCGACGTCCTCACTTGGGCAGAAATCTCCCAGGACGCCATCACCCGAGACTATGTCGACAAACCCCGCCCCGCCACTCCCAGAATAGAGCACGAACTTCGCCTGGACGCCGTCAACATCATCACCTACCTCGCCCAGCAGGAACATCCGGACGCCCTCTACATGCGCTCTAAATGGCTCGAATTTGGAAAGCTCGGTAACCGCGTCGACAAGCGTGAGGCCTACATCGGGTACAAACGTGCCGCTGAGCTTGGCCATGGCCGATCCGAATACCGTATGGGTATGCTTTACGAGCAGTCCAACGACATGTCCAAGGCCAAGGAGCATTACTACCGTGGCCTCAGCTTGAAAGACTCCGCCTCCCTGTACCGTATGGGAATGATGAGCCTTTTGGGACAGCATGGCGAGTCAAAGGATTACCAGACCGGCCTCGATAGGATCCAGAACGCCGCTGATAGTTCTGACGAGGACGCGCCCCAAGGGGCCTATGTCTACGGTATGCTTGTCGGCCGAGACCTCCCAGATATTACCATTCCTGAAGGCATTCTGCCCAACAACCCGCAGACGGCCAAGATGTACATTGAGAAGGCCGCCTACCTAGGCTTCGCCAAAGCCCAGCTCAAGATGGGCCAGGCCTTTGAACTTTGCCAGTTCGATTGCGATTTCAACCCATCCTTTTCCCTTCATTACTATGGATTGGCTGCCAAACAGGGTCTTCCGGAGGCTGCCTTGGGTGTCAGTCGATGGTTCCTGTTCGGATATGACGGCGTGTTCAAGAAGAACGAGGCTTTGGCTTACAAGTACGCTCAAGAGGCTGCTGCGGCCAAGCTGCCAACCGGAGAATTTGCCATGGGCTATTACCACGAGATCGGTATCCACGTTGACAAGAACCTTGGTGAGGCCCGAAAATGGTACCAGATCGCTGCCGAACACGGCAACAACGACGCTGTCGGCCGACTCGAGTCGCTCAACGAGGATAAGACACTTTCCAAAGAGGACCACGAATCAACGACGTTGACCCGAATCAAGTCACAACATGGATCTCAGCGCGGCAAGAGACCCGACCGTTTCAAGCAACCCCAGCAGATGCCAACTCTCAGCGAGAACAGCCGTCCTGCATCTCCCACTGCCGACGCCCCTCCACCAAACCAAGGCCCCACCGGAATTAGCTCTCGTGTCACTCCCAGTGCATCCCTAGGACTCCAACCCACGCTTGTCTCGGATCACGCCCAATTCCCCGACCCGTCACGAGCCTCCTTTGTCATCCCTGCCGGAGACCGGCCACCAGCCTTCAATGTCAGGGTTGATTCCCACCAAAACCCGGTGGCCAGACCCCAATCGGCGGCTCCATACCCTGAAGATGACAGACCACAACAACAGGTCCCGTTCCGCCCCAAGTCCGCGGCGCCTTACCCAGAGGATGATGTGCAAGCCAACAGAGGCCCTCAGTTCAACAACGGTCGCTTGGGTCAAGGACCTCCGGCAGATCGACCTTCGAGTGCCTTTGGTATCAAACCTCAAACTGCTGGCCCACGGCCCATGCCTGCGTCCCAATCCATGGGCAACCTCCAGCCTCCTGGCCAAGGTCGGGGGGACCCCCGCCCTGACCCTCGCAATAGAGCTGCGTCTGCTGGCGGCTGGGGACCCCCCGGTGGTCCTGGAGGCCCTGGAGGCCCTGGAGGCCCTGGAGGCCCAGGAGGTCCAGGCGGTGGCCCAGGAGGCCCTGGTGGTCGTCCTTATCCCGAAGAGGATGGATATGGACGAGGAGGTGGCGGTGCTCCCTATCCCGGTGGCGGCCCGCCCGGCAACCGCCCTCAGAAGCCTCCCCAAGGTAATCAGGCACCGCCAATCCGAGACCCCAACTATGAGCGTTTCTCTCGAGTGCCTGGTGCTGCTGGCCGACCTGAACGCCTCAGCTCATTGCCTCAAAACCAGGGACCGCCTCCACAGAAATCCCCGCCTCATCAAGGAGCTCCATATGGACCACCTGGAGGATTTGGGGGACCCGGAGGCCCTGGAGGGTCTGGAGGTCCCGGAGGTCTTGGAAGCCAAGGAGGTCAAGGCCCCCCAGGAGGTTCCGGAGGACCACCTCGAGCACCCAGCGCGCAAGGACCGGGCCGCCCTGGAATGTCTCCCGGCCCATCAGGGCCAGGAAGAGTTGGTAGTGCACCGCCAGCCCAATTTCAGCGACCTGAGAGCAAGCCGAGCCCAGCTCCTAGTGCTGCTACGGCGCCACCAAAGGCAGGCAAAGGTCCAGCTACATTCGAAGACATGGGTATTCCCCAGGGCAAGCAGGATGGTGATTGTGTAAGTTTCACTACGATTCCCTGCAAAAACGCGACTAACTCAAGGTCTATTAGGTCGTCATGTGAGGAACTCACCTGGAGAATTATGCAAGTAATTGATGGGCCAAGATGGAACATGTCTTGGCACAAGGGACTGGACTGGACGACATGGGGAAGAGGGATTTCATGGAGTCAAGCTCTGGAACTGGACATTTCATGTTGGGCTTGGATCGAGATGTCAACGGGTGTGGATAGGGGAAGCTTGGCTGCATGGGTTTGCGGTTTGTTGGAGACGTCGAGTTTGTCCTTCGTAGGTACGACGCTCTTGAAGTAAAAAAGAGAACGTGGAACATAGTTACATGCCAGAAAGCCTCGAGAAGAGTGCGGGGATAGTTATGACCTTGACGTGTAGAGAGAGGTATGAATCTTGATAATGTTCCCATGAAAACAACCACAAGAAGGGGGATACGAGGCTCCTGGCAAATATAGAATGGCTGGAGTATCGCACTTGGCATCGTCTATTCTTAACTGCATCTCGTCCATGTTACAAGAACCTATGTATCGTTTTAGAAACCCGTGTCCTTCGGAAAGCCCCAAAGCCCCTCGGCAGAATCCAAAATGATAATCATCAACAGTTTTAGAATAGGTAGGCGATGTGAACAATTGAATAGCATCATGCTGGTACCCTGACATCCCTTCTCCATTATCAATGGAGCCATTCAACTCGGGGCAACTCGGCCAGGACCAAACATCAATTATCGAGTCCGACAATATCCATTCCCATTACTCAACCCTCGTCAACCACTCATCCAGTTGTCCACAGCTGGCCTGAGAGTTCTTGTCCCTATCGCCCTAAGTTATCAATAACTCTAACATAATCGTCATCCCGAACCATTACTGGCATATTCAGACTCGTCATACACAATGTGGTCGTCGCCGGCATCACTGTCGGCCTCTTCGTTGGCGCCCATGTCATCCACGCCGTGGTAGTCGTCATCGCCATCTGCACCCTCGTCGCTGTTGCCGTGCGCCACTGGCGCAAAGACAGCCTCATCACGACCTTGGTCCTCAGTGTGAACAAAGAAAAGGTGCTCTGCCTGCAAAGGCTTGCCTTGGCTGAGGAAGCCCATAGGGCTGTGTGAGAAATCTTGACCCTGGCGGCGGACTGCAAGCCACTCTTGCATGAACGTCAGCGGCTTCTCGACAAACTTGTTATCCTCTGGAGTTGGTGCTTTCATCCGCTGATCATCCACTGCAGCCTCCTCATCAGCGGCTCCATCCATTGCCAGGTGCATCTCAACTTCCTCTTCGGCTGCAGGGTCCTGGCTTTCGATTCCCAGAAGCTGGCAGATATGGGCGTATTCCTCCCATTCAAAGTAAAGTCGGCCGGAGAAAATCCCGAGCTCCACGCGGAGCCAATGCGGTGCTGCCCAACCATGAGGAAGTGAAGGGATGCTGTAGTAGTTCATGTCGTTGAACTGGAGCATCTTTCGCGTGATAGGAGCGGCGTACACGAGGAGGTGTGTCGATGTCTGAGGGCCGCGAAGCATTGGGATTAATGCCTCCGCTTCTTCCGGGATGATGACGACGGCTGTTTCGGCGACAGGGCTCCATAGAACCCAGTTGACAGGCCGCTGTTTGGATATGGTTAGCACTGGAGATGCCCAGAACCCGTTTTGTCGGGTGGGATTGAGGGTAGGATTGAGGATAGGGGTGGGAGTGAGGGTAGGAGTGGTGCAAGAGCAAATGTAAGATTGATAGCAGGACTTACCAGGAAATCATCCGTCGTATTCTCGATGCTGTGCTTGATGGTCCGCTCGAACTCGGCCGTCACATACAGCTTCGACTCGGTCACACTGCCAGACACTCTGAACCGTCGACCAAGTCCCGTGTTAGCCAGAGACGAGAAGACATGGGTGAAGTAGTGGGCATCTGCCGGCATCCGGCCTGTCTTTGCAAACATCTCCAAGTCTTTGTTCAGTCCGGGGAACGAACACGCCGCAAACTGTCGTGGCTTCTTGACCTGTCGCACCGATTCGACCTCAAAGGCAACCTCTCGCTCCTGCTCGACCTCTTGCAACGCCGAACCATGGACGGCCTTCCCGGTATCTTGAAAGGCCCTTCGTCGAGTATTGAGCTCACGGATGTACTCGCTCAGACTGGGGTTTGTCGAGCTCTGCGATGTCATGCCGCAGTTCTTGGGCTTCGGGTCATACAGCTGCTGCAGCGTCTGTTGCTCCTCTTGCTTGATGGTTGCCACGTACTTTTCTCGCTGGTTCTTGTCGACCAGGAGCTTTGGGTGGTTCAATGCAGCTTGCGACCGACGGCAAAAGTCCATGCCCTGGGAGTAGTACAGCGGTTGGAGTTGCTCGATGCTTTCGCAAGTGTTGTTCAGAAGCCACTCGATCCTAAGCAGTGTTAGTTACCAGTCAGGGCTATTCACATGGGATAGGCCTTACACATCGCCAGAGTCAATATCATGGTACACACTCTTCCTCAACAAATCGGCAATGCTCTGGTGAACTTCGGGCGGGATGAAGAAAGTAATGGACTGCGTCGTTCCCAACTGACGCAGGCGCATAGCAGCTGCTGTCTAGTTAGAATCAGCAAGCCTTCATTATAAAAAACCACTAACCTTGAACTGTGTGATCCTTGGTTTGGCCAAGTCGAAGCGTGAGGGCTCCTCGAGCGTCTGGCGGGAGTCGCAAATCCGTGCCACGAGTGTGTGCCTGGGACATTTAAGCATTTAAACGTGGGAGAATGGCGAAGACTTACCTCGTCAAGATACACCAGACACTGGCGGAGATCATCAGCAAAGGGTGACGCAAGCAGCGGCGTCTTCTTTCCTTGCTTCGAAACTACCCAAATCCGATTCCCTGCATCAAAGTACAACGCTGCCAGAGCGCCGCCGTCAATCTTCAACCACTCTTGAGCCAGGGTGAGGTTGTCCATTTCCAGAATCTGAGCGCCAGCATCGATGAGGACTCGAATTCCCCGTTCCTTCAAACTATGAAGCAGGTCGGATTCGGTTGCTCTTCCGGTAAACTTAGGTCCGCTGAGCTCGCGAGGCACCACGCAGCGGCGGTTTCGGGCACATAGGAGGTATGTCAGTACCTCAGCGCTAGTGTGCATGAGGCTTGTGAGATCCTGTTGCTTGATGTTCAGAGGCAGCATGGTCCGGTTGTCGTTGGTGCCGCTGAAGCCGGTTGTTAGAGGTTTGTTGGCTGGCTTCTTGGAGTGTTGGAGCTCCTCAGTCAGCGGAAATAAGGGGATATCCCAGCCGTTGGACTGCAGCTTGACTTTGAACTGCTTCGCATGTCGTGGGAACACAAAGTTGTTCAGGAAATAGTCGACGACGACTCTGTTGTATCGAACCACCTTCCAGATTTCCGTCAGCTGAAACTCGTCATCGACATTGATCGAGTTCCAGGCTCTCAGGGACGAAGGGTAATTGTTAGTGCTCTTCGTCCACTTGTCGTATTCGATTGATGGGTCGTCAGACCTGAGAATATGGTCAAGACAATGTTTGAGCTGTCCAGGATTCACGCCGTCATAGTAAAACACCAGACAGGTGAACAGAATGGCCACGTCCGGATGGCCCCATTCGGATTGCTCGCTGGGAACACCTTTGGCGTGGAATGGCACAGCAATCGGGTCGCGCTTCGGATGAAGGCCATACTCGACGTTCCATCGTTTCTTCAGCGTCATCATCAGGATGCGATTGACGAGAAGCCCCCGGAGCAGGTACACCGACTGGCGAATGCTGGGGTTGTCTGGGTAAAGGTTCTGAACCCGCTTCACCGAAGAAGCCCTGGGCCTTGTTGCAGTAATGAAGTCTTTGATGGCCACTCGGTCTGCCTGTGGCATTGCGTGAGCAGTCATGGGCGGTATACCGCCCGCACCTCGACAGACATCAGTCGTCACCTTTCGAATCAGCTCGTCCTCGACATCTGGCCTCAAGAAGAATATGAATGGGAATCCTCCCCCGGGGCGCCTGATGATGTTGATGGATTGCGGGAAGGCAAGCGCGAGTTCAAACATGTGTCCATCCACAAGTCGCAGCACTGCTTCGGTGACCAGCCAACGGTGAGGATGGCCGTCCACCGTCATTTGAGATCCGGATGGGTAAATGAGCTGGGTTCGCACTGCCAAAGTGTAGTCAGACTCATCCAGAATGTCCCTCGAGATACGGGTGAGCCAGTCTTGAACCTTGATCATGGGCCCTGCTTGGGAAATCTGAGTATCCAGAAGCCTCTGTCGACCGCTCAGCATGAAAGACATGTGGTGTTCGGGCTGGCAAATCATGATGCCGGCCGACTTCATTATGTCCCGGTGAAGCCTGTGATACAGTTTGATGCTGTCTTCCGTTGTGGGAGTTCGTCGCGAGAACGGCACGTGTCGCACCTGGCGTCCTAAGATGCCACCAAGCCTCGCCTGCAGAAGCTGAGCCGTCTGTTGTAGCAGCGCCTTTGGGACGACGATGCGCACGAGGCGACTTCTGTCTGCTAGGGCGACGGCAGCCATAGGAATGATGCATGAGGTTTTTCCTTGTCCCATGTTCATCTGCAGCACCGAGTTCGATGCAGATTCTGGTGAGATTGTTGCGAAGGCGACATCGATCTGAACTGGTCGGATCATCAGGTTGGACTCGATCTCAAGTAACAGCCAGTCGGGGTGCTCAGTGGGATCCCAACCGGTATGGCCTTGGTTGGACTCTTCCTCGTGGTACCTTCCCGAATTACCCTTGTGCACCAGGTCGTGAAGACGAATTTCACGCTGAAGCTGGGTGATGTTGATTCCCAGTTCGATCAGCGCATTGCGCATGCCGCTCCCGAATAGCTTTTGAGCCTGGACTGAGCTCAGTCGACCAAGTACTGTGCCTTTGGTGATGGCGGGCCACAGGCCTCCCCTCTTGAGCCACTCGATGTGTCTGGAAGTCAAGTTTGGGCTAGCAGCATCAATAGCATCTCGAATATTAGCGAAGACGTGTTCAACTTTTCTAGACATACCCTCGATAGATCTGTCTCTAGTGTACAAGGCCGCGTTGGAGGCATCGACAGATGGGTTGAGTTGACGAAATGCTGATAAACTCTTCTCAAAGTCAACTGCATACCTCTGCTTGACCGCAGACTTGGACTTTTTCATCTTTAACGAAATCATTCCCAACTGTGAGACTGCCGCGTGTAGTTCCATGTTAGCAGTGGGCTGAGGTCTGGTGCCAACCCTCCTGGTCATTGTTCGGTGCATCAAAGACGTGTGACGACCCGATGTCGAGGCTGAGTTTTCAGGCCATGCAAAACGGCCTGTGCCGTGAGTCTGAGGATTATCTCTAGACATGGATACTATCTGGGTTGCCTTGGCGCCTTGAGCTATCCGTCTCTCAGTGCGAAAAGGCTTCTGTAGGAGTCTGTTGAGGTCAGGGACCTCACCTCCCCGCAGCCTTGTCGGAAAGATGTCTTTGAACGAAACCAATGCAGGCAATTCGTACCCAATCTTTGAGGTGCGTCGATTCAGTATCTCTTGCACATCCGCGATATGGTTCGACAGGCCCATGTTCATGAACAAGCGTCTCCATTCAGGCCGAATCGCCGCCAAACCTGAGCCAACATCGACCAACAAAGACTGGCTGAGGCCTTCGACACTGGGTTCCAAGCATGGCCACTGCTTCAAGAGAAGATTGGCAAAGTCCTTGCAGTCTTTCTCAACCTTGTTTTCGTGCTTCAGGCGCTCAGTCTGCATCTTTCGTCTCAGTTTGGCGCTTGCGAATTCTTCAAGAGCCGCTCGATCATCCTCAGGCGCTGGGGCTCCAAAGGGCTTGATCAGGGCGAAAATTGAATCCAGCTGAGGGACTTGGCCAGGATGAAAGTCATGGAACTCTTCCCATTCTGGCGTGGAGAGGTCCTGTAGCTCCTTGAAGATGGCAAATGCAAGCAATGTGCGAAGCAGAGAGAGGTCCGCGTCAAGACGAAACGCCATGAGGCCCAGTAAGAACATGAGTTCGTATTTAGTTTTGGCAGCCTTCGCAAACGCCACCAATGAACCCCAACTCCCGACAATGTTGGTTCTTAGCATATCATTAAGAGAAGCCTTGTCGAAGGCTGATCCAAAGCCACCGATGATATTCTCAAGTTCAAGGACCCGGGCAAGCTTTGGCGTTGTATCTAGACTCTGAGGCCACTTTCGGATGCAATTGGTCATCTCGAGCACGTTCCGATGAGGAATGTTTGCGTGAGATGGAACGTCTCGGGACTTGTAGGGAGGCGCGGTAGGGCTTTGTCGATCATTAGCCTCTCCCGGGAATCTCTCGAGAGCTTGGTGTCGTAAGAGTGCTCGGCTATGTAAATGCGCCTCGCCGGTCAAAGGAAGCTGAGAGCGCTCTTCCACATCCTTGCCTACAGCTGAGAAGACGGCGAGATCTTGAGAAGTCTGTATTATTCTCTCGACAATCGGCTGGTATTCTGAGCTTTGAAGTCTCTCGGGTATTGAATCGATCCAGTAGTCTGTTCGCATAACGCGAAGGTCAGGCGGGTAGTATTCCCGACGAGGAGTCAACCGAGCAATCTTCTGCAAGATTGGCAGTGCAGCAGGGCCCAAAGGGCTCCATGGCTGTGACATGCCAGATTGGAGCCACTTAGTTGCCTCTTCAAGTCCGGTATGACCAGTGAGACGATCAGGGAGAATGAAGGAGGTGATCGCGTGCAGAAGAGCCTTCGTGTACACGAGAACAGGTTCAGATGCACAGTCCACACGTCCAAGAGTTTTGTTGACGATGAATTTCCCATACGAACCATTTGGATTAATTCTGGCCTCAACGTGACATCCATCTGATCTGACCACAGGTTCACCAAGAGGCACCAGAATGAATTGGTGCATAGAGTTGGAAATGCTCTTGCAGACCAGCTTGCTACGCAACCCATACCATGTCCCAGCATCTTGGTCAGGATCGATCTCAACCTGAAGCTGGGGTGACTGTAGCATCAGCTTCGCGTTGACATGGAATAGAATCTGCAGTCGTGGTAGCTCGACTTGAAGATGTCGGTGCCCTCCTGGCTGCACAACCATGACATATCGGCGGTACTCGAATGAGTCCAAGATTCGGGTCACGCGGTTATACAGTGGACTGTAAGGGTTGACCACGCTGTCAACGGTTCTGATGTTGTTGGGATACTTCAGAAGCGTGCATGATCGGCGATGTAGATCCAGCTTGTACCCTTTGAAAGGGTGGGAGGGCCACGGTTGCTTGCTGATGAGCACTTCCCCGGTTCTGAGGTTCCTGTATGTTCTCAGTCAGTAGTCTCTTCTGAATGATATGAGCTCTCTTGGTGAAACCTACAACCAGTGGAAACAACCGTCGATTAGAGGTCCTGGCAAGTCAGAGTCATCGCCACGTCGGAAGGCGTCCCGTGGAATCAATTGAAGCGAATATGGGTATCGGAAAGCTCTAATCACCATTTCTTTCTGAGCAATGACTCCAACATGAACTTGGAAGCCCTTTGGCTTCACGCATAGAGCTAGAAGATATCAATAGGGTATCAAAATCAGGTTCATGGACACTTACTGTGCTGCATGCCGGGACGATCTGATGGATAAGTCAGAAGTACTTGCTCTCCAAAAAGCTCATTCAACATGAATGACTTCTTAGGGTCACTAGGAAGTTTCTTGAGATATGTCAGCGACTAGGTCTCAGCTGGAAATCATCCTCAGAGCATTCGGAGGCAAGACTCACTCCCATAGGACGCCCGTCCACTAGCAACACTCCTTCCACACAATTATACAACACTGTCTGCTCATTCGACTCCTCGTCTGCACTCGCACGGCAGGATATCCAGCCAAAATTCTCGTCGGCGACGTGGGAGAACTTTCTCGCGGACCCCTCTGCTTCGGGCCAGAGCTCCTTCAAGGATGACCTGAAAACGTCAGGTCTCCGAACAATGGCATTGGAGAACATCTTGCAAAGACTATAAGAAAGTCTCAGGTCTCGTATCACGGCATGTCGAAGGATCTTGGGGAGGGAAGGAAGCTTGACGACCAAGCTATCATGCACCATGACACTGCTCTGTATGAAAGCCTTGAGAGCATCGTCATGAAGCACCATCGGGAAATGGTCGTAAAGCGCAAATGTCTGTTTGCACAGCAATCCTGCCCACAAGGTATATTGTTGGAATCGTTGAGCGGTTTCCGCATCCGTGACTTTGAAGGTTTCGGCGCGAAGCAATGTGAACCATCGAACGGATATCTGTCGAGCTCGGTCGAGAAGAGAAACGGCGACTTCGAATACTGAATCCAGCTTTGCCGCCCTGGCAAAGTCCACAACCCGCAGGGTCAGGGAAATGACGGTTTCCATGAGATGCGTTTCGCGCCAGTTAGCAGATAGAGTATCCAGGCGGTGATTCAGCTGCTGGATAAGCTTCTGACAGAAGGCCTCGTCTCGAAATGTTGTGTGAATCACCCGAAGGGGATCGTGAGACTTCTCTTGTGGCCCGCATTGGGCAGTCAAATGACCCAACAGGATCATGGTTGCCTCGTTCGAAAAGTTGAGATTGGCAGAGCCCAGTTCCGTCAAGATTGCAAGCCAGCGTCGGGTCTTTCCAGACGCCATAGTTTGAAAGGCCAAGTATTCGTGGACGTTGATGCCAGGAGGGCATCGTGCAGTTGTTGCAACGATCTCGTACGAAGAAGGGCCATAGACACTCTCCGTCATGGCAGGGTCCTGAAGCAGTTTCGAGAATGGGGAGGATTGTGGAATCTCCAATCTGACTAAAGGCAAGAAACACGGTTGGAACCCTCGGCGGCTCGGCCACGCCTGTGTTTCTTTGTCGAAGAAGTACAGTCGCAAGCCATTCGGGCGGCAGACACCGTCTCTTCCACTCTCCCATTCGACAGGGAATTCCAAGCGCGAAAAGTGAGTCCGCAGAACTGCGGGTAAGTTAGTTTGATAAAAGTTCACAGAATAGGACGGGGGAATATCTTACATGGTTTGGTAGTCGAGGCCAATGTGCAGCTCAACTCGATCTCGTTTGAGAATCGGAACAACTGGTCGTAGTTTCTCACGGTGCACTTTGGACTCCCGATGTTTTCAGCTGGTGGAAGTGCTAACTTCGAGATGACTCTCCACGTAGTGTCTCGGTACGTAGCAAAGGCTGTCGGACATGAAAGCTCAAAAATCACCGCCTTCGCAATCACTTGATCCGAGGGTAGGGGGTGCTCATACCCCTTGATCCAGATCTTCGAAAGCTGCCTCATCATGAAGCACCGAGAGCAGTTAGGATCGTGAAATCCACGGCCAAGCGGGTTGTCCTCGTCGACGAGATAGACACACTTGCTCCGGTCAATATTCTTTGACAGTGTCTCGTACTCGGCGGACTTGGCTTTCCACTCCTTCTCCTTCTCAAGGCGGGCACCCTCTGCCCATTCTTCAATGGAATCGTGCCTTTGTTTCAGCTTGGAGCTCTCAGTAGATTCTTCGTAGAACCTGTGGCCAAATGCTCCTCGCACAGGATCCGCAAAAATATCCAGGGCGGATCGTTCGCACGCGCTGGTTCTCTCCTGGAGATAGACTTGGATTCGTTGTACTCGTTGCATCTCTCCAAAATGAGACGTCAGTAAGACGTCCAACATGTCGGGACGGAAAACAGGGTGAAACTCCCGCAAGAGAGGATACAAGACACAGGCTTCGCGGTCCATTGTGACCCATAGCTCCATAATATTGATGATCATGGCGCTCAAGAGGTGAGGGTTTTGTTCATAAAGCTGGGAAGCATGGCCCATGTACGACAGGATGTTCTTTGAAGCCAGTCCGATGATTGTTCGGCTTTCACTGGCCTCGGATGCGGACGACTCATCACAGAAGGTGGAACAGGCTTTTTCCATATCGATGACCCTATAATGAGCTTTGGCGAAGGAGTTCAAGTACTCCTTTGCGGCCTGGGCGACACTTATGGTGTTTCCCCCGTCGATGTCACGTCTTTTTGGGCGTGCGTAGCCACTGAGAATATCTTGCAGATATTGGTAGCTAAGTCGCAAATCGAGTCGAAGATCGTCCGGAGTTGCTTGGCGAGGGACTTGTGGAATCAACTTAGTCATTCTCAGTTTCTGGTGAGCCCAAGCAGCTTCGATATATGCCGAAGCGTTTTCGACATTTTGCTTCAGGGTGGGCTCCAAGTTATGGAAGAGGTACTCGACACGAGAGACGAATTCGGGACTTAGTGAGCCCGCTCGATCGGCCTCGAGTTTGACTAATCGGCGACTGATCTTCTTTTTCAAGTAGTCGAGGCGATCAATTCTCATGTCAGAGCCTTGAATCTTGGAAAGAAAGTCTCCAAGAAAACCGGCAATGAAGAACTTGTAGTCGGCGCGACCGATCTCACCACCTAGTCGAAGACTGAGATGTCGAGAAATGGCTACACGCAAGACCAGCCAGTACGGGAGCCGTCTCCAAGGATTGCTTGCGTTTCTCCAACAGACATCATCCCTAACCATTTTCTCCAGCACGGTCGGGGCGATTCGACGTCCGTTCTCTTGCAGGAGGGCCATCAGCATGGACGTGACCAGGCTAGGTTCAGGTGTGTTGCGATACTCGAAGATGGTTGCTCCAGCTTTGTACGTGTGTGCAGAGAACTCCTTGATAGATTCACGTGAAGCCTTTTCGAGGAAGGTCGCGAGATTGGAAATGAAGCCGTCCTCGAGGAAGGTTGATCTAGGGACAGCGACTGCGCATCCAGGAAAGGTCCGTTGAAGGGCATTTTCGGCAGCCAAGACGTCTTCGTTCCGAGCTGAGACCTCAAAAGCTTCGAAGATGACAGACGGGCCAAGAACGGAGCTACTTGATGTCAGAGGTAGAGCAGAATAGTTGGAGACAAGATGACTTACTCTTTAGACTGATAGATGAACATGGCACAGTTCTGTCTTCGGACATGGACAACAAGGAAGTCCTTCTCTCCAAGGGACTCCAAATCCCTTGCAAGCATCAGACGGTCGATATTTCCATTGGAACTTATGGTCTTTGCTGCCTGAATACTGCGGATAACGGCGTCCCAAGCCGAGAAGCACTCGTTGCCAGGTAGGTCTCGCATGCATCGGGCAGACGCGAGGACTCGGTCGAGAAGGGCATCTTCAATCTCGAGTAAATTGGGATCTTCCTGGTGAGGCAGCTGGGGAGGCAAAGCAAGGTGGTTGTAGAGGGCCTCTGTCAGGGACAAGACCGGGTGCCTGAAGGCAGGAGGCTTGTTGACAAGAGGGACTGTGTTGACCATTCTTGCTGAGTGTGAGTGAGGATAAAGAAGGGAGGATTTTGGGGGAAGGAGGGA
Source organism: Thelonectria olida (assembly GCA_020736575.1). Lineage (NCBI taxonomy): Eukaryota > Fungi > Ascomycota > Sordariomycetes > Hypocreales > Nectriaceae > Thelonectria > Thelonectria olida. Next base: position 865,436 of record JAGPYM010000016.1, on the reverse strand, counting down.
TGAAGAGATATTCTAAGAAGAGGAACGAAACAAACAAATATAACGTCGTCGCCTCATTCGTCCTCATTCGCCAGTTGTCTGCCACTTTTGCATTTCCCATTTGACGAAGTGCCAACTGCCTGCCAGACACGCACGTGGTAGGCTCCTTCCAAGGCAAAAGACTGCCTCGCGTTTGCATGAGGCTCTTTTGTTCGATTCGCTGGATCCGACGTATCGAGCCCATTTAAAGTATTCTGATTGCTCCCTCTCAAGGTCCATGGGCACTTGCAGCCTCGCCAGGGCTAGTCACATAAAGTCCGCCCCATGAACCTAGTGTCTAGGTAGATTTGCTCACTTTTGTGACAACTGACTAATGCAGAATTACTCACCATAAACGTATCAAGATGTGTTACGTGGTTCTTGTTGCCTATAACCAACGAGTCCTTTAGCGAAGTCGGCCTCTTGACCGGCCTCCTGCATGGCGCAGCTGGAACGAGCGGCCCAACAAACGAGAGGGAGAAAGCCTTGCATCTGATATGCCTCGACCCGTCCCGACGAGTCGTGAATGTCTGCAGTGTCCCGATAGTCTCTAGTGTAGGATGCGAAGTGTTCAGTCGAGGGGATGGATGCTGTGCGAATGTAGCTACCCTACGATGCGAGATAATAGTGTTTGCTTGGCCTAGGTAGGCATGTATTAAGACAGGTAGGTAAGTGAAACAAATACATACAATAATTTTAGTTTCTCCTAACTCTCTCTTGCCTCTAGCTTAGTAGAATGTGTGATAACAGCCGAGGTCTGCAGTCAACCGTACCTACCTGGCCCCAAACATGTGGTTTATTTGTTGCAAGTTACCAACTGTTTTCATCCCAAATAAAACATCCGTCCTCTAACTAAATCTTAGCCCTCCATCCAGTCCCCGTCCTCCTCATCCTCACCACCTTCGTCGCCACCATAAACCCGGTCCCCAGCGCCAACGACACGCCCGCAAACACCTGCGCCCCCCAATACTCACCCCCCTGCGCATCAATGATCGCTCCCGCAATCGGCGGGCCCGTCAGCGTAGAGAAGCTCACGATCGTGAAAGCCATGCCCATCCGCACCCCGATCTTGCTCAAGTCCTGCGTCAGCAGCGATATTCCTGTCGGGAACAGGCTCTGGATCGCCGCCGCAAACGGCCCGTACACAACGGCCCACGCGTACAACCCTTCCGAGTCCCTGACGGCTATCCAGCTGAAGGCGAGGACGCACGCCCCGATCGTGTTGGGCACAAAGACGTTGATAGCGCCGATGTGGTCCGCCAGCCACGCCGGCACGAGCCGTCCAACAACTCCGACTCCGTTTAGGATGAGTAGCAGGTTCAACGACTGCGTGTAGCCCAACGGCTCAGCCAACGCCTCCCGCGAAAAGGACGCAATGTAGTAAAACGCAAAGTACACGCCCCAGTACGACAAGAAGCACCCGATCGTGTAAAAGGTGTACTCTAGCTCGCCAAACGCAGACAGGTCGACCAAGGGCGCCGACCGCTTTGGCTTGATGCGCTGCTTGACCAACACGAGCGCTACCACCAACGTGCCCAACTGTATAAACGCCGCCACCCTGACGGTCCACGCAAAGCCGATCTTGGGAAGAAGCTGCCTGACTAGGGATGGAAACACGAGGCCGCCTGTGACGCTGCCACAAGCCGCGATGCCCATGGCCAACGCCCGCCGCTTCGCAAAGTATGTCGATAGCACAGCGAGCGCGGGACAGAACAGACATCCGGTGCCGATACCGACGCAAAAGCCCTGGGCGAGGAGGAAGTGAATGTATTGCTTGCACGCAGAGACGGCGAGGACGCCGACGACTTGGAAGGTGATGCCGACGGCAAAGACGAGACGAAAGTGGCCCGCGTCAACGAGGCGGCCGGTGAGCGTGCCGATGAAGAAGAGCAGAAACACCGTGACTGAGCCAATCCAAGAAATGTCGCTGGGAGGCCGATCAAGCAGGGTTGTGTAGTAGGTCTGGAACACGCCAAACGAGTTGACCCATCCCCATGTGTTGGTGAAGACCAGATGGGCCGCAAGGCAGACACACCAGGCTCTCAATCCGCCATCAGGAGGAGGGCCTGGTAGTGCATCTTCAATGTCCACAGCTATTGGGACCGAAGCAATCCTGGTGATTGTTGTACCATTGCCCAGTTCCAGTTGTCCCGGATTTATACTCCTCCCATCCTCAGACTGCTCGACTCCACTCTTTTTAATGTCGCCTAGGTTTGATGCCGGCCGCGTGCTTCTTGTTGTACCTTGCTGCTTTTCGTTTGTCTCTGGTGTGCTGTCGTTGTCTTGCGTAAGGGTAAGGGTGGAGGATAGACCAGAAATGGTCACGTCGTTGGCAGTTTCATAGGAACTGGACCGTTGATGCTCAATAGCGCCATCAAAGGTTTCAGATCTTGATGGAGAAAAGGATATACACTCCCGAGTGCTTCGACTCCAAGAGGGAGTCTGAGATTTCATCATGGATGTTGTCTTCGATTCGGTCGATAAGGTGGTTCAGTCTGATTCTCGCGTCTTTGTCTATACAGAAGCCACAGAACACTGTTCAGAGCCAGAAGGCGGATACAAAACGATTCTTAACTATGATTCGAACAAAACTTCACAGCAGAGCCGCCTACTAATAGCACATTTCCCAAGTCCCAAAACACCACCACATAGCAATATCCGAAGCCCCCTGTCAGAGAAGGCTCTTCAACATGGCCGCCCCATTCATCTATGGATCCCTATTATCACCAAGATTCACAACCTCATTGGCAACTCGACTCACTTACACCCAAACTTCGGCCTTCAAAACTGGTCCCGGCCCGTGTCCATGTCGTTGAAGTCCTTATCTTGATCCACTCGAGATAGCCTCATCAACTAGTGTCGACTGGTCTCGCTGGTGAGTAGGGAATAAGGCGGCTACGCCCGGCTCCCATCGGCGCGTCACGGCAATTCATGAAAACCTTTTTATCTCTACTTCGTAGACCGACGGGCATTCTGGCATCTTAAGATTCGCAATTGACTCGTTTAGAACAATCGAGAGTTTGCCCTCTATCCAGTCATGTATACAATTGATGTCATAAGAGGGAGTGGACAACGGCCCTAGTTCGCTTGATTAACTTCATCACACTTCATCCCGGTCTCGCCGAGCCTTGACGCCAGCTTCCTCAGCACCCTTTGTCGGGAAGAAAGGTGCATGGGCACCGACATCAGATCTTTCATCATCATCGCGGATCTCATCTCTCGGAGTTACGTGATCGTCTTCCGCTTCTCGTCCATCATTAAGTCTGTCCACGTCATCGACTGTCTCCCCTTCGTTAGGTCTCTCTCCTTCATCATACCCTTCTTGAACCTGAACTTCCTCCTCATTTTTGAGCAACTCTGATCTTTCTTCGTCATCTCTACTATCTCCGTTATCGGGCCTCACCCGGGCCTTAGACCCTTCTTCGTGCTCTGCTCCCTCTTCGTCATCAGTCAACTGGGAAGAGTGTTCTCTCTCCCGCCCCCCTTCTTCGCCTTCCCCACCTCGTATTATACCACCAGCTCTCTCCTCACCATCGGATCCCTCTACGTTGTCGGAATCTTCTCTGGCCGACAATGGCTCCTCATCCCCGAGTCTCCTCTCGTCATTAGGCGCGTCTTGGTTGTCCGAATTTTCTCTGGCTAGAGATGGCTCTCCAAGCTCGGATCCCTCGTCGTCAGTAGAGCCATGCTCGTAGTCTGTGGCGCTGCTCTCAGAATCCGTCCATTGGTGCCCCTCCCAATTCCCCAAGTCGATCCGAGAATCTTGAGTGTAAGGATGATTTGGGCCAAGAAGCTTCTCGCGCAAAGATAGGCATTTCCTCATTAGCTCGATAGCCTCCTCCTTTCTGCCTTGCAGGTTAAAATTCGCCGCAAGGTTGTTCATTGTAGTCAGGGTTTCGTGGTGGTCTAATCCTATAGTTCTCGTTCTGGTGTCAAGGACTCGCTGCTGCAATTCTTCTGCCTCCTTTAGCCGGCCTTGCTTCGCGTAGATGGATCCCAGATTATTCAAACTTAACAGAAGGTCAGGGTGCTCTTTCGAGTATAGCTTGCTGTTGTTCTCCACAACCTTGAGCATCAGCCTTTCTGCTTCGTCCAGCCGGCCTTGCTCGAGGTAGACAATAGCCAGAGTGTCGTTGCTTGTGATCGTTTCGGGGTGACCCTCTCCTAGAAGTTCATTTTTGGCCTCGAGAACTTCGAGCAACAACTCCTCGGCTTCTTTATACCGGCCAGTCTCTTGGTAGAGCCAGGCCAGGTTATGCTTGCCAATAATGGTGTCGAGATGATGTTCCCCCAAGACCCGTTTGCGGGCTGCTAAGACTCGGAGCTGCAATTGTTCTGACTCTCTGTGCCTACCAGAAATTTGGAAGCTGCGGGCTAAGTTGTAAGTGCTGATCAGAGTGTCGGGATGATCCATTCCCAGAGTCCGTTCTTCAGTTTCCATGACCTGGCGCAACATTGACTCAGCTTCAGCCCAACGACCCGTGTCTTGGTAATTTTGAGCAAGGTTGTGCATGCTGGCCAGCGTATAATGATGCTCCTCCCCTAGAGTTCGTCTGCGGATCTCGAGGCCTCGCTCAAGAAGCTTCCTGGTCTCTGACCATTGGCCTCGGTATTCGCAGAATGCGGCCATGCAATGAAGAAGTGTTGCCGTAGCTCCTTCAGCCCTCCCGGGCGGGCAGTTTGCGAGAACAGCATAGGCATGCGGGAGATATCGCCCACATATTTCACGGTTCTCATGTTTGCCGTACGGAAATGAGTCTGAAACCACCTCAAGAGCTCGTGAAGCGAATCTGGCTTTGGTTTTTTGAGAAGTGAGCCACTTTTGCGTTACCAACTGAACCAGGCGGTGCATGCTGTAGCTATCGTCTTCTTGCTCCGAAATGAAGGAAAACGCCTTCAAGGTTCCCATGGAATTGATGAACTCGATGTCTTCCGAATCGTCGTTGCTTGCGTCCGAACCGGTGGGGTGATCCGAGCCATTGCTGTCACCGTCATCGCCATCCGAGTCATCCCAGTAATGAGCGTTGTTCCTTTCACGATAATATTCATATACAAAACTTCTCGGAATAGCTGAGCGATCGAAAAGAGCCATGATGGATAACAAGTCGCTTGCGAGCAAGTCTTGTTTTCGAATCTGTTCAAATGAGACGATCCACGTCGTTGCCACGGCATCGGGTGTGTCGGAGTCTCTCCCAATCGTCTCGAACGGTTGACTAAGGAGCTTGGCTAAGTTCTGGTCGCTTTTTTGAAGGAGATCAAAATATCTTTCAACTGATATGGTGTTTTCTCGAATGAAAGAGGCTGCTTGTACCAAAGCAAGAGGTAGGTGCTCGAGACGGGACGACAAAGCCATGATTGTATCCTCGGAAATATTTGGATCGTTCAGACTCGTTCGGATAAGCTGTCGCGATTCGTCATCCTCCATTTTGCTGATTTCAATAGGCTGTTGCCCTTTGGTCAGACGGATCCCAGCCTTCTTGTTACGAGTAGTGATTAGGATTGAACCATGGGCAACATCGGGTAAGTATCGCGCCAAGTTTGTATCTTCAGGAGGTAAATCAGAACCTTGCCGAGGTGGGAAGAAGAAATCGGCGTCGTCAGCATTGTCGATGGCCAAAAGCCAACGACCAACACTTTCGTTTTCGAGCCACTCCTTGACGAGAAGCAGCACATCTGCTGCTGAATCATCACTGCCTGGAATGTCACAAAGCTGCGCAATGGCAGCGAAAGCCTGACGCATCCGTTCAGCGGTACTGGCATGAACCCAGAAGACTGACACATCTGGATGTGCCATTTGAAGCCAATGTATGTAGGCGATGGCGATCTGAGTTTTTCTACATCAAACAATGAGCTATTGAACGAGGGTCTAAGGAATAGGAGGGAAAACTTACCCTATACCACCCAAGCCGTGCAGAGCTACACGTGAGTGGACGGGAACGGATTTATGGTCGAAGCGGAACCGGTCCTTCAGCTCCTCAAGGACTCCCGTACGACCGACAAAGTTCACATTCCGGGAGAACGGTACCAGCCAGTGGCCGCGACTATTGTGAATCATGTCCCAGTTACTGGCGGAACGGCCGTCTGAGACAAGATTATCAGCATGTAATAGGTCAATGAGGGCGCGTCTCTGTGCTCTCACCATCGACGCCGTGGACTGCTTGGTTGAGTACCTGGAGCAGCTCACGAACTAACTTGGAGTAGTTGCTGTTTCGAAAGGAAAACCTGTTGAGACCTCGATGGTCTGCATTGAGAGATATGACCTGGTTGGCGCTTGCGCCAGAAGTCGCTGACTGTCGTTCAACCATCTAAGATAATTAGGCGTCTGGGATGGAGTTGAGAATTGGCTACAGGGCTACTCACAAACTCTCTAAGATACGGGATGAAACCGAACAGATAGTACCGCATTTTGTGAGTTTCGAAGAAGTACCTTCGCTCAGTCAGGCCAAAAGAAGCGTGGAATTCCTTTTCGAGATCGTCAAGATCGAGGTTGTCGTATGAAAGCGGGCGCATGATATCGGCATCTGCGTCGAAGGGACTCAGAAGCCATGTCAATGCTGCGCCGAACCTGGCGAACCGGGTTCCACGATGGGGTGTGCCGAGAAAGAGGATGCCCTTGACGCGATGTTTCAGGTCTGGGTTAAGGACGAGTGCCTATTGGATACGTGAGTGAATGTAAATGCCCGGGAAATTGATATGCGCACCTTTTTAACCACTAGTCCACCATAGCTGTGAGCAACAAAGACCAAGTTGTAGTGGGATAGCTATGAGTAAGACTTCGTTTAGTACAATCCAGAGAACGACTAATCATGGAGGCTATACCTCGCGTTGTTTCAGCTCATAAGCAAGGTCCCGGGCCGTCTGTACTAGGTTTGTTGAGTTGGCTTCGCGAACCCAGAACGAATCGTAGTCGAATGCAAACAGATGAACGAACGGTCCCAGGCCCTCTTCCTTGATGTCATCTGGGAGAAGGTCGGTGATCCAGCATGTCTGCCCCTCGCACCAGGTTCTGGTGGGATCTGCGCCCAGCCCGTGAACAAAGATAACCCTGGATTTGAGATTGAGTAAATGAAACGGGGAATCTTGGTGAAGGCGCTGGCGACATACGCGGTCTTGACGTTATCTGAAGAAGCCGGAATTGGGAGCGATTGTCCAGGCCCAGGCTCCAACGGTGGCTGAGGATGCTGAGGAAGTGCGCGGAGACCGTATTCAGCTTTTCGACGAGACGGAGAGCGAGTTGGGGCAAGAATGGAGATAACGACGAGGGATCCGATGATTGGAAGGCCGACAATGAGCGAAAATCGGCCGAATTTGGCGAGGCTCATGATGCATAGATATGCAGGCGGGATTGCGGGTCAATTGGTGCGAGGCATGAGAGCAACGGAGATGACGGCCAAGCTAAGAATACTCAAGAAGTGATGTCGCAAATGAGACTCATGACAATCAAGATGGAGGGAGAAATGATGAAGGAGTCGGTGGCGATGAGGATGAAGAAGAAAGAGGAAGACAGACAAGTTCTCCTCCTTCCTTCAGCTTTCAAGGGTCACATGCAAGGATCATATTCCATCCTCCAGGTCGAGATTGGGAAAGCGCTGGTGGTTGCGGTTGCCGCCTCGTTCGTTCTTTTCTTCCCCCCCTCAATGCGATGCTGTGGTGAGAAAACTCCACCAACACAGCCACGACTTGAAGAGTTCAGCTGAATGATCAACTGCTGTGGCTTGTATCTACGTCGTCCTTTGGGGGCCAGAAAAATAAATAAACCACGTTCTCGCCTCAAACACGTCAGTTGATCTACGAATACCTTTTCGTGCAATTGCGCGGTGTATGCAAACTGCGCCTCTCGAGCGGAAGAGACGGGGAGCCGCAATTGTGCTGGCCTTTATTAACCACCATCAGGCAAACGATTCTAGCCAAGTCGAACAACCGCACAAGAACCCACCAGCAACAAGATCGAGACAATGGCAGCGCCACAGAAGCCGCAGAAGGTGCGAACACCCACTTAGCCACTCTTCATCGAGCAACTATTCTGATCAAACATGAATTTGTCGACATAGGCTCTACCCTTCGCCAAATGCCTCCTCAAGGCCAACAGTGCTGACCCTCATCACACGGAACATGCCCTGCTCTCGGCAGCTTACTCGACTGAGACCGACGACCTGGCTGCACCTCGCCTCGACAACGTTGGCAGGGCATCCATTGACGCTGAAATCAACAGAGAGCTCGACGTCAAGAGACTGGCCCGGATCCAGCGCTGGTGGTGGCTCGTTGGTCTTCCAAAGCCTCCGAGGCCGTTGCACAAGCAGGTTGCCCTAGGTCGGAACGTCGTCATTGACGAAAAGATGGACATGCACCTCGTCTGGACAACGGGCCGCATCTACCTGAAGCCGATCCCAAGATTCATCTTGTGCGACAAGTTCTGGTCCGAGAATCTCACTTGTCAACATCCGACGCCTTGTCCCTGCAGCGCGCCAACCCCTGCCTCAGCATCACCCAACACTACTCTGAACACGCGGGGAACCCTACTGCTCAACCAACCAGGACAATCACAAAAACAAGAATGCTCTCGGCAGTCGAACCGCAGACGCGCTCTGGGCTTCCTCCTTTCCTATGTAGCGCTCGTCCGCCATGAGAGCGACTTCATCATCGCCCAAGAATCGCGACTCATCCCGAAGGACATCAGCTGGCCCGTGTGGAACAACATGGCCCGTAGCATTCTTTCCATGGACAACATCTACCACCAGATTGACCCGCGCTTCGTGTATGGCGAACTGCGCCTCAGCCGCCTCAACAAGATATACCGATGCTTAGGCATTGATATATCTGCCGGCTACGTCTCCAGTTTCCAACGCTACGATGACTTTTGGCGACAAAACTTCACCATTTTGACATCCTCCATTGCATACATGGTCATTGTCCTCACAGCCATGCAGGTCGGACTAGCTACCGAGGCACTGAGCGATAGCCACGCGTTTGACAGGGCTTCGTACGGCTTCACGGTTTTTTGCATCCTTGGCCCTTTGATCTTTGGCGCAATCATGTTTCTCCAGTTTTGCTTCATGTTTGCCAACAACTGGGTCTCGACGAAGAGATACGTGCAAAAACGACGGAAGGCGATTGACCCAAATGCGTGATGACCGGTTCTTTTGCCGATCGTCATCGCCGTGGAGTCAACCTCGACAACATGAACTGACGAAATAAACGAACCGTCCTATCGCCGTTGCTATACACATCGGTTCGCCCCGCAACCGTCAGCGTCATGGATGTCTCTTCTCGAGCTCAAACCTCATATTCAGCTATGGAAAAGGCGATTCATACCACTCACAGTGGGAACGCCCGGGTTGACAAACCAGTTCTTTGCCAAATACACGAGTCGCTTCATGGAGAATGCCGAGATCCTCCACCATGTTCAGAGTCCACCTCGAACAGTGTGTATATAAACCATGCTGGTTTTCCGTTCAACTCCGGCTTTGTTCCCCAGCCCTTACAACCATCGTGGAGCTATTACTGCGTTGTCGAGTTGACAGGCCATGATTTTCTTTGCTCTTGTCGGGGTCCTTGTCGCAGCATCGACCGTATCCGCTGCGTACAACTCTTCATCGTTCAGCTGGTCTTCCATCGCTCCCACGTCTGACTTGCGCTATCATGATTGCTACAATGAATATAAATGTGCTCGTTTCAAGCTCCCCCTCGACTGGCTCAACGGATCCGACACACGCACAGTCGCAATCGCCATCATGAAGCTCCCGACTACAGTCGCCGACCATGATGCGTCTTTCGGGGGTTCCGTCTTCACCAACCCTGGTGGTCCCGGAAGCCCAGGCGTTGAGTTCATGCTCAACCGAGCGCATCAACTGCGTAGCATAATTGACAAGAACCAGCACTACGAGATCGTATCGTTTGACCTCGCGATATCGGCCACAGTACCCCGCGGTCTCAATGCTTCCAAAATGAGCTTGCCCGAGACGCCATGAGGTTGCAGGCTTGGGTACTGGTGGCTTGACCAACGGATTCGAGTCTCTGCGGTATAATTATGCCATCAGGGCCTCTTACGCCGATCTCTGTTAAGAGTCGGATAAGACGAACGGAGAGATTATGGGGTACGCAGGAACTTCCTCTGTGGCACGAGACATGGTCGCCATAGTGGACAAGACAGATGAATTGCGGACCAGTCAGTCAAACAAGCAAGGCCAAAAGATCAAACAGAGTGTCCCGAGACTCCAGTACATCGGCTTCTCCTATGGGGCCGTGCTGGGCAACTACTTTGCTTCCATGTTTCCCGGTCGCGTTGGAAGGATGGTCCTCGACGGCGTGTTCAATGCGAACGACTATGCCACTGGTCCTGTAAGTCCCTAACATAAGTTTGAACCCGATCCCTGATCTGACCGAGTTCAGGGTTGGGTCGCCAGTCTTGTCGATGCGGACAAAATATACCACTCCTTCTTCGAGGGCTGCTACAACGCAGGCTCCCTCGTATGCCTCTGAGAAATACCACCGATACCAGCCCGCGACACATCCAGAACCGCGTCGACTCTTTTATGGCTCACCTAGACAAGTCCCCGCTAGCCCTACAATACCAAGGCACTCCATTTGTTCTCGCCGGCGACCATGTTCGCACTATCATCGGTTCCGTTCTTTACGACCCAGCTGCAGGCTTCCAAACACTCGCATACGGACTTGCTCAAGCCATCGCTGGTAACTCAACCCTCCCCGTCGCAGCTTTCGTGGAGACAGGCAATTTCCCCTCGCTTTCTGAGGGCTGCGCCATCGACACCGTTTCTCAAGGTGACGAGGCCAGCCTTGCCGTGCTTTGCGGCGATGGCGATGATGTCACGTCCAAGGATCTGGCCTGGTGGCGTTTGTACGTTGACGGACAAGTATCGACATCGCGCATTCTCGCTCCGTACTGGTCCACGATCCGTTTCGGATGCTCAAGCTGGCGCTTCCGAGCGAATTGGCGATTCACTGGTCCCTTCACCACACCACCTGCCAACGCAACCGACGTCGACAGGGTCCCAGCCACGCCGCTCCTCTTCATGTCCAATCGTCTCGATCCCGTCTCACCTCTGCGGTCTGCTCGCGCCATGGCAGCTCTACACCCGGGCTCTGCATTCGTGATCCAGAATGCAATAGGCCACACTGTAGTGGGAATGGACCCGAGCGAGTGTGTCAGCAACATCCTGGCCACATACTTTGAGTCTGGGGCTGTGCCCGCAGACACGGCATATTGTGAGCCCAAGTGCGGTCCTTGGGATGTCGGATGTAGGAACAGCAGTGGCAGTACGAGACGCAGTGTCGCTAGCTCTGTTGAAGAGACTGTTCGTCTCAGCTTTCCACTGGGGCTCTCCGAGCAACATTAGTCTAGCAAGAGGAGGACTGCCGCCGTCGTTAGTTTGTCTTCTAAGTCACAGTTTGTGTCTATCGCACACTATCACTATCTAGAGCAATTTACGTTTCACTTTCAGAATCACTTATCGTTTTCTTTTCTCTTACTTATTTACAGACTAGACTCAGCAGCATCATACGCCTCTTTCAACAAGTCCACCAACTTCGTCAAGTCCTCCTCCCTGATATTCAGAGGCGGCGCTAGAAGAACATGATCCCCGACACATCCATCAGCCGTCCCCTTCCCCGGATAAACGGCCAGCCCCAAGTCCAGAGCCTTCTGTTGAACCCTCCCTCCAAAGTCCAAACTCGCCTCAAATGGCGACTTGCTATCCCTATCGCTCACAAACTCCAGCGCCCAGAACAACCCGCGTCCTCGAACATCACCAACAAACTTGCACCCCTCAAACCTGTCTCTAAGCATCCCTCCCAGCAGCTTCCCAAGCCTCGCACACCGAGGAACAAGCTCCTCCCCATCCACCACCTCCTGCACCGCCAACGCCGCCGCACAGCTCAGCGGGTGAGCCTGGTACGTTTGCCCATGAACAAAACTCGCGCTGCCTCCGCGCAACACCTCAACCACCTTGCCGTGCACCAGCATCCCCGCGATGGGCACATAGCCGCCGCCGACGCCCTTTCCGACAGTGACAATGTCCGGTGCGGCGTTGCCCTCCTGCTCGAACGCAAAGTAGGTGCCTGTCCGGCCTGTGCCGCACATGACTTCGTCGAGGATCAAAAGGATGCCATGTTTGTCGCACACTCTTTTGACGCCCTCGAAGTATCCATGGGGGGCGGACACACACCCAGACGTGGCGCCGACGACTGGCTCTGCGATGAAAGCAATCACCGTCTCGGGACCAATTCGTTGAAACTCCTCGTCAAGTTCCTCAACCAGTCTCTCGCCGTATTCCTTTAATCCTTCACCGGCCCTCATTCCTCGATAGGCATTCGCCGCGTTGACAAAGCTCACACGATCCAGCAAAAGGGCGCCTTCATAAGGGACCTTTCTCGCCAGGTTACTACTAACGCTCATGGCGCCAATCGTGTTCCCATGATACGCCTGCCTGCGCGAAACAAACCTCGTTCTTTTCATCTCCCCCCTCTCAACAAAATACTGCCTCGCGAGCTTCATTGCCGCGTCCATAGCCTCGCTCCCCGACCCAACAAAGAAGGCCTTTGTCAGCCCAAACGGCCATCCCTTGGCAACCATAAATTGCGCAAGCCTCTCGGCACTGCTAGTAGTGTACGACATGGTATGCACGTACGACACCGCGCCCATCTGCTCAACAACAGCCTGCTGAACTTTGGGGTGACCGTGACCAATGACGGCAACAGCAGCGCCAGCGCATCCGTCGAGGATTTGGCGGCCGGACGACAGAGTTAGATAACTTCCGGAGGCTGAAACGACCTCGAGTGGTCTACTCAGCAGGGATCGGTGAAGAAGAGCCGGTTCAGCATGACTTTGGTCATTTGCTATTTGGTTTGAGGAGTGGGCGAGCTGCTCCAGCGGCACGGTTGGAAGAGGCATGGTGAAACTGTCAAAAAGGGGCGATAGGTCACGAAGAAACAAGTTGTGAGGCCTGTTGGAATCTTTACTTTATCATGTCCGCCACTTTTGTCGGGTTTCGGCATCTCCATCAAGCAACCGCATTTCGGGTCTGGAAACCCACCACGAGACTCGGGTATCCCGCCGACTAGTTAAATAAGTTGTCAACACAGCCGGCGGGCATCATCAATCCAGCCATGCCTACTACCCATCGCTTGTAATTTCCACAAGAGTCCTCCCATCGTCCAGCCATTCTGGGTCATGCCGTTTCACGAGGCAGAGGAGACACGTCCTCGAGATCAATCATCCAGGTAGTTAACAGTCACGCCGTAGTCCAGAACAAGAAAAGAATATATCAAGAGCTGAAAATCACAAAAGGATTAAACGTAGCCCCTTTAGGCGAGAAACGTGCCATGTATACTTCGTACTTGCTTGGGAAATAAGGGCTATCCGACCATAGTTGACATGATGACTCGTCCATCTAACTGCCTCTCAATTAAACCTAGGTCCCAGCAGTCAGTAATCACACCGCCCGTCCAAGAAATTTCGTTAAATGCCGTCAATAATAGAGAGCAAATCTTCTAGAATGCACTTCGCCAAATCCCATCAAGGTCGCGCATTCTATACGTCGCGTCGTTACTCATCAAGCACAGAGTTCCACACCTCCTCCTCGTCGAAACGTTCGAGGCCATCTCGACTCCATTTGTACAGTCCACGTCGCAGAGCTGATGCGACAGTCTCGCGCTTAACGCGGGTAGAAGGCACATCAGAGCGACAAGCCGAAGCGATGCAGCTGTTGTCAGTCCACCCGACACGGAAGTCATCGCCCCACCAAGTTCGCAGCTCAAGGCCAACACGCACAGTGATCAGCACGGAAGAAAGATCATTGTACCCTTCAAGTTCAATGGGAGTCAGCTCGTAGCCGCCCTCAAAGAACGTTGGACAGGCAAGCACCTGCTTGACCTCTGACCAGGCGATAGACTCTTCGCCAGACAAGTCGTCGTTGTATCGGTAAGCGGAAATCTCAAATTCGCACCACTCTTCATTTCCCTGGGTCTCACATCCCAAACTGGCGCCAAAGAAATCGAATCTGAAGCATGGGCTGGAGGCGTGAGGGCCAACACCAATCTCGGCGACGTCCCCGGATCCAGAGAAAGCGGTGTTTGAGAGGGCAGGGGGGACGAATTCCACAACCTGGTTGCCAGAAGATGGAAGGAATGGCTGAGGATGTTGTCCAGATGGGGAAATGTGAAACCCTTCGGAGAACCAAATGTCCTCTACTGGGTTAAAGAGAGGTCCAGGTTTAGCGGAGTCAAACTGCTAGATGTTAGAAGAGGAATGATGTGACTGGGGATGAGACCTACATCAACTGCCAGGTTGACTCCGCTTGCATTGGGACAAACGGTTGGGTGGCTTGTCTCGGAGCCAGGGGTAGGAGAAGGGTCGAGACTAAGTGTGGGCATATCAACCGGAGACGAAGACGAGCTTGAGTTGGCCCAGGCCCCGAAAAATGGGTTCAATCTATGGGGTGGTTAGCTTCATTCATACACGGCACGAGTTGACAAACCCTTCTTGTCGTCGAATGACTCGCTTCCCAGGTTCTGGGCCGGCGGGAACGGCAACGGTGGCCATTGTGGTGAGAGGAAAGTTGATGCTGTAAGTCGTCGTTGGTTCCGAGATGAGGTTGGTCCAGGTCTGAGTTTGGAGGGTGGGCGAAAGGGGCCAAAGAGTCAGCTCAGTGGGAACAGGGCCATATCCTGCGTTGGAAACAGGAATACCATTGGGATTTCCAGCAGAGCCGTCAGTGATAACTGAACCATCTGTAGGGTTGATGACTAGGGTGATAGTCGATGTATGTGTACCCGTAAGAGTACCAGAGATGACCGTAGCGGCAGCGTCTCCAGTAGTGCTTCCGCCAACAACAGGACCGGATGCATCGTCATACTGGCTGAGATTGGGAATGTCAGTAGGGACTGGGTCAAGGCCACCGTCTGAGAGAACAGGACCGCTAGGAGGTGGTGCTGGGACACCAGAAACGGTGCCTTGGGGGACTCCACTCTGAATACCGCCATCAGTTGGGGTACCAATCACAACAGTCTGAACGACTGGAGTAGCTTGGCCATCCGGTCCAACAACCAGAGCAGTGCTCACAACAGTAAACTCGCCAGCAGCGGCATCTTCTGTAGAAGATGCAGGGATGCCATCGGAGGGAAGACCCAAGCTAGTGCCGGTTGGCACATCTGTGCCTGCTGGCACAACCCACGTAGACTCGACAACTGTGGGAAGCCCGTCCGTACCGATGGTGATGTAAGTGGTGCAAGTCGTGATCACTTCAACAGTGCCAGAATTTCCCGAGGATGGAACATCGGGTGAGTCAGTAATCTGACCTGGAACACCGGTAGGAAAGCCTGGGAGAGCTGAGGTAGGAACAAACGATGGGTTACCTGGAATTGAAGCCTGGGTATCAACACGTCCAGGTACAACCCAAGTCGAGTCGACAACAGTAGGGAAACCATCTGATCCAGTTGTGGTATAGGTTGTACAGGTCGTAACGCCAGAGCCATCAGGTAGGCCAGAGCCGACAGGACCACCAGATGAAGGGAGGCCAGGGATGGGACCAGTCTGGTCGGTAATAACAGGAGTCACACCAGTCGCCAACGCACTGGAGACTTCGGAGGGGCCATTGTGGTTTGGGGCAGTGGCGATAGTGTTCATAGGCCCAGGGATGACCCAAGTTGAGTCAACGACAGTTGGGAGCCCATCAGTACCAATGACCGTGTAGCTAGTGCAGGTAGTGATCCCGCCCTGGTTTTCTGACTTTGAGGGAATGTCGCCTAGAGTACCGCTGATAGGGCCACTGGGAATGCCGGTTGGGAGACCTCCTGGGAGGCCACCATCGGTTGGAATAGGTCCAGGGAAACCAGCAGAACCCTCAGCGGCTGTAGGAGCGGGCACAATCCAGGTGGATTGGACGACAGTTGGGAGCCCGTCGGTACCAGTGACCGTGAAAATCGTTGATGCCGGGGTGCCAAAACCTCCTGAGCCCCTTCCAGAGGCATCAGTGATGGGAATTCCACCAGGTCCTAGTGTAATGCTAGAAGTAGGGCTCTGAGCAGAGGCATCTGGGCCAGGAGTGCCAG
Source organism: Thelonectria olida (assembly GCA_020736575.1). Taxonomy (NCBI): domain Eukaryota; kingdom Fungi; phylum Ascomycota; class Sordariomycetes; order Hypocreales; family Nectriaceae; genus Thelonectria; species Thelonectria olida. The sequence goes on along the minus strand of JAGPYM010000016.1, from coordinate 849,353 downwards.
TGGGAATGACCCAGGTCGAATCAACAATAGTGGGAAGGCCATCAGCTCCAGTAACGGTAAACTTCGCGCAAGTCGTAATACCACTTGACACACCTGTGGAATCAGAACCGTCAGAGGGTGTTTGGGGGAGAGGTCCATCTGGTAAACCGGTAGCAGTGGGCGCTGGGAACGGAAGACCGCTGGAGACGCCTTGAGGCAGACTAGAAGGCATCGAGGAGGCGACAGGGGGCAGACCTTGGCCTTGTGGAACGCTGGGAATGATAGTGGGGAGTCCATCAGCACCAGTGACGGTGATGAATGAGGTTGGAACAGGTAGGCCGCTGGCGACCACAGTAGGGAGTCCATCTGCGCCAGTGACGGTGATAAATGAAGAGGGGACAGGCAGACCTTGGCCCTGCGGGACGCTAGGAATGACAGTGGGGAGTCCATCAGCACCAGTGACGGTGATGAATGAGGTGGGAACAGGTAGACCGCTGACGACCACGGTAGGGAGTCCATCTGTACCAGTGACGGTGATGAATGAGGTGGGAACTGGTAGGCTTTGGTCTTCTGGGATGCTGGGTACTATGGTGGGAAGCCCATCTAAACCAGTAATGGTAATGTATGAGGTGGGAATGGGCCAGCTGCCAACATTTCCAGAAGCGTCCGTCGGCCTAGGAGTGACGCCAGCAGGGAGTTGAGAGTCGACTGAAGTGGCCCATGGTGAGCTGTCGCTGAATTGCTGTCCAGATTCCGCAGGATTCCCAGTTGGAAAGCCAGGTGCACCGCCAGTGTTTCCAGGCTGAGATACCGGAGGAGGAATGGGGAAAGGGGTTTGTGTACCTGTGCCAGGACCGCTTGGAAAGCCATCTGGAGAGCCGCCAGATGGTCCTCCGGGGAACCCATTCGGGCCATCACCTGGAGAGCCAGTTGGAGAGGCGCCGGGAATATCACTGGAGTATGCTGGAGCGGATGAGAATGGGTTATCTGGGCCGGGGAAAGTACCATCGCCCGGAGTAGTACCATCGCCCGGAGTAGTACCGTCGCCCGGAGTAGTGCCATCACCGGGAGTAGAGCCGTCAGTAGGCTCATCGCCGATGTCAGAACCATTGCCATTGCCATCTTCAGAAGGAGCATTGCTGTCATCACCAGAGCTCGCGCCGTCATCAGAAGGGCCCCAGATATCAAGTGTCAGAGTGGTGAAGAAGGAGACAGATGAAACAGCTGAGTTCGAGAATGAAGGAGGTTTAGTGATAACAGGGGATTGAGCACCAGTCTGGTTAGGATCGGGGCCACCGGGGAAAGGACTGTTGGCAGAGCCAGGCTGAGGTCCGTCTTGAGATCCCTCTTGGGAAGCATCTGGGATTGTGGGAAAGACAGTGACGAAGACAGTCGAGGTTGAGGTTCGTGTGCCGGCGCAGGTAAGGGAAGTAGGAATGGGTCCACCAGGAACGTTAGGAGCGCCAGGAGCGCCAGGGATGCCAGGACCGTTGGGAAACCCGGGAGCGGGAGTGCCGGGGGTACTGGGAACGCCAGGGACGCCAGGGACGCCAGGGACACCCGAACCACCGGGAACAGGAACAGCGGGGTTGCCAGGAGCACCAGGGGACCCAGGGACACCGCTACCAGGGACGTTGCTGGGAAAGTTGTTTGGGTTGATGACTGAACTCACATCCGGGATGCTTCCTGGCGGGGGGATGACAGGCGGGACGCCGCCAGGAATAGTCGGTGGGATGCCGCCAGGAAGGCTGCCACCAGGCACCGTGGGAGGAACTCCGCCAGGGGCAGTCCCAGGGAAAGGAGAGGTTCCAGGAGAGCCATTGGGGTTGGCTGAAGGAACGTTGCCATTGGCATCGGTTGGGATGCCGGTAGGACTACCGTTCGAATGGCTTGTTCAAGGTCAGTAAGAGGCAGAAGCGTAGGAGTACAGATTCACTCACCCGTAGTTATCATCCTGGGCATAGGAGTGACCCAAAAGCCCGGTGGCCACAATGGCCCCGAGGGACGCGGAGATGCGCATCAGGAGAGTCCTCTGCCAGAACGGAGCTCACGAAGGTTGGAGGGAAAGTTGAACGACGGGAAGATGGGGAGGGCGAGATGCTCGTAGAAGAAAAGCCGATGAAAGAGTGAACGACTGGTGAAGAGAAGAACCAGGTCAAGAGTAGATGAGGAGGAGGAACGAGATGAAGAGTTGACGAGACCTCGTTCAAGGAAGAGGGTGAAGGTGAAGAGAAAAGTCGGGAGAAAGAATTTGGGGTGGGAAGAAAATATTTGTGGGCGAGTGTGCGGTGGGAAGGAGGTGATGTGTATGGCCATCTTGATCGTGGGCAAGGAAGGAGCTCCTTCCATTCTGGTGTAGAGTTGTTGGGGATGACGCGTTGAGGTGAGGCATTGCCTCAGGCTTCTATGAAGCATTGTGTGGTTGGGGAGAGGTTGAGGGAAGGAGCGAGAGGGAAGGAGCGTGGTGTTTCTGACCAACCATCTTTCATGATTGGTGATTGGACTCGCAGGTTCAGAGGCATGTAATCACTTCGGTCAGTGATCTGCCATAGCAGATTGCGCTTCATAAGAATAAGGCACATCAACTTTGATATCAGTTCTGACTTCCTAATTCTTAGCCATGTTTCGACATCAGGCGCATAGCCTCGAGGCCGTTCCAGACCCTCCCTAATATGAGAGCTGGTCGGGACCTCGCACCTTCCTCCTTCTACGATCACACAATAGAGTGGAGTAGACAAGGCGGCCCAAAAGAGTGGCCGGACAAGGCAAGACTTATCTAGATTTCCATTGGCTAACAACTCTCTGATGCTCGTTGCCCTTCCTTGATTGGAAGTTGAAGGACCAAGGCTATCACTAAGAACCCAAGGCAGGAACCCGCGACTGCTTGAGCGAGTCCACATTACACAAGGAGAAGGTGGGAGACGACAGAGGACTGTCAAGTTACAATTGATGTGTTCGCAATCATCTTCAATGGGAGCAAATGGGAGAGAGTAAAGTCAGAGTTGCAAGTTGCTTCAGGCTGCGAGCGCATGTCCAAATTCGTGAGTGCGTGTGCGGCCTATACCAGATCATCCGTATACGGTGGCGGTGCAGAGTCCTCATCTGCGACGAGGTACCGGACAGACTCCCTCCGTTCCTTCTCTTCAATGCGCGCTGCCCACATGCCCGCTCCCGTCGTTGTTGTCAGGAGAAAGAAGAGGGCGAAGATGGGGATCAGCTCCAAAATCATAGCCACAGTTCCAAACCAGACGTATTCCCATGCGTGGTCTCGTAAGGCCTTCTTCTGTTGGTCCTTGGAGTAACCTTTCAGTTGGAACCACCTGTAGTGGGCCAGCTTGCCAAGTCTTGCTCCAGTGATGATGATGAATGCGGGAGTACCGACATACGGGATCAGGTTGAGTGGCAGAAAAACGATAAGCTCGACAATCTGGATGACGCTCCATGGAGTATAGACAGCCGGGGTCGTGGGCTTTCCCAGCATTCTAACGGAATCTGGGGCATCTGGGAACAAAATTCGGTGAGGCGAGATGAGATCCGTGAGAGAGTAGTTGATGAGCGTGGCCTGTACCATGTTAGGAGGGTGGTTTTTGGTGTCACTGTAAATACTCACATCAAACACGTCGACTCGACACTCGTCCACGAAGAAGCCCTCGAAAAGACCTTGAATGATGACCAGGCCTTCTCCCAGTACCAACACCACGGCATTAACCCAAGCACCCCATCCATGGAAGAGGGCCAGGAACGCGAATTGGGGCAAAAAGGTAAAGGTGAAGAGAACAAAATAAACCAGGAACGAGATGAGAGACAAAGGTAATATGCGCCCCGAAAACAAAGGCCAGAACTCTCGGTGGCGCAAGAAATACCAGATGCCACGAATCGGGTAGGACGCAGCGATGCCGGCTCGATTGAGGTAAGTAAGCGGTCGGTGAATTGGACGCGACAGGGCCTCGATCCTCGTGGGATACGGCCTGTTTGATGCACCTTCTCGAGGCATGATGAAACTGCTGCTGATAAGCACGCAAAAACGAAATTAGGTGGACAAATTAATGAGAAAGAGGTCAACTCAAGGCATCACCATTTTCCTTTGCTCCACGTGCTTGGAGTTGCTCGTGTTTGGTCGGGAATCTCCAATCAACAGCAGGCTCCACATTACATCATGTCGGAGAAAACGCCCCGTTTCCGGCCTGGGCACGGACCATGTGCATCTCTGTGCTCAAGACAAGACCAACGGTTCAGGCACCAACGAAATCTCCACGAGTGGTCTAGGGTAGCCAGGATTCGAAGGTGGCACGAACAGAAACCTTGTTAGGGTGCAACTCTCGCGTGAGATTCTTTCAGATATTTTATATCTATCTTATCTTTGCCTTAAAAGCTAGGCGAGCCCGGATCGCTGCCCTCAGGAACGGGAAGCCGAGCAGTTCGTGTAAAGATGTGCTTTGCGCCCTCCCAACTTAGTCCCTCCAAACACCCTCCTTTGATGCTGAGAGTAGGCTTAGGGTTGCCGTCAGGGAGAATGCTTCGATGAAGAACCCTCACACCACAGTTATTACAGAAATAACACTCGAGGGTGTTCCCAGAATCGGTTGGGCGAAGGTAGACGGCGAGTTTAGCGAGCACGTTGTCTGGGAGCGGCCACATGCCCTCTGCAGGGAAGATGGCCGAGGTGCCGAATGCAGATGCGGACTGCTTCTGGCATTCGAGACAGTGGCAGCAGTAGACGCTCAGAGGCTTGGGCGTCGAGGCGCGGAAGACGACTTGGCCGCACTGGCACATGATCCTGGGATTCATGCTGATGGCGGGTTAATGAGTGAATGAGATTGGGTGGCGATTTTTACTTGCGTTGTGATAAAAAAAGCGAGATGAATGGAGTCTGAGGAATGAAAAGTAGATATGAAGTTGGTGAGATGATGGAGGTGACTTGCGGAGAAGCTTGCGATAAAGGCATCACACTCATTGAAGGGCGTAGTTGGCATGTCGTGTCTCATCATTCAAGCCCGCCAATTGGATCTGTCGAGATAAATCAACTATGTACGACCGAGATGCCCCTCTTTCCAAGGGTCTCAATCTATGCAGATTAATTCATCTTCAATCATCAAACAATCAAGTTAGTCGGACGGACGACTCTATTTTTGGACATCGGGAATGCGGACCTCGTCGGAGCTATCACGACTCGATAAAGCCGAAGCCGTGCTCCATCTCCGTCCCGATCACCAGCATCGCCGGTCCGAGACCCACGCAATAAGCATGCGAAACTGCCAATATCGACGCTTAGCCTTGCTGAGAACACAATCAAGGCTGAATCAATGTTTTATGCGTGGCTGATGGATCGGTTGCAACGTCGACCAGGCTGATGGCGACTTGCGACTGGTCGTTTCGGACTCCTCGCTCTCCGGCATGCGATCGACGGGGGGGATGGAGTCCAAGTATATATAATTCGAGGGGTTCGGATGGTATCAACATTTTGAATCAATTCTCTCATCCGATACTCAAATACTTACAGCAGCAAACAACCACTTCGTACTCTAATCAGACACTTGTCTACCTCCGACAATTAACCACTTCTTACTCTAATCAAATACTCACCTCGCACAAAGCGCCGCAATGTCTGTCCGATCGCAAATGTTCCCCCCCTCGCCCACCTTCACAGAGACTTCTCTACCCTCACTCTCCTCAAGAGTCTACATCATCACCGGCGCAACCTCCGGAGTCGGCTTCGAGCTCGCCAAGATCTTGTACTCGCAGGACGCAACAGTCTACCTCGCAGCTCGCAACGCCCCCAAGATCACCTCCTCGATTGAATCTATCAAGGCGACATTCCCTGCTTCTGCGGGCCGACTTGAAGCGCTGCAGATCGACCTGTCAGATCTAACATCCATCGCGCCCGCCGCAGCCTTGTTCAGGGAAAGGGAGTCCAGACTCGATGGTCTCGTGCTCAACGCGGGGGTAATGACGCCCCCCGAAGACAGCAGATCCAAGCAGGGCTATGAGCTGCAGATGGGGACAAACTGCCTCGGAGGCTACCTATTGCTGAGGTCTTTGGAGCCTGTTCTTCTCAGCACTGTCGGCATCGCAGAGAACAACGCTGTCCGCGTCGTGTGGCTTTCCAGCACACTTCAGATTGGCACTCCTAAGGGCGGCATAGTCTGGGATGAGGACAAGGATGAACCTAAGATGGCGAAGAACCAGATGGAGAACTACATGATGAGCAAAGTCGGAAACCTCTTTTTGGCTCAAGACACAGCAGCTCGACTAGGGCCTCGCGGGGTCATGTCTGTGGTTAGTACCCATCTATATCTCATCAATCGATGAAAGAAGTCGCGACTAATGTTTTATCATAGTCTGTGAATCCTGGGTTCATGAAAACCGAGCTACAGCGGCACATGCCAGGCCCCGCTTCATTCTTCATGGGCATCGTCTTCAAGCCGCCCAAGTTTGGAGCCTACAGCGAGCTCTTCGGTCTTCTATCGCCAGAGGTCACATTGGAGAAGAATGGCTCATTCGTCATTCCCTGGGGCCGCTTTGGATGTCTGCCCGATGACATCAAGACGAGTTTGAAGGATACGCAGCACGGTGGCACGGGAGTTGCTCAGCGGTTCTTTGGGTGGTGCGAACGAGAGACGAAGCAGTACATGTGAGGACCTGAGTGAAGAATGACAGGGAGCGTTTGTTTTGTAATACCAAGTGTCGGCATCGCATATAGAATTTGATATTTATTGAGTCTAGTCCAACTTCTATACCTTCACCCACTACTTTAAAGGACACACTCTTGACGCGACCATTCTATCATTGCTCTCCTGGCATCTTAAAGTCCACAACCACCGGCCGATGATCCGAGATGAAGATGGCATCGTCAAATCTCGTGTTTCCGACAGCAAACGACTCAAATTCCAAACCCTCTGTATCCCTCACGAAGATGTGATCAATCTCAGTATCATCGGACGCGTCAACCGTAAAAGCAGTATACGTCTTGACATTTCCAAAATGATGCTCCTTCGGCACAACGTCTTTTGTATCGTGCAACTCAGAAGCCAAAATCTGATATGCCTTGTTGTCCGGCGTCACGTTAAGATCGCCGCCTAAGAAGACGGGAAGCGTCTTGCTCTCGTAGCTCGCCCACTTATCCGTCAAGTTGACAATGAGATTGGCAGAGTTCTCGCGGGCCGTCTGGCCGACGTGGTCGAAGTGCGTGCACATGTAGACGAAGCGCGCGCCAGAGCTGCCATGGCGGAAGCGAGCGACAGTCACGATGCGAGGAAGCGCAGCGTCCCATCCCACGGAGCCAGGCACATCAGGCGTCTCACTCAGCCAATAGGTTGCATTCTTCTCAAGCTCCCAAACAGAAGGTCTGTAGAAAATAGGCGAGAACTCTCCCTTTTGGGCGCCATCGCTGCGACCTACTCCCACATAGGACCAGGCATCTTCGCCGAAAGCGGTGTGAAGGCCTGTGACTTGGGGGTAGGTCGCTTCTTGGAAGCACAGGAGAGATTCAGGACGTCCGGCGGTTTCGTAGTTTAGTTGAGATGACATGAGAGGTTGTCGAACAGACCAGAGCTCTTCGCCGGCCTCGGGGGAAGAAGTGGCCATACGGATGTTGTAAGTTATGAGGCGTATGCCGATGGCGCTGGACGAGGCCGCAGCCACCGAAGCGGCGTTGAAGACGAGGCTATTGATTCTCATTGTTGACCGAAATAGTATATAGTATTGATCGTTGATAACTGATTCTGATGAAACAACCTCATCTCATCTCATTTCAGCACAAAGCATGGACGCATAATCCACCTTTATACACGCCTGTCGACATTATGCCCATTCATTTATCTCGGACCAGCGATAGATGAAACATGAAACACGTGGGAAAAGATAGCAACGGTTTCCCCAAACAAGAAGCCCAACATGTGCGGCCCACAAGCAATGGAGACTCTTGATGGTGATGATCAGCAAGCACGTGGTGGAACCGAGTGGCATCGATGCGACCATAGAAGACGGTGAAGACAGCCCGTGAGCATCCAGCCGGTTTCAACTTGACAACACCACTGGTCAAAGGGTCCTTATCAGATATCGATTCCACGGCAATATTGCCGTATTCTGACACCGAGGAGGATGATGCGAATCTTCTTAAGAGGTGCGAGGTGGGGAGTCTTTCGGCAGTCGGCCGTGAGTGAGGGCTTCGAGTCCATTTAGCGTCGAGTCAGAGTTCACATGGGGGAGTTGATAGACTCTCGGGAAAAGCCATGTCGTGCATAAACCAAGCGTGACCGGCGTGATGGTTGCATTCGTCGTGTGTTCGATGAACTTGGCTGTCGTTGTCATATGCTCACCAGTGCCAGTCTATACCTGGAAAGTGAAAACCCAGATAGTCTCGGATGGTTCAATGATGGGAAAGGGCGGAAAACCTGGAATTTCAATCCACGTGCGAAGATATGAGACCTATCGCGTGACCTTTTCAAGGCCTACAGCGCATAGTTGGGCATACCGCATTGTGACGAGGGTGAAGGAGGGAAGTGCTCATGGCAGCGAAACCAAAGGGCTGGCGCAGGTCAGATGCCTTTTCGGCAAATAGACAAAGGTAAAGAAGAAGTGATGGAATGAATCGTCAGTGCTCTTTCAGTCTCGCTCGTGGTTCATCACGGTGACATACTGGGGTGGCTATCAGTTGGGCAGATTGAAACATGTCGTACTTGAAAGGGATTCGGAGATGGGGAGAAACAGAATTTGTGGCGCATTAATCAGCATCAACTTTAGATGTCATGAGCCTTGAATAAGTCGTCGCATAAATAAAACAAATAAATAGGTGAAATAAACAAATACGTTAGGAAGTTGGATTTCCGATAGGTTACTCCAACCTCCAACTTCGCCTCGTGGATATTCTTTTCGGCTTCAACACCAAGTAACCTGGCGACGGAGTTTATCCCCACACTATTTGTGTCCTGGGATCAACTACTGCGTCAGACTAGACTGGGTTTGACATGAGGAGAAGGCGACACAGGAACACTTTGTACATACTTGCTTCACGGGAGAATGAAACCTCGGGGCTGGAGTTGAGATCCGCCCTGTGTCTTCCGAACGTCGTGCCGAAGAGATGGTGTGTACACCTAGGAGAAGAGGGGAACATGTAGAAGTAGAACAGGAGATGCTTTGTCGAAGACTACGGGGATCTTGGACTTGTCCTTTACCTAGGTCACGACACTATCTCAACTCTGGAGTTGACATAGTTAGATATCGACGCACTCATACCAAAAAATACACAACACCAAGACAGCGCAGCCATGCCCGCGGCAAAGCGAGCAATCCGCATCGCCGGCTCCTCGGGCGGCTTCTCCGACCGACAGCGCGCCATCGGCGACTGGCTCTCCGAACGCACCATGGCGCTGCACAGCGCCCAGAAGACGGAAAACGACCGCATGCGCCGCGCCGGCGAGCTCAAGGAGGAGCCAGCCGGCCTGTTTGACCCAGCGACACTGAGCTCCTGGCTAGGCTGGTCGAGGACGGGGTGAAGACGCAGGGGCTTGACCTGACGGTCGGCTGGGTCAGTGGCGACGGAGTCACCGATACTGTCAAGCGACTCTATGAGAAGGAGGAGGAGTTTGTCAGTCTCATGAACGGCAAGCGCTGAAAGGAATGGGGACATGACATTCTTTGTGCTCAGTGAGTTCTGCCCCCTTACCATGGCCGACAGAGAAGTAGGCTGCTGACTCTTGAAAGATGCTATTTCGGCGGCGCTGGCGTCGCTGAAGCTCTTCGACAAGGCTGCGATATTGTCATCGCTGGCCGAGTCGCCGACGCTGCTCCCACCATCGGAGCCTCCATGTGGCGGCACGGCTGGAACCGCGAGACCGATCTCGACCAGATCAAGGACCTGACGTGTCTCAAGTTCACGCTCAACGGCTACTCGCCCGAGAACCCGCGCAACCAGGAGGTCTCGACGGTCGACTTCCGCATCTTCGTGCAGAACAAGAACAAGGCCCTCGTCGACAAGTTCACCCTCGACGTGCCCGGCTTCAACCGCTGGTGCATGGAGAACTTCCTGCAGAGCTGCCCCGGCGCGACCCTTGGTAACGACCAGCGCCAGAGCGAGGGCAAGCCCTTCTACGAGTACTACGTGACGCTGCTGCCCCAGAGCGAGGTCAAGCACCGCGTCGAGCTGCCCTGGGATGACCGCTCCCTCGAGATCCCAGTGCAGAACAACACCCGTCCCGACTATCCTCGCGCCCAAAAGTCGTACTAGACCAAGCATCCCGTCGACCTGGCCACGTTTGGTCCGACGACCCGCGGTCCTCTCGGCTGGATCGTCGAAGGCCGATCAGGTGACAAGGCATCAGACGCCAACGTCGGCTTCTACGTGCGCCACGAGGATGAGTGAGATTGGCTTCGCAGCGTCTTGACCGTCGACAACATCCATCAGCTGCTAGAGGGCAGCAACAAAGGCAAGGAGATTGAGCGGTTTGAGATCCCTGGCATTCGAGCGGTGCACTTCCTCGTAAGGGACCACTTGGATCGAGGATTCAACTCGGCGAGTGAGTACGACACGCTGGGAAAGAATATATGTGAATACTTGCGGGCAAAGTACGTCGAACTGCCCAGCAAGTTCCTGCGCAGAGGCAGCATGCAGCACAATACCAGCTAAATGTGCATGTATGCAAAACAAATAAGTTGAAATGATAATCGATTTCTTAGTTGGTGTTTCTTGTTTCTTAGTTTAACTACTTCTCCCTCTTCGCTTGTTTACCAGGCGAGAGCCTCTTCCATCAGCCTCACAACAGCACCGTGTCGAGCCAACGCCGCAACAGTATATCGCACCTCATCACACATAGCCAGAGGGCCGCAGACAATAACGGTAGTGCCCCGTCCTCCCGTCTCGCCAATCTCCTCCTCCAGGATCTGTCGCACGTTGAGGCGAGAGCCAACCGTGATGTGCGGCTCGATGCGGCCCCAGCAGGACGCCTTGCTGCCATCGCCTTGTCCAACCATCATGCCCTCAATGGCGTCGACCAGGCCGCGGTTTCGAATTCCCCAGTAGAGCTTGGTGGTGCCGATGGGCTCGTACAGGCTGATGGAGCTGTGGAGGGCGGGGAGGACGGCAGTGACACCGACACCACCGGCGATGCAGAGGACGTTGGGATACTCGGGGGTGGGAGCGAACTTGGTGTCGTTGCCCTGGGCGGAAGTCCTGCCCTCGGGGCCGTAGGTAGCCTCAATCATGATCGGAACGCCCTTCTCAGAGCCGCATCGGGCAGCAAGGAGCTTGGTCAAGCCGGTGTGAGGTCGAATGAACAGAGTGATGCCGTGGGAGTTCGAGTTGCGGGTAGCAACGGTGCGAGTCTTGGTCGTGATGCCAGCCTCCTTCTTGGAGCCAGAGTCGATCTCGCCCGAGCCCTCGCTATCCGAGTGAGAGTTGGAGACGGAGGTCAAAGCATCGACAGTGGCGGCGTGGCCAGGGTTGAGGCCGACGATGGAAAAGGGGTGGTTCTCCCACATGCGCCACGAAAGCGTAGGGAAGTAAGCGTAGCAGTATCCTTGGGCATTGACGCCGGGGATGTCGACGCGGATGTACTCGTCGTCGACCCTGGTCACGTAGGCTTTCTTGATGCCGTGCTTGCCAACACGGACGAGGCGCATGAGACGGTCGAAGCCCCAGACGGCGATGGAGATAAACATGTAGATGTCGTAACCCTCAGTGCCCTCGAAGAGAAGCTTGATGTGATACCAGGTGCCGACGACGGCAATGATGGCCAGGACAATGTGGCCAATCAAGAAGACCTCGTACCATCGGATGCGGATGGGCAGCATGGACAGAGGAATCAACAAGCTGAACGACAGAGTGGCAATGATTCCCCAGTACCAGTACGGGTAAGACGCAGACTCAAAGTAGTAACCGCCTTTGACGACTATCTCAAGCCACATGGCTGAGTGAAGACAGGCCTGCATAGTCGCGATGAAGGCGACCCATCGATGCACAAGCAGGAACGTGCTGTGGCTCCAGTTGGTCACCCACATGAGCATGTTGTTCCTGCCAGCATAGAGGATAGTCAGCGGCAAGTTGGCCAGAGCCAGCATGCCCAGGCGGTTGGCAATGCCATTCGTGAGCTCCTCGCCATGGTCGGGATACCAGGCGTTGGGCAGGATGAGCGGGTATCCCGCAAAGGCAGCCACCGTGTTTATGGCGAGCAGGTAAAGAATGAAGATGGTCTGGCCACGGGTGGGCACCATGGCTAGGCCAAAGACGGGCACGTTGTGGCGCTTTCCAACGACGGGAGGATCGATGAAGTAAGCGTAGAACCGGCTGCGGAGCTTGGCAGGCCAGGGCAGAAGCCGCAACAGGGACAGTCCGACAGGAGCAACCGCACCACCGAGGAAGACGAGAAGTCTGTTTGCATCGTGTTAGCCCTGTCGTGGTTCTGGCGCCACTCGGGGCGGTATAAGTCAAAGTATGAGGGAGTGGCTTACGAGTACATGGCCTCATTCTTCCTGATGGCAGAGGCCACTCGGACGGCATTGAGGAAAGTGATGTACAACTCGGGAGGAATCTCAATAGTCCGGTTGAGAATGACATCGGTTGGGCCAAAGGGCTCGGGAGGGTTCGACTGGTTAACCTGAGCGACAGCCTCAAAGTAGGTGTACTTGAGGACGATGCCCGGCTCGTCAGCGCCGTAGAAGACATCCTTCTCCCAGAACTCGTCAATGGTGGACATCTTGGTGTCGTTTTCGCACGTCTGATGGATACACCACGCCACCGAGGTCAGGTACGGCGTGTCCTGAGCAAAGCACTCCGGCGTGGGATATTGCGCCGCGATCTCGGTCTCGTTCATGCCCTTGTACTCGGGACAATTGAGGACGTAGGGGATGGCAAACCTGCAAGCATAGGTGCATTTGCTGGGGTAATTCGGGGTGCCATAGCCAATAAGAGGCTCGGCGTTGACAGCCGGCAGCAGAGTGAGGGCCGCAGCGGCAGCGAGGTAGGAGAAGAGTCCCATGGTTGTCGTTTCTCTCGTCTGTTGTCTGTGAAGACTCTCAGAATGAGAGCAAGTGGGAGGGGATATTGATCTTATAAAGAAAAAGCCAAAATCCCAAGACCTTGGGTAGACAGGCAGTGGAGCAGATGAAGTCGAGGCCGCTAGGGGTGACAACCGCTTGGAATGATCACCACGGCTCGAGGCGAAGGACTGGGGCTTTATACTCGAACGACTCTCGCGGTCTCGCCGCTACTGTGATTTCTCTCCTCCATGACTGACAAACCCATTACCATCGAGAGCACTAGCGAAAAAGCCTTCCGCCCAGTCATCGGTCATGAGTTACTACTGACCTCCACGCTTCATGCTCCACGACTCCCATGAAGCGTCGATTGTCACTAACCCCCATGCCTCTCCATCATCTTGTCTCCATGCCTAGTCGACCAACAACTATTTAGAGAGTGCGGAATAGAACGACCAGATCGTCGCCGCCCTATACGAAGGGCTCGATTTGTCCTTTGGGTCCCCCCCAGCCCGGGAAGCCTCCACAGCGCCGGACCCCCGGAGGGTAGGAACGTGGGATATTTTGCCCTTTTGCTCGAGTGGCAGTTTGGAATGGCATGACTCCCTCCCGTGCTTGCAGCGGAACAACTTCCTGATGGTCTAAGGTTTCTCGTTCGAGCAGTTCTTCTTACTATCACTCTTTCTCATGAAAAAGGGGGGGGGGGGGGGGGGGGGGTTTCAACAACGGGGGATACCTTACCTGTATGAGCTATATTCCATCGCAGTAGGACATGTCCTCCGAAAGATCCAGTCTCTCCACCGCTTCTAAGACATGAGGTTGTATGTATCTGAGCTTTAACCTTAGATTACCAGATCCGTCAACGACGTCCGTGAAGCGGAGAGGGTCTTGCCATTAGCCTCGGGACCCACGAGGACAACGGGTTATCAGATGGAAAGCTCTGATGATGAGAGCAGCCTCAGCAGCTCCATGGCCATCGGAGCCTTTCTGTGCCTGCAAGTGCGAAGTTTGGCCCTGGATCCCTTGCTCTTTGAGGCAAACTCAATCCAGGTGTAGTTTAAGCCGCAGACAAATCAAGGGGCGATCTAGGCCCGGCACCGCTGAGTGTCCACACTGGCACGGGCTTGAAGGTTGAAGGCCCCAAGCCGGCGCAGGGTCGGGCGACACACGAGCATGGGGCGTGTTGCAGAGTCCCGTTCGCAGAGAGATACTAACTAACAGTTCGAACCCGGACACTCGGACTGGGCGTTTGTGTCCAGAGTAGTATAGTAGCAGTAGCAATAGTACTACTAGTAGCAACCAAGGGCCAACAGGGCGCAAAAAGGCGGGTCTTGTCTCTCCAAGTAACTTTTCTCGATCGAGCCGTGTCACTCAACTTATGCGAGACAAGCAAGGTCTCGACCTGACTACGGGTCCCCGCCTCCAGAGAAAGTGGGATGGGAAGAATGGAGACGCCGAGGAGAGCCGTCGAACGCCTCGCAGGTCCAACCCGTGGCCGTGGGATGAACTGGCATCGACATCTCGGAATGACGGCATGCTAGCCATGCCAAGGCCTTTTGTGGCTGAGGATCGACTGGGCCAAGCCGGTACTGGTGCAGCGGTGCGTCCTGCCGGAGACTGCTTTTGGGGTTGGAGTGTTGGGGCTAGCTATCACGGAGCATTTTTGATGTTGATGGTGTCGGCTGAAGGAAGTGGGCAGATGGCGATGACTTTTTGTTCGGCGATAGGCCGTAGTATACTATTGTAGAAGGAGTAGATAGCGAGTGATGCTGTGTGTGATCCAACTTGGGCAGAGATGGGATGGGATGGACGAAGGGGAATGGATCGATCCCACGCTACAACACAAGTCGTCTATGTACCCTTGATCGATGCAACGCACAAAAGTCAATGACCAAATGTTCCTCCGACCACGGCCGCCCACGAGGCATCGGGGATTGGGATTTTCGCTTTCCTCGAAACCAGGATACCTTGTCTGGCTTCGGCAATGATCCGCCGTTGCATTTTCTTCCATGTATAAACCATCCCCCCATCTACATGGGCCCAAAGGTTCTCTGATGAGCTCTTTTTTTATACGTCCTCACTCAGTTCGTCAGCCCACTCAAGTCCATGCCCAAGGAGACACGGCACAATGGGCAGACTCGGCAGGCCAAGGCCCTTGTCCCATGGGGCCGAAGCCCCCTTCCTCTTGGCTCTTCTGTTTCTGCTTCTTCGTCTTCTTCTTCGTCTCTCTTGTGTCCAGGGCGCTGAAACGGCTCCGCATCAACCTCCACTTTTCGCTCTCGTAGTGGGAACGCCAAAAAGAAATACAAGTGGAAAAAAGAAAGTGGCATGTTTGGTTGCGTCTTAGTATTGGTGTTGAAGTGTGGCTGCATGCCCACACGCGAGTCTAGAACCTTTGGACAGTAATGATGACTACTCTACTCCGTACAGATTAGCGAACGACGAGAACGGAACGACGTCAGAACGTCAAAAAGAGGCTTGAGGCTATCGAGTCACGAGCTGTTGGGAGATTGAGACCATGTCCAGACTGACAGGAGCCGAGCTGCCTATCTGGGACGAGCGAGAGAGAGAGAGGAAAAAGTAAAAAGAAAAAAAGAAAGTAAATAATCAAGGGCTTGCATGCATCGGCTGTTTGGTAGCTATCTGATCGATAAGATTGGCTGCTGATCGATAAGATGGAACTGATTGATTGATAAGATATGCCTCTAGACTCTCCCCAAACCAGCCCCTACCAGGTCGAGGTTGGCCCTTATTAATTAGCTAAAAAAAATCCCCCCCGTGATCGACAATACCAACGTTGCCTCGACCGCCACTCGCCTTAGGTAAGTAGGTTAACAATGTTAAGCTTGGTGCTCGACCGTCTGGTTGGTGCAGTCAACCAGCCCGATTATTTTTTCACATGGCTCCGAGGACGATCCTCGTTCTTAATTCCGCCCTCTCCTAGGTCGACCGTTTCATCTCGTAATGTAGCATCTGAAGTCTTCCGATCTCCGGCGCGACCTTCTCAACAGAGTTACAAGCCGTGCAGATCCGGGCTGCCCGTTGCCGCTGGTGGCTGCATTGGATCATACGGAATCACACGAGGAAAAAGCTTGAACCATGACTCTCTTTGCTGTGCCTCTCAGTTTCCTTGACATGAGAAGAAAAAACCCCACGCCGCGTGGGCTCGCCTAGTCGGGATGATCTCAATCCAGATTATCTTAGTACGGGTCATCTAGCCTTCGTGTGCACCCTATTTTCCCTGCCCACGTCCAGCTGCCGGCCTGGATCCATCTCTCTGCTTCGTTATGGTCCCATCTTGGATGCCGAGCATCCGATCCTCGTCACACTCCATGACTAACTAAAAGACCCTAGCTCGACATGAGAATGCCCTCTAGACGTAGCTCGACGGACCATTTCACACCACCAACGCCGACAGCTGAGGGAGCTGTCTGGCACTACTGGCCCTCTCGTTCCGTCTCCTCTCACTTCCCTTCCAGGCCACCCATCCATCCCTAGCCCAATCGCATGTGAATCCCAGTTAACCATAACCATTACCTTCTTCGTTTATTTTGTATGCATCTGTCTATGCTTGTGCCCTTGCCTGTGCCCTCTGCCTCCTTGCCCGCGTCTCCATCTCGCCGGCATTTTTATTCCTAGTCTCTCCCAACATCATGTCACCCTGTTGTATGTCTCCTCCATATTCCGCCCCAATGCCAACCTATCCTGACCAACTCGAAGCTATTGCCAGCCTCGTTTGCTAACTAGAACGAAAACTGCTCCAGCATTACAGTTGATCCATCATGGCCCTTTGACAGTTACTCACGCCACGCCTCCCCGCCGCCTCTAGACTCTAATCCTCCCCGTTGCTCCCCCGTTATCAATCACACGCCTCTTACGCCTACACACTCCCTCTTCACAGGCTGACTCTCCATCACACCGCAACAACCTTGAGAAACGTCCGACTCTCGCTCCCCTCAACCACCTTGCCCACCGGCATCAAGTATGCCTCCTCGCTCCCTTCCTGGCCCTCCAACCACTGCAGGTATGACTGCACAATGCGGTACCACCACTTCCTTTCCGTAGCACTAGCTCCACTGCCTTCCCACACCCAGAGCGCCCTTCCACAGTCGTCGAGCACAAAGACGTCGCTGCTGTCGAGATCCTCGCGCGTTATCCGCTCTCCCTCCTTGACGAGATCAAAAGCCAGCTCGCCCGTGGCGTCGCTCAGCCGGAATAGCCTCTTCTGTCTGCTGGCTCCACGATCGGCGCCGGCGTCCTCGCTCTCGTCTCCACGTCCTCGTGGTTGGTTGCCTGAAACCAACGGCCGTCGACAGCGGAATCCTGTCCGGGGCGTCTCGTCGTCGCCACCGAGCAGATCGACGACTCGCCTGGACCGAAACTCGGCTTGCGAGAGCACCTCGACCTCGGCGTGTTTGGCAATTGTCATGTCGTGCACCACTTGTGCTGCCTTGCCCTTCTCAATGGGACTGCAATCCCTGCCCTGCCACATCCAGATCTTATCACCCACGTCGAGAACGAAGACATCGGCGTCGTCGAGGCTGCGCCAGATGGGATCCACCTCGGCCACAATAACCCCATTGGCCCCGGCAGCCGGGTTCTTAAAGACTCGCAGCAGGGTGAGCGTTTCCTTCTGATCGCCGTCTTCTTCCTCTGTCGTTACGTGTCGGAAACCCGAGCGGACACCTCCCGAGCGGACAGACATTCGCGGGAACAGAGCTAAGAAGTCGTCCGACGGCGCCACCTGGACTTCTCGATGCTGCGTAGCCTTTCCGTGCAAGAACTCATCGAGTTCCGCGGTCTTGTAGGCCGCCGTACCCGCCTCGTCCTGGGACGTGTGCGAGCCCAGCCAAAAGAAGATGTCATGTGCTAGCACGTCGTTGTCGTCCTTATCTCCCACCTTGTACGAGTACAGCACAATGAAGCTGTCTCCATCGTAGAAGACGCCATGCTTGTCCTTGGGCCATGGGACCACTTCGAACTGCTCGATGCGCCAGACGAAGAGTCCAGACTCTTGCCCAATGGTGCCATTATTCCACGCCGGCTCTGCCGCGGCCGAGTTGTACTTGACTTGGTGATCGATGTCTGAACCGATGAGTTCGACGTTGCTGTCCTTGATGTCATACTCTTTGAGATGGACCAACCCCTGATTCGGTGCCATGTTTGCTGTTGAGTGGCTTTGTTTGGTGTCTTTGATGAGTCAATTAGTGATTCCGGAAGCTCCGGTATGATCTAGATGTAAAAACGAGTCAAGCGTGAGAATTTTGATCAATGAGGAATGTTCTGAAGTTGATTAGCAAGTCGACATGCCTCGCAGGTCGTTGAGCAGATCCTTAGGTGAGACGGACGTGCGGGGAAAGACGCTGAGCTGATTGGAGGATGGCCGTGGCAGATCCTCTCAAATTTGTCACGAATATCCATTACTCTCGAAGTTGACATGACGGAAGTTTGCGGGTTGCGTAGTGAATCATTGTTTTTCTATTCCTTGGGTCGCTGAAATAGTGGCATCCATGCCACTTGATCATTGAGATGAAATGGGCAGATGGATGGTGGACAACAGCTAGGGAGGTAACTATCGCAGATTGTTGACCACGCTGCCAACCATAACCGCCACCTCTCGGTCCCAGTTGCTCTCAGTCCGTCCTTTGCCCTTGGGACCCGACAATGCGCTAGGCACTTGAGAGCCCTTGATAACGGCCTGTCGAATCACATCTCCAACCGTCACCTTGTTTGTCCGTAGAGTTCGCGCTACCACTCCTCCACGGTTGACGATGTCCTGCACGCGGTTTGCCAGACTACTTGCCATAGTTCGCCAAAAGAAGGAGACAAGGCTACCCGTCTCCAATTGAGAGAGGATGGGTTTCAGTAGGTTGGGTGCTGGGGTCGAACCCTGTAGAAAAGGGTGACTTGGGGGTTTTGTCGCTTCCAGCATGACTTCCAAGGACACAATGTTTTGGCACCTGGTAGTTACCTCGGCCAACGCCTTGTCTAAGGTGGGAAGCTGGCCCAAAGAGCGTGAAAGGGCCGTGATACTGCTTTGAAGTGCTCCTCGAATGTACGTCTCTAGAATCTGAATGAGATTTCGCGGCACCCACTTGTCGGGACGGAAGCCTAGGGTAGGCGATAAAAGGTAAAGAGTCGAAAGAGCTGACACCATTTTGGACTTGATATCGTCGACCTGCGTAAACGTAGCCGTACTCGATATAGCAAACTCGCGAACAATCCGCTCCGAAGCTTCGCGGACAGAGCGCTCGATGGGATTGGTAACCGTATCCTGCAAGCTCCGAACTGCATCGACACGACTGAGTCCATAGCCCTCCTCTCCCGGGGCCTTGCGATCGAGGATCTCACGCAAAGAAATGACCGTGTATGCGCATCGAACGAGGGTGCGGTGATCTTCTTTCCCATATGCGGCACCTCCACTGGCAAGGTCAAGCTCTGAGTGTTGAACCTCGAGCTGACGGCCAAGCTGTAGACAACGACCAACAGACCGACCGAGTCTCAGCGTCTCCCATAGGCGGAGTGCAACTTGGCGAACCTCGTCAGCTTCGGCATGTTTGTCAATAACCTCTTTTTCAAGTTGGCGGTAGCTGTCGTTGAGGCTCTTGATTTGGCCGTCGAGCTCTGTGATGATGTGCTTGGACGCTTCCGTCTGATGCTGGGTATACTGTAATAGGGGCACAGCGGAGCGGGTGGTGAGGGAGTCTATGTGTGAGTCGATTTCTTGAGCGTCGAAGAGAACTCGAGAAAGAGGAGTGGAGAGGTCCAGAGGAGTGTCATTGGGATTATTGGTTGAGACGACGAGAGTGTTGGCGAATGCAGCGGGGGAAAAGTCGGGGTCGAGGAAGGTCTCGTAGTCGATGTACGAGGGCTCGTCGTCTGGACCGGGTGAGGTTGTCATTGTGGGCGGTTGGGCCCCATTGACCTGTGGTAATGTTTGTCGTGGGATTTCCTTAGGCGCGTCGCATCACGACGATGATTTCAGTATGGTGGGCTGGTAAGGTCGTGGTGTTCTGGAAGCTGGCCTCTTTGGGGCATCGGGGATGGAAAGTGCCGATGCCGATTTCAGGGTGCGTATTCGTAACGACGGGACCTGACCCAGCTGTCACTGGAATCGCACTAATGATATTCCCCCGCCGTTGCCGAAAGCGAGCTGCGGTAGGGGCGGTCCCGGGGTTGCGGCTACGGGGAACGTCGGGGGTGGACGCGCTGGAAACCTACGTGCGGGCGAAAGTGAGGTCATTAACGACATGGGTCGATGGATTGAAGATTTCAACGTCCAACGAAGCACGGTAAAGATTAAACGTCAAAGTTACAAAGGAATTAATTACCTACGAATTGAGAAGCATCTGATTGTGCAACATCTGCAGTTGAACAATGACACGAACCGTACAATTAATTCTCTCAATTGATCACTTCCTCATTTCCCGCCGCCAACTATACGCGTATCATTTATTGTGATGATCGTATCTTCTATGAGAGAAATAACTGCACCGCAATAAATCCGGACGGACCTCTCGGCATCTCCACCTCTTCAACCAACCACTCAACGACGAGCCTTTTCCCGCTCCTCGAAACCCGCGACGGCATCTCCGGCAACCAACATCGTCATCCTACCCTCCATCTCAGAGACTTTTCTTCCCTCGTCTCCCTTCCTCTTTTCTGCTTCTTCTCTTCGTCCATCCACCAAGCAATGGCCTAAGTCAATTCATTCAATTCCCATTGCCGCTGGTCGCTCCCGTGCTCCCGCTTCCCTTCTTGGTCGGGCGTCGTCTGAAAGGCAATCATCTAAGCCTCAGCGACAAAGTCTCCCAAGGCAATAAGCCGCGTTCGAATCGGCCCAGATCGCTTCAACCGGCTCCCTCGGCGAATCGAAAAGAGAGATCCAAGCCGACTTGGCGATAGTACCGATTCAATAGAGTCGAAGCTGTACCGATCGATACGATACGACCGCTCTTAGACAACATCGCCATGTCCGGCTTCTACGACAATGTCGCTGCCATCGCGGCACGCGACCTGGTTCTCTCATGGCCCAAGGGCGCCAACAGCAGCGACACCATGTTCTGGGGCAGCCATCTCAACCTCACGGCCCTCCAGTACTGGAACTACACCTACTACAGCAACGAGACCATCTCCAATGGCTCCAAGTGCTACTTGGTCCTGGAGAGGTACCAGCCCGTCTATCTCTTCCCTAACGGCTCTTTCACCAATTCCTCCAGCTGCTACTCCGCCATCAATCCAATTGGAAACCGTGGCTACGCTGGCATTGCCTTTGCTGTCGTCTTCGGAATCAGTCTCGTCCTCGCCCTGTCTGTCCTGGCCAAGCACGGCAAGCTGTATCTCACTCGAGAGACTCGCTTCTACCCTATCGGTCGTCGCTGGCAGTGGTACTGGGCTCTTTGGGTCTGCGCTTGCGCTCTCATCAGTCTCTTTACGAACATTGACGTCGACCGGTTCTACCTACAACACCTCCCTATCACTCTGAACGTCTTTTTCTGGTACCTCTTGTGTATGGGCACTCTTGCTCTGACCTGGGAAGCTGTTCGCCACTGGGGTAGCTGGCAAGAGCGTCAATACGTCGATCCGAATCCGTTTGTTCTCCAGGATGGGGATCGTCGTTCCAAGACGGAGTTTTGGCTGCCCATGTGGTTCTACTTCTGGGTCTGGATGGTGAGTTTCCGCCGTTCCACCTTTCATCGGTTCTTGAATTGAGTATGAGCGACTAACCTATATCCTAGAACTTCTTCCTCGTTGTCCCTCGAAACTGGAACTTTGTGCAAAAGCAACGTTCCGTCCCGCAGACCGAGGCCATTGCCATCCCCGCGGCCACAAGCACACGCTTCAAGGCCGGTGCCTTCTGTCTTGTTGTCGCTTGGCTCACCATTTGCTTCTCCCTGCGACACTCCATCGCGCACTACAGGGCCCGTAATCGCGGCATCATCAACCGGGCAATGGGCTTGACCAGGTCCATTCCATTTCGCTTCTACCTCATCGTCCCTCTCACCGCCGTCCTGATTGCCTACCAGGCTTTCATTTCTTGGGAATGGAAGTACTCGCTCATCAGAGTCGAGGTCCCGGTCTATGTCATGTTTGCCTGGGGCTACGCTCCATCGCTGCTCATTATCATTGTCCAACTCATCTATGGCTTCGCCAGTCCTAACGAGGACAAGGAACTCATTAGGCAGAGGCGTGAGCGAGGTGACGCTGTGGATCGAGAACTCGGACTCGTCAAGAAGCCTGCTTGGTGGCGACGCGTCAGAGGTGACCACTTGCACAGCATGCGTGACAAGATTGCCATGAACGTCCACGAGATCGGCGGCGGCAGGGCCACTGGCCGCCGAGTTGAGAACGCTGCGGAACAGAACGCCCGTGAGGAGGCTCTGGCATCTGCCAGAGACGATGATATCGAGATGTATCCCGTCGCGCACTCACAAAATCAGCACAACCCGCGCATCGACCGAGCGGGCGTCTCCGCCGTCCAGCGCCAGCGCCAATTCCTCCCGACTCCCTACTCCGGCAAGTCGGACCAGCGCCGCCATGAACGCACCATGCAAACCGCCGCCAGTATCCTGTTCCCTAACAACCTGGAGGCTGATCGTGCCCGTCGCCATGAAGAGGCCTCTAAGGATGGCCCTCCTCCTTACTCGGACTCGGTCCATTCTGGGCGTGGACGCACGAATACTAGGCCTGGAAGCACCGGCCGTAGCAACAGTGCCGAAACGACTAACAGTCTCTCTGCTCCGCCGCAACAGGTCCGGAGCATGTTGGACATCTAGGCCTCCCCAAGGTCACGGGCTAGGCATGGGGCCTTTTGCATAGCTGGGCCGAGTCCAGTGAAAGATCTGAGTGGGGAGGATCATAACTTATATGTGTTGGTATCATTATAATCGGTAAGATAGGTTATAGGAGGGTTTGGCGTCTGGGTTTGCAAACGCTCTTTGCATCGTACTATGGTGCTGTCTTTCTGATAGTGTCCGTTCTGGGTTCCGTCCTATTCTCCAAAGTCGAGATGAAGACAGAGATGTTGCGCAGCGAGATAGATTACGACTATGTCTTTCAAGAAATTGATATGCTTCACGACGCTTTGTCATCTACTTGCCTGGATAGCGTGAACGTATATTCCATTACTCATCTTACCCTGTGGTGAGACCGCTTCGCGGGAGGCCATCACTCAAAAGATGGTGTAAGTAGGATGCCGACTTTTCAACCGCAGCACGCTGCCTGTGTCACGAAGACATCCTTTGTTCGTTCCCTTGACCGAATATTGCTAGCTCCGCAACCTCACGCTTTGCACTGCCATCGCGCCCTTGCAGTAGGAGGGGCTGACTAGTCAAGCGTTACCCTCGAACCTCACGATCTACGGTCCCATCGTCCCCCTTGCGTCAGTGGGAGGGGCTGGTTAGTTAAGCGAATCCTATCGTGCTGCGCACACTACATTTATGGTGCAATGCGAAAGCCCCCGTGGTCCAGACCCCGCGCCGATCAGCAGGATTGGAGGCGTGAAGAACCCCCAGTGAGTGAATCGGCAGGCATGTCCTCAACCCCCTATTGGACATATGTTGGAAAGAATAAGAGGATCAATCCTCTGCATCACCAATGCTTCGAGGGCGGAGGATATGCCCTAACGGGGCCCAGAGGAACCAAGGGAGCTGCTCCCCTGAATAGCAGCGACACCGTCACACCAGAGAAGTATTTTGAACAGAAATCCCCGACTGGTTAGACGGTAGCCCGACGGCAGATCAAAGTCGGGGTTTAGCATCCCGACATGATGGTCAAGGAGCGGCCTGTGCCGTCCAAGCACAACGAGCAGGAAACAACGTGCGAGACGGAGAGAGGGCCGTAGATCCGGACGCCGTGACAAGGACAACAGGCTCACTGTTGCACAAAAGGCAGTGTAATAGATCCTATGAGCATGCATGCCATGTCATTCGCGCGTGAACGAGGCAGTATGCATAAAAGACCCAAGCATGCAGGCATGATACGTAACAGTGCGTAGTCTTGAGACGGCACATTCCTTGGCCTGCATGGGCCGGTCAGCATGAGCCAGCGCAACCGCTTAGGGCCAGGACTGGGACCGCTTTAGGCCGTGGGCAGGAGCCCGGTCGCGATTTGTTGGTCGTCAAAGTTCCAGCAAAGGTGAGTCAGGAACACGAGGCGAGTCGATATGATCCACCAAAAGCGAACAGGGCCAAACGAGGGACACACTAGGGCAGTGTATTTCGAGGCATTCCAGGAAAGAGCGGTGTGGGAGCAATGAAAGTTGAAGCGAGGCTCGGCCAGGCAAAAAAACAAAGGAAGAGACTGTGTTGTGGGCCAGGTCGGATAGCAAGAAGTAAAAACGGACGCCATGAGCTGCTGTCGTTGGCTCGACTGTATCAAGTGGATGGTCCGGAGGTAAGACACTGGAGGTCAACTCCGGGAGGTCTGCCTCGTGGCAAAGCCTGAGACAGTGACAAGTCTCTGGGTGAGGCTGGAATCAAGACTCCCACTTCTGCCGACTTTCTTTCAACCGCTTGGCCAACGGGCGTTGGGTCCCTTGCTTCTCAGCTGCAATGCCCCCGCCTATCGACTTGTCACATGGGGGCTGTTTGAGTGGACGGCGCGGGGCTCGTGCGCATCTGATGCTGGCTTTCATGCAGTCAACGACGCCAGTGGTTGCAGGGGGCGTGTGGACGAGTGAGGGACGACGTTATTGATGTCCGTGTCGTCAGCCTGCGCTGTGCCTGCATTTGGTGGCATGATTCGGGGTAGTAAATGATGGCCCTAAAGGCAACTTGGCGGGCATCGTCCAGGAACCATGGGCGGAATGGGGAAACCGAGATGTCGTAAAGTGGATTTGAATGCGGATGCTAGGGCTGGGAGACCATGAGAATGCGTTGACAAGAGGCATTATTGTCATATCCTTGTCTTCTTCCTGAGCGGTGCCCACGCAGACAATACACGATCCCGTTTCGACTTGAGCTCTCGTAAGGGACAAGGGGTACACTAGGTCTCAACTGATCCGATCATGAGCAGAACCCCGCACTGAA
Source organism: Thelonectria olida (assembly GCA_020736575.1). Classification (NCBI taxonomy): domain Eukaryota; kingdom Fungi; phylum Ascomycota; class Sordariomycetes; order Hypocreales; family Nectriaceae; genus Thelonectria; species Thelonectria olida. Next base: position 824,376 of record JAGPYM010000016.1, on the reverse strand, counting down.
AACCCCATTCCAGTTGTTCCTATTTCTGAGCAAGTAAAGCACGCAACGGCCTGGCTCCGTCTGTGACAAGACTCGGTCAGAAATAGAGGAATATCAACTCCCGAGTCGACCCTTGATGGTGATCGAATCAACCAAGTGGACCTGTCAGGGCCGAGATGCGCAACCGGCGGCAGCCCTAATATGCGGCTCGGTGCATATCTCGACTGCAAATACTCGCATGAGGGTTCCAAGGCTCGCATTTCGTCTCAACTGAAGTTGTCTCTCACAACGGCTGTTGGGATGACCCAGAACGGTGGGACTCAGTCGTCAAGGGTCGGGTCGTTCATTGCCTACTTCGTGGGACGGAGGGGTAGAAAATATCTCGAACTGGAGAAACTCGGTAAATGTCTGTGCGAGAATAAGGATCCGGCGGTTGGCGGTGCGGAGCAACTGAATGAACAAGGCTGGCACAAAGAGGATCCGGCACTGCCGCAAACCAGCCAGTGTTTGGTGATTCCATGTTGGCTTGATGAGGGAGCAACGGGGGTGGAGAGAAACGCCGGATCATTCATGAGAAAGCGCGCAAAAGGCCACAGCCAAAATTAAAGAGGTGTTGATGCCATTTGCTTCCTTCCCATTCGCCTTCATAGGTTGTTGGAAGTCAGTCAACTCAACTGGTGATGTCGTTTACCAAAAATGTTTCGTGATTGTCGCGAGGGACGATGACGGGCAGCTGCCACGCCAGTGCAGGGGCATCCGGATAAGGGACAAGGGGCCCTTGGATGCGGGCGAAACGGACGGAACAGGGGTTGTGGTTGCCCCGCTTTGCTTATCGCTTATCGATAGTCACGGGAACCTCTTAATGGATGGGAGGGGGCGGATGGGGAGGGGAACCTGGGCAGCGCACGGAAGGAGGGGGCGGGGAATCAAATCATGTCTCAGGCTGCGAGTGGGATATGTTGAGGGCAAGAGCAAGAGAGAGTGACTCAACGAAACATCTCAAGGAAGGAAGCTGAGGTAGATGCCTGCTTTGCCTACGGATACGAATCACTCCGTGCCAAGGGGGAGGTCCATCGGAGACGCTCGCATAAAGTGTAAGCATTGCTGGGAAAGGGAGCCCTATGGAGGCTAGGCAATAATATTGAGTAATAAGAAGAAGCTGGTGACGGTGACGTCGGAATCAACGGGTTCCTGAAGTTCCTGTGCGCATGAGGAACCTAGGGAGCGAGGCGGTACCTATCGACCTACCCCATTCGGTACTGTACATACGTTAGCGCACAAGGCACAAGAGGATGGCTACATGTGCCTCCCAGCGAGGATTTGAAGGTAACCTAGGCCAGGGACCCTTACAGCACAAACCGCCCAACGCACGACCAGGAGGTTGACACCCTTCCAGCGGTACGGGTGCTCGAGAGGCATGTATTGTACGCGCTATCCGCAGAGATATTGTACTCGCAAGTTGCGTGCGGATAACCGTACCTACAGTACAGTCTTCCCTGTGTTACTCGACGAACGATCCTTGCAAGTGCGCTTCTTTTGCATACATGACGGCTGTCTCTTGCTCGAAAAGGTCATCGCTTGAAATCCCAACCTCTCTCTCGCCCTCCCACCATTTGACACCTGAGCCACTGAGGGTTCACCACACCATCGTCATCCTCTCATCCACTGCCGCCCACCTTCACCCACTTTTCCTCCAAAACACCCACCGCGCTATCGAGTGCTCCCATACGAAGAACCGCCGTGAATGAATCGAAGGTCGACCAGGAGAAACAGAGACGTGGCTCAACCAACTTCAAACTCCACCTTCAGCCCGGGTGAAGCCAACAAGCCGCCTCGTCTCAATACTGGTAGTCATGACGGGTGCAGGCGACACCGTCTCAGTCTACTGCTGCCGCTGAGCCAAGTCGAGGCCAAACCGTGGACTCCGAGACTTTCCTGACTTGAGTCAATTCGCACAAAACACCAGCCAGACTGTGTTATGTTTCCCGCCACCTGGGGGCATGTCAATATTGGTGCGAAGTACTCACCATCCATGTACCACCCGACGCACCCGATAAATCGACTTCCCCAGTTATTATCGCCGGGTACCTACAGAGGGCCTGGCCATCATGTCATGAACCTAAGGCATGCCCGAATACAAAGTACTTCGTGCCTTTCTCCGCTCACACATTAGCGCAGGCATCTGGAAACTAACCAGCGTCGGCCTTGCTGGAAGCTGCAGACACCAAAGGCCGATGGATGAGCTTCATCATGAGCTGTGAGTTAGCTCATCTTGTCGGCGAAAACTGAAATTGACCTCACAAGACGCCGGTTGGAGGAGGTTCATGAAGGTCTCACAACGTTGTCAAGTCTTATGCTTCCCGAGCAGACTAGGCAATGAGACTGCAACCCACACGCGCCCACGCACTTACACCCGTCTAATGAGAAGAGCCAGAGGTTACACTAGAACAGCATGACAGCATCCCCTCAATACACCACTGCTCGAATACATCTCCCACTTTCGATGCAACAGCCTATCAAAGCCGAGCTTGTTTGGTGCCGCTTCTTTGCTTGCGAGGAGCTTGGGCAAGATACCGGTGTGCTTGGCCATGTTGCTCTGCTCATGTGTGTTGGAACAGACATGTCCTATTCCGGCGAAACGCAGGCTCCCCGCCAGCCATGATATGTGACTTACACCGCCAACACCACCTAGAGCTCCCAGCACAACTCCAAACGCACATGCAATCGATGCAAGGCCCGGGCACTATCTCGCCCGAGCCACTCGATGCCACGTCGCCGCGATCCCAAAAAATGGAGTCTCTGTGCACAGTGACAGCTGGGGACACAAGGAGACTGCTCGCCATGCGAGGTCAGCATCAAGCATCAGGCATGATGCTTGGTCTTTGCAGTATACACAGTACGGTCGGTGAGGATGAAGGAAAGTAAACTCTCAAAAGTTCATCAAAGTAAGACGCAGCCAAGTCTGTGTGTGTCTACTGCTTGTAGTCGCGGAAGGATATTACTACCCACTATCGAATCACAAGAATCGATATCGATGTGGTTGATGAACGGATAGGCGCTCCATCGTGTCTATCCGTAATTATGGTTGGGCAACAGCGCATTTCATGTCATGGGCTCTCACTGGTGCTCCCTGCCACGGCAGATCCTAGCAAGTTCGATCTGTGAATTGAGAGGAAGCCGCACTCATCACTATGATCATCCCTCAAGGCCGGCACCGACTCTAGCCTGAGAAAACCACCAACACCACCACACTTGGGAGGCGAATGATTACGGTCCGGCGACATGCCAAGGCGGCCTGGCGACAGAGAAGTTCAAAGTCTTGGGGAGGTGGCGGTCAAGTCAAGGCTCGAGAGGTTGGATGGCTCTCAAAAGCGGGCTCCAACGAAACAGAGTTGCACGCGGCCAAAACCCAAGCTGCTCTCCCCCCGCACTAACACTGCTCATCATCGATTGCCCAGAGGAGAGCAGAAAGGCTCCGTGGCTGCGGATCCAGGCACCATCAGCTCTCATCCTAGGCACAGGCGGCCAGAACTGCACTGCTGCAGAAAGTGCGGAGGAGGAGGTGGTGTCGCGCGTGCAACCTTGAGCGTGAGGGGGTGGTAACATTTCTTGGTAAGCCTGTCGGTGCTGGACCAGATGACCTCGAAGCTTGCTTAAACGCAATCAATATCCCGTTTCGTCCAACCACATCTCGGACTTGGGGCTCATGGCACGGATCCCTTGTTACCGACCATGCATCCGTCCTCTCCGAGATGCAACCTGCCCAGACGGAGAGAGAGAGATACGGACAAGTTCTTGAGGATGAGCCTCTCCGTTCCAAGGTCTCTGGGTAACTGTGTGCGGATGCAAGTTGCGACCAGCTCCAGGCCCTGGTCCGCCTCATGCCCAACCACCCCAGTTCAGGGACGTGGGACGGGAGATGGTTCGAAGCAGCAAGCAAGAAGCAGGACTCTCTGGAGCTAACCATCTGACTGGCTCCAACCCACAAGGGAGATTTATTTTTAATCGCATATCGCATCGGTCGAGTCCCTGTGAATCAAAGCGCCTCTGCCCGCCGCCCCCCTGCCCCTCGTCTCCCCTGGCCCGCTGGGACGAGAAAGCCAGCCCCTCGCATGCATGGTGGGCCCGACTGGGGATGGCGACGACGCCTGCATGTTTGGTGTGCGCTCTGATGCCCTCTACGGGCTGGGCAGCTGGTGCTGTGTGAACCTCCATGTTTGATTATGACCTACCTCCTGGCGGGGGACAGCGGTGACCACGACTACGACTTAGATACGAATGGAGAGTTTGGGACGTTGATGCTGGCTCCGTTTCTACGACATAGTATACTGGCTGCACTCTCCGAAGCAGACCAACGGCCGAGGGGAATCGTCTAAATAACTTTGCAAGGGCGAGAGTGTAAAGATGCATGGATCACTTCGAGTACGAGGAGGCCATGTACCTGGCCGACCCATGCTGGATGACCTGTGCCTGATGCCGGTCCCCATTGTGCCCTGGACCTTGGTGTGTGCCAGGCTCGCTCCGTCTCCAGTGCTTGCTTGGGTCAGGGATTGAGACTAGGTGTCATCCGTCTGTACGAAGTATTAACTGAGGGGAGACCGACACTGACTTTCATGCCCTCCAGTGCAACGCAAGCAGCAATCGCACGCAGACCTCAGCATGGTGTTGTGCCACTCACTCCAGAACCGGTCAGCGTCTGGCTCGATGGTGAGCCCCGACCGGATTATTCAGGTGGGAACCAGATGTTCTGCCCGCACTCTCTGGCAGCGCATTCCACTCCATGGATGAACAGCCATCATCCTTTCTCGGGCAAGCACCCTTCACGGCACATTCATGCTAGGCGCCTAGAGGGGAAAGACGGCTGCATCGAAGCCGCCACTGAGCCTCTCTGGTTACAGAAAGCTATCCACGTCCAGTGGTTGGTTGGCTGGCTTCCAAATAGCCCTCCCAGATCACCGGGACCGGACAGGTCAACTCAACATTGGCATCTAGAAGACAGCCCTATTTAGGTTTCCCTTGTGCGGTTTGTCCGGGTCGACGAGCACGGCGACGACGAAGTCGAGGACGAAAGCAAACCAGCTTTCCAAGGAGGCTGGACTTATTGGATGATTGGTCGGACAAGGCGACTAACGAGACTCTGGCCTAGAGTCGCCCGAGAAGGGACTGGCTTCGCGATCCATCCCTCCATCCCGGATCCGGACTCCACCAAAACAATCGACTTGGGGCGGAAAAGCAACCACAGACATACATCATCGCCACGCTGCCCCTGCCACCCGTCCCTTGCTTGCCCCTGTTTCCTTCCAGGTCCTCAGTTCGTTCAGCTTTTTTTCTGCCTTTGGCTCGACTCGCCCACTCGACCCTCTGGCGCTTCTCTCCTCCTCAGCTTGCCACACCAACACAACCCCCTCGACAACATCTCGTCATCATCAACGTCCTCACTAGATGAGGAATACGAATACTGATTTTTGAGAAGACAAGAGAAGAGGGAAAAGCCACGGGCCACTCATAGTCTCGCCATCATCTCACTGAGTCTTCTCTCTGCCCCGGCTTGGCTGCCCTGTCGCATCTGTGTCTCTTCCGTCAGTGCTACGGATCTAGGCCCTGGCCTGGCTCGCCTGCATCACCACCACGCACGCCGCCTCCCCCACCGGCATTTCTTCGCATGCCCTTTGGAGGCACACTTGAGGACGCCTCTCAGTTGTCACTCCGACGTCTGACTTATTCTCCCCGACGCCTCAACCACCCCTTCCTTTGTTTGCTTGGTGTGAGTTTCTCTGTTCCCTTCTCCACCTAATTCCCATCATCCTCGTTGCTCTCTCTCCCGTCTCATCCGGCCCCGACCTATTTCGCCTCTTCCTGTCCTGTCCGCCGTCCCTCGTCCCTCGGATCTCCATCACCATCCTCCCAAACACATCACGGCCGTCCGGCCGTCAGTCATTGTTAGTGGGCATCGCATTGCACTTGCACCTGCGCTTGGCCGACGAAACCCGCCCCGCACCTTCCCGACCTCCCTTGGCCGTCTCACCATTCTCAGCCTCATCAAGGCTGTCCTGTTCACTGTCCGCGTGTGACAAGATCCTTTCGCCCTGGCGGCAACCACAACCACACCACAACCTGGCATATTCATAATTCGTACATAGAATCCCTCGCCTGCGCCCCTCGTCTTGTGCGACGTCGACCTCTTTTCCTCGGTACCCGACCTTTGACGCCCTGCTACCACCCTCAACGCTCCATCATCATCAATCAGCGTCGCTGCCTCCACTAGCCTCCGTCGTTTTCGTTGTCGCTATGGCGGCTACATTTCGACCCGTCAACTCGCCTCTAGCAAACAACATATCTCGAGACGACGTCATGGCTTCATCACCAGCGACCCCTCGGCCAAACACGGCGCCCCATTCCCAGCCCTCGAGGCTTGCCGACGACTCAGCAACGCCCACCCGCGCGACATTCAACCCCTCGATAAGCAACCAGCAGCCTCTACCCACCAGTCCCTTCGCACAGGGTGGCCAGGTGCCCGATCAATCTTCGAAATCTAGGATGCCTCGGCGCGACAACTCGCAGCACTCGACAAAGTCAGCAGAGTCGGTGGATGTGGATATGGATGATTCAGACCCAGACCCAAACATGGAGGACGGTGGCCTTAGTGACGACGACAGCGCCATCGCAGACGGATCAAGGTCGAGCAAAAAGAAAAAGTCTCAGCGATTTTACTGCACTGATTACCCACCTTGCAACCTAAGCTTCACCCGGAGTGAGCATCTTGCGAGACACATCAGGTATGCCACCCCCTCGATTGCCATCTTGGGGCACTTCGGAAGCAGCTAACATTTGCCAAGGAAACATACAGGTGAACGTCCTTTCCAGTGTCACTGTGCTCGACGCTTCTCAAGACTCGACAATCTTAGGCAGCATGCGCAGACTGTGCATGTGAATGAGAATATCCCGATAGACTCACTCGCTGCAACGGGTGCCCGAATTCCTCGCCATCTGCGTAATGACCGCGTGCGCCAGGCTGGGAACAGAGCCAGAGCGTCGACTGGTGGCAGTGCTGGAGGACCTGTGCGTGGGCATTCCAAGTCACTGTCGACTTCTAGCATTGCTAGCATCAGCTCCGTCGGTTCCACTTACACCACAGCGGCTGAGGCTCGGCATCGCCCTCCTCCACTAGTTATGGCAGACCCGAGATCGCGACTATCGCTCGAATCCTATCATGCCGCTGCTGATCTCAACTACGCCTATCGACCTGCCTCGCCCAGTGAATATGGCACACCGATATCAGCAACTTTCTCGACTGGTCCTGGAAGTCCTCGTTGGGGATCTGGGGTTGCATCACCAGCAACATCTCACTCACGATCTCACAGCGCTTACACGACCGGGACTCGGACCCCGGGACGCCGACTTAGTGTGCCGTCAGGTGCGAATCCGTTCCAGGCCCCTGCCGGCATGGTCGTTGGACGCCCTTTGGTGCCTGGATCAGTGAATATGGCAAATGGCGGTGCATACGTGCCTTCTGCCAATGTGGTCCCGGAGCAATGGTCTCGCAGGGAGTCTGATGAGTGGCGTCGGCGAACTTGGCATTCTGACAGCCACCATGCCAATGGGAATCCGAGTCAGCTCAGCACCGTCGTCAACCAGTCTTCGGTCGCACCGAATGTGCCACCGCCAATTGCGACCCCCTCCCACTCGCAATCAACCTTGCGTCTGCCAGGCATTGAATCATTTGACCCTGTTCCTCATCACCCTACCACTCCTCCAAGAGGCGGCCCGACCCCCATGATGGTTGATTCTCAGCCTCAGCCACAAATGAGACGGGTCCTTCAGCAAGGCGTTGAGGTCGATGAGAGGCGAAACCTCAACAGGTACGATGCCAGCCTACAGCGTGGTCTTGGCCGTCTGGATATCAACCACAGCACGCCACCACGCGATAGCGCTGGAGCATGGGCTTCCGAAGTCAACAGGGCTGTTCAGGCACAGGCCGAGCAAGTTCGTATGAATCCCCCTACAGTGAGGTTTGAGGATCAGCAACCACCGTCCTACCCGGACTCCAGGCCGACAAGTTCTGGACGGTCCATGCATCAGCACACGATGTCAGCTCCAAACATTACGACATCTAGAGACAGCAAGCGGCATGGATGGTACCATGGACCTGTCACTGTCCATCGAGATGTCAGGGCGATGCCTGAACAAGATGCCCGGGGAGCCCACGTCGACCGGATAATTCATCCCAATCTCAACGGCTTCAGTGGCTTCCCAGCAAGGGAATCACAACCTCAGCAACATCACCAACAGTATCACCAACAGCAGCAGCAGCAGCAACAACAGCAGCAGCAGCAACAGCAACAGCGTGCCAACAATGAGGGTCTTAATCGCCTAGACGCTTTGGTCGCCGTTGCGACTAGTGAGGGATCGACTGCTGCCGCTTACTAGCATATATAGCTGTCTTCTCGATTCCCTCATTTACGACCTCGTGTGGAGGCCCCCCATCACACAAATTTCGCCGTCTGAGACGGCAAGTACATACATTTTACGACATTATGATGAAATTGCTTTTTAACGTTTGGATCGAAATGAAGCGAATTTTGGCATGATTCATTCACATGATATACGAGCTCTCTTTTCTTTGACGATATCCCAACTCTTCTCGGCCGAATCCATTCCTTGGTTACCAACTCTCCAGTGCAGCATACATTTGATTCCCTGGCCTTCGTTTTTCTTTCGCACCATAACGTGCGCACCGACCAAGTTATGACACCGGTGGTTTCCTTCGTTGGGTTTTCGAGGTTTCCTTCCAGGTTTCAAGGGTTATTAGACGGTCTCCTCACGTTTTCTCACCGAATCCTCGGCTTTTTGTTTTGTTTCTATGCCTGTTTAGCCCGTTTCAGTCTTGTATGGCCTGGATTTGTCGAATGCGGATTTCAGGCGTTGATAAGATACCCACTCATTCCGAGATGAAGGTGTCACGACCTCAATGAGCTGACGAGTTTTGTCGGGCATACGCCCCAGCAGGGTGGCGATACAGGAGGACGTCACCACTAGACACCAGATTCCCTCAACAGAGTGTGCGGTTAATGGGGTCAATTCCTGGTGATAGGGGCGGGAGGACCTCATGGGTCGGGCTCGAGTTTTCCGGACTGGGAGGTTAGTTTTGGGATTTTGATACCCTGCATTTGGATGCTTGTTTGGTTTGGGCTATTTAGTACTGTTACGAAGATGATCTAGACGCGATAACTGGTGTTAATGGCCTGCTTTTTTTTCTGCAAGATAGTTTGATAGGCTTAGTAATGGAGTTATGATACGAGTTACCTTGGGAGGGTATGTTCCGAGTGTGAATGTTTGTCCTAGAGTTGTAGTACGAAGTGTTGGCTGCTTTCAGGCCATTTAGACTTAGCATAGAATAACAGGAGTTCGAGTTAAGCCAGGTAATAAACACTAAGATTTGACTAAGAAATTAGACTATAAGTGACAATTCTGTCTAAAGGTAGTCCACTAGAACACTGTGAGCTGGTGAACATGTCTGTTGTTGGTCCTTATACACAGAAGAAGCCGATATAAGCACACCCAGGTCACTCGCCAAAACAAACCGGCAAAGGGAGAACTCCGATCCAACAACCCGACAATCCAACAATGGGCCGGAATAGAATAACAGCAATACATCCAGAGTATAAACAAGAAGGAAAAGGGGTATAACGAGGGTATGAAGAAACAAAGAAACAACCAAGACAGCCCTGAACTCGCTCCTCATCGTCTCGCCAACGCCACCTTGACGTCGTCGGCATATCGCTCAAACCCAACGTTGAATCCTCTGCGCACGTCAGGAACCCAAAAGTCGCGGCCGTCGATGCTCTTGATGTCAAAGTCTCGCAGCATCCCCGCAACGACCATCATGGCCACCTCGAAGCCAAACACTCGGCCCGGGCACAGGTTGCCGGCGACGCCAAAGGCGCGCACCTTGCGGATCAGGCTGTTGTTCAGCGTTCCGTCGGCGTTGATGAAGCGTCCGGGGATGAAGGACGCCGCGTCAGGGCCCCAGGTGTTCGCGTCGAGGTTGGATGCGCACATGGGGAGGAGGAAGATGTCGCCTTGGGAGACTGATAGTGGATCGGAGCCGGGCAGGTTGAGGTTGAAGTCGTGGCGGGCAAGGCGGGGAACACCTGTCATATGGAGGCGGAGATTCTCGTACCAAGCTGCGACGAGCCAGGGGCAAAGGGTGCGAACGTCTGCGATGTCGAGTCTTGGAGCGCCGGTGTTCTCGCCAGGGATGTCCTGGAGTTGCGAGACCTCCTGAACGACGATGCGCAGCATATCGGGCGTTGCGAGGAGGTGGCGCATGAGCCACACGGAGAGGGTACTGGGAGTAGCGAGAAGGCCGAGGGCAGAGACCATCTCAATGTTGAAGTAGTCTGGGTTTGTCTCCCAGTCGGGGTCCGAGTGGGCGACGACGTTGATGCCGTGGGCGACGGTCTGGACGCGGCTCTCGCGGTGTTGCTGGTGGAAGTCGCGGAGACGGGTGCTGAGGAACTTGCGGGACTTGTAGGCCGAGCGGGCAGTGAGCCAGGCGAATGGGCGGGAGAGGGAGTCGAACGTCTCGCTCAGGTTCCTGTTGGTGAGGTCAGCAACGTCTTCTTGCAAGCGAGTCGTGTAAGGGGTGAGAGTGTAAGGAGAGTGTTGGGGTGTAAGTGGACTTACATGAACTCCTCGGCAAACTCGCGATCCATCCTCCATGGGTTCTCAACACCCCAGACAGCGTTAGCCGTAGCAGACACGGTCAAGCCAAACATCCAGTGAGCAAGATCAACCTCGCTGCTGGCGGGCATCTTGTCCATCTCGTCCCAGACGAAGACGCCAGAGCGCTCTGAGAGAGCCTTGAGGTTGTCAACGTCGCCGAACTTGACCTTGTGAAGGGGCCGCGGGTCAGCGTCGAGGATGACATCAATGGTCTTGGGTCCCAGGCTGAAGACCCGAGGCCCGACAAAGGCGAGGATCTGGGCGAGGCCCGTCTCAGACGTGTGGCGCGAGAGGTTGCGGTCCATGGACGGGCTGGCGACGATGATGCGCTTGAAGGGGATGTTGATGGTGAAGATGGGCGCCGCCGTCGACGCAATGAGACGGTTGACATAGCGAGCGCTGTTGTTCTGAAGCCCGAGAAGATGTCCGACCCAGGGGATCATGGAGGAGAGGGTGGGCAGTTGAGAGACGGAGAGGATGCCGGTGCGAAGAGGGATCTTGGTATCTTCCGCGTAAAATTCCCGAGACGACGAGGCCTGGGCAGAGCGGATGAAAGAGCGAAACAAGGGTAGAATAACATAGACGAAGATGACAAGGAGGATGCCCTCCAGGATCAAGGTGAGGACGGCGTAGTCAACGGCCGGAGCCTTGGAGGACAGCGATGTCCATACCGAAGTGACGACAGCCATGGTGGTATATGTGGTAAGACTCCCGAGATATCTGACAGTCTTGAGGAACTCTGAGGGAGGTGTCTCTTGATAGACGAGAACCAGGAAAAGAAGTGATAGTCAGGCACGCAGCTGAACCGAAGAAGAGGTTATCCACAAGCAACTACCGAACGAAGAGGAGTGATCTGCAAGCTACCAAGCATCATCGTGGGAAGCAAGAGAACGGGGATCATCTTTTATAACAGACCCGGGCCCTCTCGTCTCTCCTCGTCTTCTCTCGCATGACCCAGGTCTTGGAACCCAGCGTCCCGGACTCCTCCTCCTCCTCCTCCTCCTCCTCCTCCTCCTCCTCCTCCTCCCTCCTCTCACCCGTACTCGGTTCTAGATACAGGTCCATTTACACCATGATACGCCCCGTTCCATGATAGATGCTGCACCACACCACTCCACCACTTACAGCCCCGGTATAATATAGTGTCGTTTTGCTTCTCGCCGCCCGTCTCGTTTTCTTCAAGCTCAAGTGCTAATATTGGTGCTTCTGGGCCCCCCTCGTCCCCCCCCTTCTTCCCAGGCCTCGACTCATCTCTCACCCACGCCATGGCCACGCGGAGAGTGAGGCGAGATGGGTGCAAGTGAAGGAGAGGGAGGGGGCGTGAGAGCGGAAGAAGAAGAAAAGAAAAAAAAAACACCAGACCTGGGCCCATGTCTCTTTGCTTCTTGCATTTTGCACATCAGAGAGGTCGGCGTACATATGTGCATGCTCGTGTGTCTCACGCCCAGAGGGTCAGACTGGTCCCACGCCCTCGGGATGAGTGGACGGACTTTGAACAGTCTCGCCCTGGGACCAGTCGGCAGTGCGTGCTCCCACACGCCCTATGGGATTGGGGGGCACGTCGATGCAGGACAGGGCACGGCAAGACAAGGTATGGTTGGGTAAGGTAAAGATATGACAGCACAGGGCAAGGGTAGGACGCATGTAAGGTCAGGCACAGGACAAGGATTCTCTTACAAAGCAGGGGGTTGCAAAGAGACAAAAAAGAAAGCAACTTTGGGTATCATAACAGCGTTGTAGCCAGTATCACACCAGCCTCGTCACACCCAAGGGACACACTCTGTGGTAACTCGCACACACCCACACCCACAACCCGGGGAGGCCCTATTCTTCCCACGGGACAAAAGCGTCGATCCATTGGCCAGGGCTCCGGCATGCGGACGAACCCCACTGTTCGTGTCAAGGTGCAGAAGCGGCCGTGGCAAAGGGAGGGACGAAGGGGAGCCCGTTGCGTCGTCGCCATACGCGGGAGCACTTGGACACACCCCGTCGAGGAGAGGGAGCTCTCGATTCAGCACGTATGACCAACCATGGCGTCCCTTTTGGGGGCCTTGGGGGCGTGTGATTGGAGGCCAGACACTTCTCAGTTCTCACTTGTCCTCCTTCTGCCTCATATTGGCCTGTCTATCTTGTCTTGTTCTCGCCGCAGGGGGTCCCACACACTCACAGCCGATATGACGAGCCATTCTGATGCTTGAATGAATGTGTAACTTGTGGTGATTGCTTCTTTTCTTTTTGCCCTCTCGTGTCCTTTTATACCACTTCTTCGTTTTTTGTTTCCTTCTTTACTTGCTCCCACGACTCCTCAGCCACATACGGGACCTAGCCTCCGGCGCTGCGAGTCTATCATGCGGCAGCGGAGCCTCTTCTTTCCCGGCCGCCTTTTATTTTCTTGAGTGTTCGTCGTTCCTTTGGCCCCCGATCCATGGAGCGGCCCGCCCTACCTCCCATCTGCAGTGGCGTCGAGCCGGTTCCTCATGTTCCTCTGAGACATGCAGTCCGCCCAGCGTTGGCTCTATAAACGCCACGGCCCGATCGAGCATGGGCGCAGAGCGAGGGGAGGGGGTGGGAAAGGGAAACGAGGAGATCAACGCTTGGGCCGTGGGTTGAGTGTGTGCGTGTCTGTGTGTTGTGTGCGGTTGGACTAGCAGTAGCTATAGCTTGAAATAGATACCTATGATGGGACCTCGTCATGTCATGAGGCCCTCAACGTGGTCTCGCTGCATGCCCCCCCCTCCCCGCGAGGAAGCTGTCCCGAGGCCAGGGCGATGGAGAGACGTCTGTGAGACAATGTGGGTAACGAAGCATTGATAGGGAGGGTCGAAAGTACGGTGTAGGTAGTCTTGTCTTATACAGCTCTTCATCACATTCCAGAGAAATACAGGTACCCAGGCCAAGGGCCGGCCGTTGAGTAAATCACCACAGACTACATCGCGCCCCCCTCCTCTTCCCCTTCCCGGCGCCTCCGCAACGGCGGGACCCCTCGTCCTAAATCGGTAATCGAGATGGCCGCGAGGTCGGGGCTTGGGCTGCCACCAAAGGGGTTTGGGTCGGTGGTCCTTATTTCCCCAAGGGCCGGAGGGAGGGGGATAAGGGTATGTTGCGACAGTGAGAAGAAGAGGGAGAATAAACCCAGTTCACTACCACGGTACAAGTTTTGAATATCCCTTCTCCTCATCTGGTGGTGGGCAAACAAACCCTCACAGGCCTATCCTGGCCACTCCTATCGCACAGTCTGATGCCGACTCTATAACAGTCCCCCCGGATTATCTCCCTCTTCAGATGCCCAAAGCCGCACTTGTTACCTAGCCTCCCGTCGTCTTATTGCTGGCTGGTCACTGCTCGCCTCCTAGTTCCGCAGGGGTCGGGGTTCACAACGACCCTAGACTCCAAAGAGGCGCTGTGTAGAAGCCGGACATGGCGTCACGACGGCCCAAGCTGATAGGGCTGTGAGCCTCCACGTCACTCAGGCTCTGAGCACGGTGGCTCTTGTTTCCTTTTTTTCTCGAACCCTTGCCGTAGCACGTCTTGATTTCCCCGACCTGGGCTTGAGAGAGTACAGATATCTAGATATATTTCAACTGTTTGATAGACAGAAGCGCCATTCATTAAATGGCAATAGAGCAAAAGAATACAAGCGAATGGAGAGTGTGTGAGTTCCCCGATAGACCTAATGAGTGCATCCATGAGAGCATCGGCTGTCGGTCAAAGAGTTGCGTTGCCAGTGGAGTCGATAGCCCGTGCAACCCTGTCTCGATGGTGCTTATAATCGTCATGAACCCAAGCTTTTGTTCTCTTTGAGCCAAGCTCTCGGTAAGCGGCCTGGCTCTTGAATTGCGGAAAGAAAAAGAGACAGGGCAGCATCTTTGGGAGAGGAGGAGGGGGGGGGGAAGAACTTGAGGGGTGTTCAAGGGACGTAGCTCTCGACAAGGGTCATGTCACTTTGGGAGGGCGAAGGGTCAATGTTACTGGACACGATGACAGCGTCTTTGAGCTGATCCTGGATCGGTTCGAGAAACGAGCTGTTTCCGACTCTACCGCGGCGAAGAAAACGTGGGCTGTAAGCACCATGTCTGCGGGATGAGGGCGAGGTGCAGACTGTGCCGAACCAACGAAGCCTTTCCTTTCCTTTCCTTTTGTCCATGTCATTTCATGAAGGCACACATAGGTGTTAAGGTTGTGAGTCCTCCCATGCGTATGTGTTGTTTAATAGACAGGCTTGGTTAATTAGGCTACGTGTCAGATGTCTTCTTGACGGCTTCTTGTGCTACTTTAGATGGACAACTTAGCCCATGTCCATGTGCATGCCGTCGTTGACCGACACATTAGAGCATCTCGGTAACCCCAGGAACCCCAGCACTAAAAAAGAGGGAACCCAGGAGGACCCTCATATCATCGTCATCATCATGGCTCCATCCCGGCCGGTGAGGGACGGACAGCTTTACCGAGGAATTCTTCGCCGTACGGCCTGCGTTTGCAGTAAAGCGCAGTGGACTGGATACCGACAAGACATTCATTACTCGTAACCAGCTATTCCTACACGAAGCGAGACGTTGAAAACGAGGCATTTTATACCGCTCATCTCCGTCATCTGCCCAGAGGCGCCTCTCCCGGGCCGGCGAAGCAAGCTCGCGGACAGCCAGCCAAGGGAGAGAAGCGATGGTGAGAAGCCGCCACGAGCCAATGGCAGCCGTCAAGAGACCCCGACCCGTGGCGTCGCGGGACCGGTGAAGGGAAGAAACGACGAGATTGCGGAGAAGGTTGAAAAGGCGGCGGCGCGGCGCCGTCGGAAGCGCGGACGAGGCGTTTAGGCAGCGTGGAAATGGGTGCGAGTTGGAGTTCTATTGGTTGAGAGAGACGAGACATTTCTTTTCGTACATGGTGAGACATTCAAGCCTTTTTTTTTTTTTTTTCCTTTTCGTGAGCAGATGACAGGGAAGAGGATGCGAAGGAGTTGAGAGCAAGCAAGGCATGGGTGTTGGTATGTATGAATAGAATAGAGTGGCATCGTGGAAACACGGATGAAACTGAGGCCATTTGCAGGGACCAAGAATGATAGATAAATAAGTAAACACATATTCAATTCATTAATTACTCTTCTATTCTTATCCCTCATCGACAACGGGACGCTGGAGCCACTTACAGGCCCCATCTCCCATCTCGTCACATCCCATCACATCACATCACGTCAATCACATCACCTCACCTCAGCTTCAGCTGTAAATCATCGATCCCGCAGTCCAAGCTCGATTTATTAATCATGATGCCGCGTCTGTATAATACTTGTCAAGAGTCTCATGCCACATTTCCTCCTGGGCCATCTTCCTTATCCTCCTCCTCTTCATATACACACGTACGTGTATCCCAACGCACCGCCGCTTCAATTCACCGACTATTCATTCCGTCTCTGCTGCATCACGGCACTTGCATTACATCCACCATAGGGAGTCGACCCAGCAAACGTCCCGGCAGGCCGGTCGGACCGTCGTGACTACTGTGTCTGCCCGTGTCGTACGACTCCCACAACCCGCCGCATCGGCCCCCAATTGCATTGCAGTAGCTGCCTCTTTTTTTTCCTTTTTGTTGGGCCGGAATGGAGACGTCGATGGCTTCGACTGCGCCGTGAGGGTGCGTGCATTGCTTTTTTGTCGGGCACTTTTCTCCTCCATCTGTGTTTGGTTTTGAGGGGACAGGACAAGGACCAGCTCTTTCGGAAAGGCGAATTGTATTTCGAGCATGTGTCTGCTAATTCTCATTGGCCTGGGCCTCGTTTGCTTTCTTTTTCTTGTTTGTTTCCTGTCTGTTCTGTTTAAAACACCTCTCCCATCCTTCTCTTCTGTCTATTCTCAGTAGATGCATCAGTCCACGGTGTAAGCGTAGAGTTACGAGTAAATCAAGACATGACCATACCGACTTGCCGTGGCTCTTCTTGTCTCGTCAGTAGCTGCAGACACGTCAGATTATGCCCAGGCCATACCTTATCCATTCTATCCATCTAGTCGTTACCGAAGCTGCAGGCCCTTCTTCCGCGTCCTGTACCGTCAGCCGCGGTGCCCCGACTGTCTTGCCCATTGGCTCGGTCGACTCCAGACATCCATCATGGTGCTGACACCTGCTTTGTTTTCTCGGCTCGCCGGCCGTGCTGTTGGTTCGTGAGAAAGGGGGATTTTCCCGGGTCGTGTCCCAAGATCTCATCGAGTCCCCTGCGGGGGATGGACGGATGCCATGCCACCGTGCCCGAGACATACGGTCGATCCCTTTGCTGGTGCATGTATGTATCCATATCCGTCCTGACTCTTGGGGGTTCTGGCCGTCCGCAAATCTCCACATTCCTCGACGCTATTCAGACGCCCCCCCTGGTTCCCCTAATCCCGCTCAACTCTGCAGCCCCCCTTGCTCCCTGTCAACGCCTTTCAAGCCCTAGCCTAGCTGCACTGCCGGACAGGGCTTGCAGGTGCAGTCCTAGTTTCATCACCCCCCCCATGAGCCATGAGCGCACTTGCTGCCATGTAATACGCATTGCTGCATCGTATGGCGGTTGGGCAACAAGCAGGAACCCAATGACCCGGTATACTTTGCGCATACAGCCTGTCAGTGAGAAAGTGGGCGCAAACAAGGTATTCTGGAATGTCTCGTCTTGTTCTGCCTTGGGTGTCTCTGCAGCCAGCAGCCTCATTGCCCTGTCGGCATCCCTGCATCGCATCCCTCATCCCTCCCGTACTGCAGGTATCATGTCCAACCCCATTCGTGCGTTTCCCCATATCACGGTGCCATTCTCTCTCTCTCTCCAGTCTTTCAAAAGCCTCTTTCACATCCTCCGAGGCCTCAAAGCCCGTCGAAATCCCCTCATCAACGACCCTGGACCAAGCTAGATCCACGGGGGGGGAAACAGATCCGTCATATTCTCAGCCACCAACAAGCGAATTTCCATTCCATTTTGCCCATCACCATGCCGTTTCCTCTGGAGACGATGCTCCACTCCCACCACTTCCTCAACTTATCGTGTGGGCGCTTGGAGTTCTGAAGCAAGATCCCGGCCGAGCATCTTCAGTGGTTGAAAGGGCCTCGGTCTAAATCAAGAAGGATTCTCTTCACGGGACATGATTCCTTTTTCTTATTTTTTTTGCGTGCATTATTTGCACGTTTGTTTCTTTGGCTCGTTTTCTCTTGTCTCTTTTCCGTTTCTAATTTTTGTCTCTGATTTCTACGCATTCTCCATCCTTCATCCCTGCCTTTACCTACATGTGTGCACTACTGTGACCAACTACTGTCACTACTCTGCCGTGCCCTCGTCGTCTCTCCACTCGACATCTTGGTTATTCCCGCTCCTTCGTCGTTGGTTTGTCTTCCCGTGACTGTGCCGTCGAGCTTGTCCCCTCTCCGCCGTCCCTCTACTCTATTCGGCATCTCGCTCGCTCTCCTCCTCCCTTGACAGAAGAACCGCTTAGCCTGGAAGTGCTAGCCTCATGCACTTGCTCTCCTATCACGGAAGCACACTAACTAATACTTGTTAGCTGTCCGCCCTGGCCTCCGCCTCTTCTTGAGCGCCCCCGTCACATCTCATCACGTACCTAGCCTTCCTTCACACCCCTCAGTCTGAACCCACCACCACGCAAGAGAGATGGGTTCGGATAACCGTCAATCAGGACCTCAAGAACGAACGCCTCGCCAGTGCCCAGAAACATCTACTACGCGCCGGTGGCACCATGTTTTGCAACCCGTCCGCTCAGACACGGCAACCGGCTAGACGGCGACTGCATGACATCTATTGCTGTGTAAACCGTGGCCTAGCCAAGCAAGCCAACGACCCATACCATATCCAGTGTCTCACATTGGTTCAAGTCTCGGCTTCGTCCGCCTGCGATAAACCGTCTGCTGGTGCAAGGCCTAGAGCTCTAGTGGCCACCGCAACTGCTTCGCCAGGTCATCGTGACGACGCCTTCCGTATGTCCTACAAAGTCCGGGTTGTGGAAAACGTCCCGATGAGGCGAGCAACATGACGCCGACCGCCCTGCTACGGCAATCGTGTCCCCTCAGACTCCATCATGAGCTCCGTCTCGGCCTCCCGGGGGACCATGTGTGCCATGTTGTCATGCCTTGCCCCAGTCTCTAGCCCAGCAAGACGGTGAAGGCTGCAGATCCGCGGCACAAGCCTCCCACAGATGCCCAACGCCTATTGCTGGGGCACACCTACATCGCCTCTGATAACTCGGAGATCTATCTCGCACGCCCCTCCTCCTCGCAGTCTAGTTCCCCCTTGCGTTGGTGACGAGAAGTCGGGACTCTCGGTGTTTCCAGCAGCACCACGTTATCACATCTCATGAACTGCTCATTCTGCAAGGGGATGCAGGTGTAAATTTGAGACAACGCCTCGTTGAGAGGCAATTGGCTCAATTCGCGCACTAGAACGGCTCAATATTGGGCGATATTGCCTCTTACCCCGTCAGCGTGGTCCGTCTGCAGCTGAGCCTGCATCTGTTCGTTCTCGTCCTCCTCTCGGGACTCCGTTGTGCCGCAGACTGGGCGTACCGGTAGAACGAACCTCGGTCCCGAACATCTTCATTACCAATCCAGACCGGCGGGTTGTCTCACTTTGTGGAGAGAGAGTTCCTCGTGCCCTCCCAGGGAACCGGAACCCCTTCTCCTTGGACAACACAACCTGCAGAAGGGGGCGAGTCGTGCCGCAGCATGCACAAGCCCTACCTGCAAGGGAAGTGTGCATGGGACTCTTCAGCTAACTCGATGCTCGCTCTGTAAGCCACATGGTTCCCACATTGAGGAGTTTGGGTTTCGGACATACTGAGTTCGCGAACGTTCCGCTACTCACCGTTACCCCGTTTCATCGAACGGTTGTAACTCAGCCGCCATCTTACCTGGTTATTGCCAGTGCTACTCCCAAGTCAGCCATGAACGGTCAAACTATTGGACTGATACGGGCATCTGACGGAGTTGCCGAACATGTATTGCTCTTTGACTTCCCGATTAGGTAACCAACTACCACTCTCTTCGATCGACGGACGCTGAAAGCTCGGGTACCTAGGGCCGAGTCCAAGTATCGGCGGATGGGAATGATGATTCGGGAACTAGATTGCCTGGGAAGGTTTTCTCCTGTCGTATCAGTGGTTGCCTGTTGCCTGGTCTAATGCACCTCATTGTGGTCACAAGACACGTTTTACGCATGAATACAGTCGGTATTCGGCTCTCACTATCCTGGAGGCTTTGTAATCATCGAGTAACTAGCTCTTCCATCATTTACTTCTAACATTTACGGTCAGGGTATTGGCGCTTCTTGTTGAAGAGAAAGGTCTGTGTCTAGCTGTGTGAATTTTCACATTAGGCGTACATGTTGTACACTAATTTCATGCTAATCGTCCGTCTGCGAGGCTCTCATATTGAGTTGTGTGTTAGGTCATTCCCACGACCAGTATATCGTTGTATGAAACGTCGTAACCGTTGTCTGCCCCGGCAACACTTTGAATACAAGAACGTACGAAATAAATCGCTTTTATTTATAAATAGTACATCGAACAAGACGGATATTTGAATAGCAGTAGTCTTGGTGAAGTGAAATAATACTCACCAAGCACAATTATAGAAGTGTACGTCTCAACTGTCAAAGAAGCTATCCAAGCAATCGAAGTCTGGTCGGAAAACACGCTCAGTTGACACCAACGTGAAAATAGAGCTTTATGGAATAGAGCTTGTAAAGTTACCAGTCGATATAACCTCGATTTGCTCTCGAAACTGTAGGGTAGTCCAGGGCGGAAGCACAGAACGAAACTACCCTACATATTCGCATCAGAGAACAATTAAGGGTTCAACTCTTCCATCTAGATACATTGAGGCCCAGATGTGAGGTCCGTACGACACGTTCAATTGTCATGTTTTTGTCCACTTGCCTCTATCAACATAATCCACGCCTCTCCGTGCCCCTGAACGGCAATGAGTAGATCAAGAACAACGGGACAATCAGAGCATGAGAAGGACGGGCGTAACCATCCGCTTCGGCCTGGAAGTGCAAACTGCATCGTTATATTCACATCACCTCGAACCCATTTCATGCTATTTCCCATTACTGCAACACGTCCTAAGCCTACAGAAGCACGAAGAGCTCACCGTCACATCCGCGCCAGCCAGCGCAATGGTAAGCTGCTTCTTAATGATCCTCGCCTCCGCGGTGCGTCCGAGCCGCACAAGACACTCATGATATCCGTGCAACGCCCAAACATTATTTGGGTTCTGATGCGTCCGCACCACAGCATCCTCGAGGCCAAGATCCTCCGCATACGCCGTCGCAGCCTCCTCGACATGGCCCTGCTCCAGCAGCAACGCCGCGTACGGGTGTCGCGCGGGTAACATCCAGCCCCAAGGCTCGGCGTAGGTCAGCGAGTCGTCGCGTTCAATAGCGAGCCGAAGATGCGAAAAGGCCACGTCGTAGTTCCCTCTGCGGTATTCGATCTCGCCGTCTAACATGGCGGTGCCGACGGCGAGCACGTCGGCCATTCGGTTGGGGAAGTTCAAGCGCGAGCGAGGCACACGGTTTGCAGCTTCTCTGAATAGATGTCTTTGCTTATCTGCCTCGCACACATGCCCCGTCGCAGCATACGCGACTCCGCGCCCGTAGTACACCATGGTGGTAGTCACACAGTAGAGGTCCCTGTCCCGCGGCAACGGCTGCTCCTTGAGCTCCTCCCACATGCCAAACCGGATCCACACGTGCACCCGCACCGATATGAAGTACTCCATCCAGTTCGCCATGGGCGGGCAGTGCGCGAGAAGAAGATCCTCGGTGATGGTCGCCTCCATCCGGTCAACAGCTTCCAGAGCAACCCGCGATCGGCCGGCGAGCATGGCGGCGTAAATGAGGGAATGGTAGTTGTGCAGCCGGTAAAAGCTGTAAAAGTTATATCCTCCATGCCGCGAAAAGAACTTGTCGTCTGCAAGCGTCGCTCTCTCGTTGGCGTCAATGGCTCGACGGTAGTCGCCTACGAGCACGTCGATGTGACTGGGCATGTGACACATGTGCCCGGAGTCGGGAACCAAGCCCCGGAGACAGTCGGCGGCATCAAAGGCGGCTTCGGGGGTTTCTGACATTTCCATGAGGTGGATGTACATGTGCAAGATGCCAGGGTGGCGGCGAGCCTCGGGGCGTTTCAAGGCGCGTTCCAATATGTCCTTGATCTCCAACACTGGCGTCTTCGGATTCGGCTTCCTCGTCTTTTTCTCAAACAGGTTCCAGGGCTTGGTGTTCATCAAGGCGTCGGCGGCGAGAGCGACGACGTCCAAGTCGTCCTCGAATTCGCGGTACACCTGTCTCATGGCATCTGCAAATGCCCGCACTGAAGGCGCAAAGTCGGATGGCGTAGCAGTAAAAGAGAAGCGGTGCTGAAGAGCGCCGACGAGTGCCCTCTCGACCGCCGAAGAGGTAGCTTGATGCTGCTTTGCCTGGACGGCCATGTTGTAGCAGGTGGCTATGGTGGTCTTGAGTTCCGTCTCATCAAAGGCGGTCCATTTCTTGTTATAGTTGGGCCCCGACGCAAAGGCCAGCCCCCAATAACCCATGGCGCACAAGGCATCGTGAGCGATGACTTGCTCGAAGCAACGAACGGCCTCGCCGTGGTTGAAGGAATAGGTCCAAATCAGCCCGCGGTTGAACCATATTTGGGCGTCCCGGCTCGGGGTCATGATGTGGCGACTAAAGGCGCCCAAGTCGTAGTAGTCCTCGGAAGCGGGGATGGCGGCAGTGACGTTGTCATGATGGTGTGCCATGTAGGTAGACCAGGTGGATAGAGACGTTAGATGTCGAGACTCGGAGACGGGAATAGGCGTAGTGTTAGCACGGATTCGCACACATGTCAAAGGGCAACAATCGGCGTATTGTCCCTTGGAGAGAAGGAAAGTTGAGTTGAGTTGAGGCCCGATGGGGAGAAAGGCCACGAGGGATGCGTTGTGTTGTCGTGTGTGACCAGCCCATTGGTTCAGCTAGTCTCAAGTCGATTGGTTGCGTATTTTTTTTGGGAACTGTTTTTCTCCGAATGGTCGTCTCCAAGGTTATGTGCAATGCCGACGCTGGCCCTGACATCATCAGGACGAACAAAACAAATGGACAAAGGCTCCCACTTCCCCGCCTCCATCTCCAAGCAGAGCAACCCCTTGCCGGATGCGGGGCCGGTCGTTTGCGGGCAGTGGGGGCATCGGCCGCCGGGGACGGACACCGACGAGCCGGATATATGTGGTCAGACATTGCTCGGCGGCATGGGCTTGTTGATATGTGAGTCAGAGGAAACCAGGGCATTGGGTTAACAGTATTTATATGTCAACCCAGCCCCAAGCACCTCACACGATCACCATCCGGGTCCCGGCACGGCCCCTCTCCGGACCTCTCCACGGGCTGCTAAAACGAGGGAGGGGACGGCTCCAGGCGTCAGCCGCTGTAGCTGCAGCCGCAACTTGTCGCCGCGTCACCAACCCGCCAGAAAAGCCACATATTCGTGCAAAGTCCGGCATTGGTTTCCATTGGATTGGCATTCCCCGTCATGTTTGCTCATCACCTGAGACGGCGGGAGCCTCGTAACGCACCTGTACAAAACATCGAGACGTTCCATTGTGGCAGCTGAATCTTATTTTCCTCTTCATCCAACATCCTTCGTGGCATGTCCGCCAGTATCCAACTCTTGACTCTCGTTCGGCATCTTCGACTCGGCCACGTCAACTGCAGCCATGCCTTCTCCATCTCGACAACACAACGACGGCCAAGATGACCGGCTTCACGACGGCACCAACTCTACCCTTCTCCCGCCGCCATCGGTGCCGCCACAGCAGTATTTCCACCCCGTGGTGGAAAACATGGAAATTCAACTACCGATCGCGCGCCGTCGTCATCCTCCTCGTCGCCGCCGTCGTCATCCTCCTCGTCGCCGCCGTCGCCGCCCCCGAGGTGGCAGCGTCGTGGTGCTCGCCTTACTCCCCATCGCACATCCGCTATCCATCATCATCCCGACCATTATCGTCATCCTCGCCCTCTGGTGGAGCCTCGTGCAGCAGGTTTGTCCCGTCGATGCAAAGGCCGGCGACTTGTGCACGTGGTTGCTTTGGTTGAGTCTGCCCATTGTACGTCCATCTTATTCATGTTTCAGTTCCCCGCGTGTGTGGTTGGAAGTGTGCAGCTCCCCACGGGCGACTTGGCTAGGAATAGGATGCCCGAACATCATCGAATCAGTCGGTGTGGCTCAGTTGGTTAGAGCGTTGGTCTCATATTGAAACATGACTTGATTAAACGTCAGGGACATCCAAAGGTCGAGAGTTCGAGCCTCTCCACCGACAGACCTTTTGCTTTTTGCGTCTGATTACTATTTCCTGAACAACCCCAAGTCATTCTCCTCCTTTTGAACTCAGTTAGCTACTAGCTCACTTGACTGAGGTACTTTACTGACCTACAATGCCAGGCCACTGCCTCCTTCATAAATTCCGTTTTCTGTACCTTTGCCAGGCGGAGAGCACCATACAGCAGGTCCTGTCTCAATGTGCGAGCCAGCGCCTGCATCCTTTTTATCCTCGCCCTAGGTGTGACCATTTGTTTCATTCTTATGATTTACTACCTTGTGCGCTTTGACTACTGGAGTCGGGCCTCAGAAGGCGTCATGGTCACGTTGTTGGGCATCCAAATGTATGACACCGTCACTAAGCAGGTCATCCTCACTGACATCCTCTTCCTAGGTTCGCCAATTGGGTCCTATTCGCATGGGAAGCTCACCAAATCACAGTGCAGAATTATGCACGACAACAGGCAGCCACCGAAATAGAAATGCCATTTTGATATCGTTACATTTCGCTACGCCTAGAGTTTTACTCGGGTTTGTAAAGTACAAACAGAAAAGAATCCTCACTTCCCCAACCTGCAAAGCGCCATGCAGATTCAGGATCCCTGATTAATGTACACTCATGGGTTGCCCCAATCCTAGGCGCCAATCGCCTAGTGCTGCTGTGAAGCAGTTTTTGTCTTCTATTCAACACCGCCAAGACATCCAGCAGGTGTTCTTTGGATCCTGGCCTCACAGGTTTCCAGCAAATCCTCCGTTAGCCGCAAACTCGAGCTGGTACTGTCGCAGATCGGCCCAGTGACGCAGCTCTTCTTCCTCATCCTGTGGTGTCATCTGGGTCGGATCCCCTGAAGTGGGTGATGAACCGCTGCTGGCACCCGACTTCTCCAGCTTCATCAGAATATTAATCAGCTGCGACAAGGCCCCTTCCGATTTCATAGCGAGCGGCCCCTTGCGCTCTGGGGCATCGTTGAGTAGGGTCGACGCGACTTGGCGTATCTTGTTAATGAGCGATCCACCATTCGGCTCCAAGTTTCGCTGCGAAATCGATCCCAGCACTGTCAGGAGATGCTGAACAATAAGCTCACGCTCCTCTGACATGAAATCATAGATTTCTTTCTCGTCAGCCTCCCGCGCTGCCTTCTCCTCCTCTGATTGCCCCTCAACCGAATCAGGGTGTTGTTGCTGTTCAGCGAGGTGAACATCTCGAAGGTTGAAATAGAGTTCGACAAAGTAAGACCTCGTGGCCAATTGAGAAACATAGATGTTAGCCTTTTGTATCTCGTATTGCAGGTGACGTCTTCGGGCTGGGTGATTCTTAATGGCAATTCGAAGGTCGTGGGCTGGCTGACTGTTGGGCCAGGCCGGGGGCACGTATTGGTAATTTGACTCGTCGAAACTCGCAAGGGTGGCTGCTTCATCGCCATGGTTCCCAAGCTGAAGTTCGGGTGGCAAGTTGTCAGTGATGCTTCTGGCAGCAAGGAGCCCATCTCTCAGCAGAATCCGCTGATCCGCCCAGGGGAGTGTGCTCATGCCGTAGGCAATCTCTAAGCTGACAACTCCGTTCATGGTCGTGTAGATATCGATACCAAACCGGAAGCCCGTCAAAAGGGTCACGCTTCCATCCTGCTGGTGGATAATTTCATTCGCAAGGATGCAAATGTCGTCGACATTCTCGGGGTATGCAGGATATGGAAGGCTGGGCGTGGAGGGCGCAATCACCATGTCCGCAGTCGAAGCACCCAATTGCGAAAAGGACCTGGGAAATTATTAGTAACAGCTTCTAGGAACATGTTGGAAATCCGTCTTACCGAACGCCGAGAAGAAGACACCAAAAGATGCGCTTTCCGATCTGGTCCTTGACATGGTTGAATGGGAGGGGGTCCGGCGAGCAATTATCGTTTCCAAAAGTCGGCAATTCACCAGGGTGTTTTGGTCGATTGAAGCCCAGTTCCCGAACCAA
The DNA here is from genome assembly GCA_020736575.1 of Thelonectria olida. NCBI lineage: Eukaryota > Fungi > Ascomycota > Sordariomycetes > Hypocreales > Nectriaceae > Thelonectria > Thelonectria olida. The sequence goes on along the minus strand of JAGPYM010000016.1, from coordinate 798,390 downwards.
GGTCAGAGTTTCGGCCATGAATTGGCCGGAAGCGTTCCACTGATGAACGTACCCCGAGGCCAGACCCAAGAAATAGCTAGTGGCAGCATCGTCGAGCGTCTTGGGTTGCTTCAACTGCCACTTGCTACCTCGGCTCACCAGCGCAATCTCACGACACTTTTCAATCATGACAATGGCTCGAGGGAAGAGGTGGGTGCTGTGCTGGGCTTTGAGATGTTCTCGAGCACTGCGTGGGAACGACGCAACCAGGGCGCAGACCATGCTTGCCAGTAGGCCAAGAAACTCGGGTCGGGTGCGGTCCTCACGGTTCGCAAAGGACTGTCGGAAGGTCGGCTCGTGGGGGAACGGCGCAAGAGGATGGATGTATGTGAAGAAGTCGTCGACGAGAAGCTCCAACACAGGCATTGGGGCAATCGACTCGGCGTCGAGCACACCATCCGTCGAGATGTTCATAAGCGTCTTGGCGGCAGTTTGCGGCGAGGGCGACACATTCATCACTACCCCAACAGGAGTTGGAACCTCAGCACGAGCTCGTTTGGCGGCCTTGGCCGCTTCGGCATGCTTGTTCGGAGGACCTCGACGTTTCGTCTCGCGGTTATAAGTACAGTCGACGCCGAGTTCGCGGCAGGGGCGGCAGGGAACGTCGGTATCATCGCATTTGACCTTGCGCATGCTGCACATGTCACAGGCACGTCGAAGGCGGGTCAACTTGGGATTCACGGCCGGATCACGCGAAACTCCTGGGAGAGGAGCTGTGACGAAATGAGCCGCCACGTCGTTCGGAGGCAAGGCATGGTTTGGCGCCTGGCTGGCGGCGTCGACGGCGGCGACGGCGGCGGCAGCATGCTGCAGAGTCTGGGGATTGCTGATGGCGTGGGCCGCGTCGCTGGCGGCCTGGAGTATCTCGAGGCCGTTACTCGCGTATGCGTGTGCGTTCGCGTGAGGAGAATGGTCTGGGGGAGGCGTGCCAGACATGATGGAGGAGGGGAGCCCGGAAGCTCCTCGGATGTGACCGGGGACCGGGCACGGAGCGACGGCGTCAGCGACAGCAGATCGGGCTGAGTGGGACGTTTGCAGCCAACTTGATACGCGGGCGAGTCTGATGATGGCTGATTGTCGGAGGATTTCCGGATGCTGGAAGGTGTTGAAGCGAGGTGAAGCCGACAAGGGCCCAGATTTCAGAGGCAGAGTGGGGGGAGGAGAGCAGGTGGGCGGCAGGCGGGGAAGGGGAGTTGCTGTGGGTCACGTGCAGTGCAGGCGCGAGCGGTTGCGTCGGCGCCTGGGTCACGAGACCCATTGCCAGCTCAGTTACCCTAGAGCTTCACGGGTTTTAATATTGTCTAGACACGCTGAATTACAAGATCCTCTTCCATCTGGGATCCAGGATTAACTAGATCTTAGAATTGTTGACTTCTTGGGGGCTTTTATGTTTAACCTGGGATATCCCAAGCATTCTTGACCCCGCCCTGCATGTGGTCGTAGGAACCATCACGCAGTTCATGCTCTGATCATTACGACGGCGGACATGCATGCTGAACTAATTGACAATAAAGCATTGAAAGAGCCTGTCCTACGACAACTTGTGCCATGGGAAACGTCACTCTCACAGCACTTCGTGATAGCTTCTAGAAATGGAAAAGAATGCTGTCCGGAAATTTTTTGTATTTAACATCGTATGCCTCACATTAGCGAAACCGCTGCCCACGCTAAGAGTCGGAGAAGCGGGTGCCATCTCATCAAGGAACAAATTCCGTCCACGTCTGTGCTGTCATAATCTCGAATCGCCTTGCCAAGTCACAAGCTCGGATTCCGGGGAAGTCCTGTCTCACTCTCGTGGGAGATGACTCTCGTCAGGGTGTTACCGGAAGCATGGAAAAGGAGATTTGTAAGAGCCGAGACTCTCGCCCTCCTGTTGGCGCCGTCATGACACCTTCGCGAGTAACAACCGGTTGCTAGGCCCATGACGAAGGGTTTTTTCAGGGTCTGGGTGCCTTGCTGAGAACAGTCGACACGGCACTTTGCTGCATCGTAGGAAACCTCACGCCACATTCACGGAGCATTTCGATCTCGAACGGTTCTCCTCTGAGCCATGGCGGACTTGGGTCCAGATCCGATCTATCGTACGTACGTACGATGTGCAGCCCAAACCATTCTGCTTCTGCATGCTGTTTTGCGGCAATTCTTCCATGTTTCACAAATTGCCATTTTTTCTTACAGTCTTCTTGCCCATCCATCTCAGGTGATATTGTCCAACATGGGACGAATGTATTGCAACGGTGCAGCCCAATGAAACGACTTGGGTTGTTCACTATCCCACACGTTTCCGCCCGCCGCGGGGTTCCACCAGCGTTTAGACGTCTCCAATCCCCGCAGCCGGATTTCTTTTTATGTTTGGTTTGCAGGCCGAGGAGGCATGATGACGCCAATATAATTGGAGCAATTGTGATATTGCTCTGCTCTTCTTCCAACCTGACACCCGCCCAATGTTCTCGAATCCTCATTGTTTATTAGGCGCCCGGCGGCCCCGGATATCCGCCTAGAGATGACAATTGCCCATGCCCAATCCAATCCCTCTGAAAATCCTCCATGTTAGTCGCTCTTATTCCCATCCCCTTCCTCGGGTGAGGCCGGGCTGTCACGCCGGCCACCGAGTCTCACGGACCCTGGGACGGCCCCACTCATCATGCCATGGTCTGATGTTGGCAACTGGCGTGATGGGCTCAGCTTGGAGGCCGGCGGAGCGAGGCGACCGTATGGGAAGAGGCAAAGGTGAGGTGGGAAGGAAGAGAGCAAAGCATGGATCATAGCTAACAGACGGAAGAAAAAAATCGAATAAATACTGGGTTCGTTGGGCAGTTGGCGTTTGGCGGTGCGTGCGTGAGTCTTTGCTTGTGAATCTTTTATTATACCGTCATCATCCTCTCGCCCTCTCTCCCGTCTTCTGCTCGACAATCGAAAATACAAACCGACGACTACTCCGAGCGATTACCGCGTAGAATCACGAGACTAGACATCATCTGATCTTCCAGTCGAATAAAGCTCGAATATCGACTGATCAAATCCATTTCTCAATTCCAAAAACCTCAAGAACGGGAGCAATTTCGACCTCTAAATCACCACCAAAAACACCAGTTACACCACCAAGATGGCGACGTCACGACCTATGAAGCACATTGATCGCGAGGATCTGTACACCAACCTTGAGGCTCGTGTCATGTATCTTCACTCGTTCCTCGATTTTTCTAGCCGTACGTGACCACTGCCTTTTCTCCTGGGTTTCTCGCCGATAGGCCCCGAAGCGCCAGCGCCTGTTTCTCGTTCCTCCCCTCGTCGGGTCCTGGGCGAGAACTGGCAAGACAGAGAATAGTATATCAATTCAGACTCGGAAAGCTAACAAATCGTCCAACACAGGCGACATCGAAGCTCTCATCACCGGCGCCAAGTACATCAAAGCTCTCATCCCCGCAGTCGTCAACATCGTCTACAAGAAGCTTCTGCAATACGACATTACCGCCCGCGCCTTTACAACTCGAAGCACCTCGTTTGAGGGCCCCATGGACGAGATCCCCGACGAGAACAGTCCTCAGATTCTGCACCGAAAGATGTTTTTGCGTGCCTATTTGACCAAGTTGTGCTCCGATCCCAGCAAGATGGAGTTTTGGGAGTACTTGGACAAGGTTGGGTATGTATAAGAGACGGGCATTGATGATATTGGAACACCTGGCTGACTCATGCTTCTTTTAGAATGATGCACGTCGGTCTCGGACGAAAGCACCCTCTCCACATCGAATACGTCCACCTGGGCGTCTGCCTGGGCTTCATCCAGGACATCATGACAGAAGCGATCCTTTCGCACCCGCGCCTGCACATTCAGCGCAAGACGGCCCTAGTCAAGGCCCTGAACAAAGTCATCTGGATCCAGAACGACCTCATGGCCAAGTGGCACGTCAAGGAGCGCGACGAGTTCGAGAACGACTCAGACATTGAGATTGAGAGGGAGGGCTACCTGCACGGCAAGCGCATCATCGGCGACTCCGCCGAGTCTGGGTCCGAGGCCGGCGACGCTGCGCATCCTGGTGGTGTGCCTTCGGCGGGCGTCTGTCCGTTCTCCGGGATGAGTGCGGGTACGCCGGTGGGAGCCAAGGAATAAGGTGCTTTCTGACTGATTTTGGAGGGGATTTTCATATCTATCTGGCGTTTGAGAGCATAATGATGATCATTGTTTTTCTGGCTGGCAGGCAAACGGCATTCAAGGATCGGGGATTTGTATGGCGATTTTGTTCTTATTTGGTTCGGGTTGGAGGAAATAAATGGGAATGAAATAATTTTCAACTCTGGCGGCAAGACAACTTACTTTTGTTCTTCCTATTCCTCATTCTTCACCAGATTTTGCATGCTGCTTTGGGATACAGGCAAGGAGACGGAGGAAGTTAGCTGAGGTGTATTAACACAGATGAATAGAGCGCGGGCAAGGGCGATCCAATGACAGAATGTACTATACCCCGAGTTTGAAACTCAATTACCTCATTTGCTACTATGACACTGGTTTCAAGATTTGAGTTGTGAGGTGTCGAACAAGAAAGAGCTCGCACCATGAATATCATGTGAAGCTTATAGCTAGCTCGGAGCTCAGAGCTGACGAGCATGAGGAGGAACAGCTCTAGCTCCTGGACTGTGAAGGGACACCGCCCCACGTGGGCTCTCTCATCAACACGGAACATGTGAGATGGTGGATGAACTCGTCGCTTGTGAAAGAAGGCCCGGCTGAAGGGCTCCATTCTTTTCCTGGGCACTATTGCGGACGGGATGATTGGTCCCAAAGTTTGACTGGCGGGATTGACGGCTGGACGGGAACATGGTTCAGGCCAAGGGGGCCCTTGGTTCCCGTCATTGGCCGTGCGATGGATTCGCGATTATCATTTCGTGGTTTGTGATGGGAGGAGGGTTGCCCCCGCGGTGGGGTTGACGGTGATGGAGGATGGCCGAAGGGAGAGGATGCCGTGCAGGATGCGTACCAACTGGAGGTGATTATCTTTGCGAGAGAGGGAGAGAGAGATGCTGTTTATCACTCACAAGAGCCTGCAGTAGTCTTGCTTGATATCATGCGTCAATGGCAAATCAACTGGCAGTCAATAGACAGTGGATATGAGGCCGACCGTCTCACTCATTCACTGAGCGAGGCCGGAATGCTCGACAGAGTCTAGACCCTAGGCGGAGAGATGGACCGCGACGGATCCTTTGGTGATAGGACAAACCAAGGCACACAAGCAATTGCCCAGATTCATCATGGGTGGGGAGCGGAGAGTCGCTTAGCAGGTTAAACCATCTGCAGCCAAGTTATTGAGCAAGTCTTGTGTCATGGAAACCCAACGGAATCGGGCGCCCCTCCAGCCAACATCCAACACCGCCTGCCACTTGGTATCAAGACAAGAGGCCATCGAGACTGGAAGTCCGGCAAGGCAAGGCATAGGGATCGCTTGAAACACGCATGGTGCATGTGGTGCACGGAGCATTCGACAGATCGATTATGTACATTGCCGGCAAATGCTGTATGAGCAGTGTAGATTCGCACGCAGATCAGTTGCGGCTCCGACCCTTAACGCCAACGAAGTCGACAACGACTTCTGGTGCTTTGGTTCGGGTGAAAATGGCTCAGACGTGCTGCATGCAAGGTGGCCTGCAGGTGCCTCGACGCTGGGATATCGTAGATGCCGGGCCTTGCCAAGATGGAAGTAAAAAAACGAAGAAAAAAAGAAAACGACGCGATCCTGATCTGACCTGGGCTGACAGACGCCCACGTTTGGCGGTTCGAGTCGGTGGATGGATAGGCCAGGATGGCAGATGGCGGCCGGTCCGTGGCGTCGTTGCATGCAGCAGCCAGAAGCAGCAGCGTTAGGACACTGGAAGGTACATGGTGAGCCTGGTGCCAAAGTGCCCCGCTCTCTGGCTACTTGTCCCTTTTGGGGAAGTGAGGGGTCGAGTTTGGCAATGACGGCCTTGGTGGGGAGCTATGCCAGAAAACGGGAGATAGATTGGCACCGCCCGGGATTTGGGCCGGGTGCATGGCCGGGCTGTTTGATGGCTTTCAGTGGAATTTGGGTGGAATTTAGTAGAAGCCGGCCTGTGGCTACGAAATACGTCCACTGGTTGTGAGTTTCTTCCACGTCGGATGTGTTCATGATGGTATGCATTGCTATGGCATGCTCTATAGGTAGTTTCTCTACTTCGTCTGCTGTCAGACTTGCAAGTCAATGGGCATCAACCAAAATTGGGAACCCGGGTAGAAAAACACTTATCACGGGAACTAATGGTTAAAATCGAGATAGATAGGCAGCACTCGAAAAAAGCAACCATGGACCAGTCAAGCATGCCATCTCACACCCGGGCGGAAACCTTGGACGCTCGCTGGTGCGGCTGCACCATGCACAATAGTATGCAAGTCGGGAGTTGCAGGTAACAAAGACCCCCAAAGTCTCGAAAAGGAGCTATCACTGATCTTTCTGGCCCTCTGATGCCGTAATGCTATCTACAATTTGGTCCGTTGTTGCCCGAACTCTGAACGCCCTTCTTCCCGCTTACACGCTCCGGGCTCCGAGAAAGCTCGAGATGCATGTGTTGTTGTGTTGCCTTCACCGTCTTTTTGACATTGTGGGAAGTAGATTTCCGACTGCTAAGTTCAACCGGGAAGAAAAGGATAAGGGATAGGATAGGATGCATTGAGTGATAGAGCAAAGAGTGTGCGAGCGTGGTCCCTGAACCAACCTCGTAATGCCTTGGGGAGCTGCCCTTGTGCCTGTTTAATGGTGGCAGACAGCTTCATGGGGGTGGTCAGGGCGCATTTGCCGGTGGGGAACTGAATATGATCAGGAAGCTCGACTTTGGATGTGTCATGAAGTCGGTTCAATGGCATGAAACGAAATGGTTTGTGTCTTGGTGAGGCATTTGCCGGGTAATTGCCAATATCTCATTGCATCATTGCTACCCGTCACAATACCACACACAATACAGTCTCCCTCGCTTACAAGACAACGAACAAAACAAAGCTCCAGACAAGCCAGGATCATCAAGTTTTTTTTCTCCCTGGCTTTTGCCCCTCCCCCTCCCCCGCCATTCCCACGCTCATGCCATCCCTTGACGGTGCTGCCATGGGATATAGATCACATGGAGGTGTAAAACATACGACAGCCCGTGACAACTGGATCGGTGAGCCAAGGTAGATGGCCGGGTCGGTGTAGTTTGACCGGAGCAAGTGATCACTGGAAATGCCCGACAGTGTGGCCGTTCGGAGGTATACAGTCACTAATTCAACCTATCTTTGGGACAACTGCCGTCTATAGGTTGTCGAGGTTTTGGGTTGGTCTCGTTACCGAACAAAACAAGAATCCTATCGCCAAGACAGTCTGGACAAAGAAAGACTTGCAACTACAAATGTCGGCCGGTCCCCACCGCCTATTCCGATACATATTATGTATGTACGTAAAGGTTGCCTAGCCGGCGGCCATTGAAGGCTCGCCGGTACCTGATCGTCAACGGTTGTCTCGTCCTTAATTCTGGGCCGGGGATGAGTTGAGAATGGCAGACGCCCCCTGGCTAGCTGCTGGGGAGTCTTATCCGCCCCCATCTCGTGGTTCCGATGGGCTATCCGACTTGCTGCCGGTCATCGAAGTCCGTCGATGGGTTGTGGTCGTATTGATCTGTCCGAAGCATTCGTAGACGGAGTGTGAATGCAGACGTCGAGAGTGTGAGGTGCACCATCTCTTTGATTCTTTACCGCCTTGAAATATGAACCCCCGTCTTCCCCCTCTGATTTGGGGCTCGTAAATTTCTCTTTCGTTCTTATCTGCCAACTCAGCAACTACTTGTACCATTTACTATTGTCATTGACCATTATTCTTCTCTATTCTTATTGTATAATTGCCATTGGAGCACCTCATACCTAAAACAATCCTCATTCATCGCCTTTCTTCTGTCTCTTAGTGGGCCCCCTCCAATCCTCACAATGGGCAATTTATCCAATTCTGGCAAGCCACCCGGTGTCAATGCAGTGCAAAGTACCGCTCCCGAAAACCAAACCCAAAACCAGCACAGCAACGAGAAACGGGAAAGCCACAGAAGGTACCTCCAGCAGCTCTTGCTCTTCCCGTGGCGGCGGCGCCAGCAGCAAAACGACCATCCACAAGAGTCTGAGTCGCCGAAACCGCCCGGCCCGAATGGGCTCGACGCCGTCGCTGTCACCGTCGCCAACAACGTCACCACCTCTGCTCCGTCTTCCTCCTCTTCTACTTCCACCTCTTCGTCCACCTCTGCCTTTGCCTCCGTCTCCGCTTCTGCTGCCTCGTCTTCCGTCCCGCCTTCTTCTTCTTTGTCCTTGACGGCTTCTTCGTTGGCTGTGGGCGACTCCAATCCCTCCAATCGACCGCCCTCTTTTTCTTGTGCACCATCGACTACCCCCCGCCCTCTCCAAGATACCATCTCTGCCGCACCTCACGACGACTTCACCTCTGCCCCTTCCCTTCCGCCTCTTTCTAGAGACGAGGGCCATACCGACAACGCCCGTCACGGCCCGATCTCTGACTCCTCGTTTGCCTTGCCCGAGGCCCGATTGACGCTCGAAAACAACACGGTCAAAATGGAGTCCAACTCGGCTCTTCCCAAGAGCACACCCAATCCCACCGCTGCATCAGCAATGCGCCGTCGCGAGTCGCTTTCTGAGATCCGCGCTGCCAACCCCGACCTGGCTTTGACCGGCAACATCATCTCGGCTACCTTTAGCACCCCGCATACTTTTCGCTACCTCAAAGGCGGCGACTGGGTGAGTTCCTATTTTTTTTATCCCTTGTGAAGGCGTCTTGGGGGTTGAGCTCTAGCTCGCTATCTCGACACCCCACCCCTCATTCTTTATCTGGGCGAACACATGCATCCCACTTCACCGACGGCGATATGTTTCGTGTCTGTATAGCTTGGCCACCAACCAAATTCTGACATGTCAATGCCTTTTAGGAACTTAAACCTCGTCGTGGCCAGTCCGCCCTTCTCGACTCGTTTGCCTACCTCTCTTCCGACACTACACCATGGAGCCACACCGTTGTCGCTTGGACCGGCGAGATCGAAGCCCCAGTAGAAGAAGTCGCGGCAACCCCCGCACCCAACACCCTCGGTGTCTCGTCCCTCAACCCTCTCTCTGCACCTGTTCCCCTGGACGCAAACACTCGTTTGCCGACGCCCCCTCCCAATGATGGTCTCTGGATTCCTCTCCAAGACCAACAGCGACTCGAGTACCAGCTGTCCCACAGCAAGACGATTCGCACATACCCCGTCTGGCTCGCCGACGAGACCGAGTCCACTGAAGAAGGTATCCTCCTCAAAGACCAGGCCCGTTGGCGTCGTTACGCCGAGAACGATCTCTACACCTTGCTTCACTACAAGCAACATGAGCCTACCGATGGCCGCAGTGAGCGAGTACAATGGGCGGATTACTACCGGATGAACCAAAAGTTCGCTCACAAGATCATTGAGATCTACAAGCCCGGCGATATTGTTGTGATTCACGACTACTTCCTGATGCTCCTCCCCAGCATGCTGCGCCAACGAGTCCCCAACATGTACATCTCCTTCTTTCTCCACTCGCCTTTCCCCAGCAGCGAGTTCCTCCGCTGTCTTCCCCGGCGTAAGGAGGTCCTCGAGGGTGTCCTCGGTGCGAATCTCATTGGCTTCCAGTCCTACAGCTACTCGCGCCACTTCCTGAGCTGCTGCACTCGTATCCTCGGCTTTCCCTCCGATACTCTGGGAATTGACGCTTACGGTACCCGCGTGCAAGTCGGCGTCTTTCCCATTGGCATTGATGCGTCTAAGGTTGAGAGCTTTGCCTGGACTGCTGCAGTCAAGGAGAAGTACGACGCCCTCAAGGCTCTCTACCATGGGAAGAAGATCATTGTTGGTCGCGACCGACTGGATAGTGTAAGAGGTGTTGCCCAGAAGCTACAAGCCTTTGAGCGCTTCCTGGAGATGTACCCAGAGTGGCGAGAGAAGGTTGTCCTCATTCAGGTTACCTCACCAACCAGTCTTGAGACCGAGAAGGATGACCCCGATAACAAGGTGGCCAGCCGAGTCAATGAGCTCGTGATGCGCATCAATGGCTTGTACGGAAGCTTGGGCTTCTCTCCCGTGCAGCACTACCCGCAGTACCTTGACCAGGACGAGTACTTTGCTCTGTTGCGAGCGGGCGACATTGGACTGATCACCTCGGTTCGTGATGGTATGAACACGACCAGTCTGGAGTACATCGTCTGCCAGAAGGACACTCACGGTCCTCTCATTCTGTCCGAGTTCAGCGGTACCGCCGGCAGTCTCGGAGATGCTATTCACATCAACCCTTGGGACCTCAGCGGCGTTGCTGAAAAGCTAAACGCTGCCCTTGTTATGACCGCTGATAAGCGCGAGGAGATGCAGACAAGTCTGTACCGCCATGTCACCGAGCACAACGTACAGACGTGGATCAATAAGTTTATCCGTAAAGTCTACAATGTCCTGGGCGATACGACTACTGCCAACTCAACTCCCTTGCTGGACCGAGCGCTACTTCTGGGCCAGTACCAGTCTGCCAAGAAGCGGTTGTTCATGTTCGATTACGATGGTACTCTCACGCCAATTGTGCGAGAACCCAGCGCTGCCGTTCCCTCTGATCGTCTTATCCACACTCTGAAGCTGCTCTCCGCAGACCCCAAGAATGCTGTATGGATCATTTCGGGTCGAGACCAGGAATTCCTGAAGCTGCACCTGGGACACATCACCAGGCTAGGCTTCTCGGCTGAGCACGGTAGCTTCATGAAGAACCCTGGTTCCGACACATGGGAGAACCTGGCAGAGAAGTTCCCCATGGGATGGCAAGCCGAGGTCATTGAGATCTTCCAAAAGTATACCGACAAGGTTCCCGGTACGTCATTATGATCTAGATTTGATGTTGATGTTTAACTCTAACCATGTGATAGGATCCTTCATTGAGCGCAAACGATGCGCTCTCACGTGGCATTACCGCCTTGCCAACCCCGAGCAAGGCATTCACATGTCACGGGAATGTCACAAGGAGCTCGAGAACACGGTCGGAAGGAAGTGGGATGTGGAGGTGATGCCCGGCAAGGCCAACGTCGAGGTGCGGCCGACTTTCATCAACAAGGGTGAAATTGCCAAGCGACTGATCACCACGTTCCACAACCCCAACGGCACCAAGTCCGATATCGATCCGGCGCCTGGTCCTCTTGAGTTTGCCCTCTGCATGGGTGACGACTTTACCGACGAGGACATGTTCCGCAGCCTCAATGCCGCGTCAGGCACTGTATTAGACGCCAACCACGTCTTTACTACCACCATTGGCGCGAGCACCAAGGTCACATTGGCCAAGTCGCACCTGTTGGAACCCGAAGACGTGATCGAATGCGTCGCCCTCCTCGCCGGTGTCGACGGTCCTGGAGCTGCCGAGCGACTGAGCGAAGTTAATCTCGGAGCTCTGAGCTCGGTAGCAGGCCACATTCCCCAAGAGAAGCTATGATGGAAACCAAAGTTATAGAGGCCAAGTGACAAAGAAGCGCCAAAAAAGACGATAGAGAAAACATGCATGAAAGAGACACGATGAAGAGTGATTTTGCTCGTGGCGTTTATTTTGCAACGCATGTTGAATCAGATAGACAGGACAGATGGACGCGTGAGCTGGACGAGCACACGAAGAGCCAGGACGTTGTAATGACAGGGCAGGGTGTGCTGGCCAAGGTCTTGCAGCATAGGCATGCGTGCGGAAAGGGTTCAGCATCAATACGAAGAATATAGCGATCCATATCTGGATATGATGAGTACGGAATACATACAGTTCTCACCAGCCCTTTCTTGCAAAACATGGCCTTTGAAAAAGGACTTGCTCGTCATCTCTATAAACGTCTTGGGCTATCTATAGTTGTCTGTTTCTTGTACACCTGACTCGTCCACTTCATTCGTAGACGGTCTTCCCCCGGCTTCGTCTCGCCTTCTTCTCAGTCGTTAACTCAGTCGACAGCACGGCAACACTCAGCTCAGGCAGCTTGAACTCAAAGGTGCCGTTCTTGTTCGCCTCGACAACCGTCTTCGTCGTCTCAACAATGTTGACCCCCGTGTGCGGATCGTTGTACGCATACGGATCCTCAGAGTTGTTCGTCAGCACAGTCAGCTCGGCCTTTGCGCCAGCCTTGACGCCCTCGAACGACACGCTGACGGGCACGGATGCGCTGTCGGTCGTGTTGTACACGGCGCCCTTCCACACCAGCGTGCCCAGGTCCTCGTTGCTGCCGGCCACGTAGAAGACGGGGTCGAAGTCGGCGGTCGCGGGGAGCACGCGCGTGATGGGGTTCGCGGCGAACAGCTCCCACACGAACCAGCTGGTCGACCTTGTCGTCATGGCCGGGTCGGCGGCGAACTGCACAATGGTGACGGCCCACTGCCAGCGGTTCATGTTGCGCAGCACGGGCGCGTAGAAGGTGCCCGGGACGTGGTCGGCGTTGCGCTCGTAGCCGATCAGGCTGACGCTCTCGCCGACGGCGCCGATCCACCAGGGAAACGGCATCAGGTTTCCGTTCCAGCCGCTGCCGCCGTTGGGGTGGACGGCGGCGACTTCGCCGACGATGTGGGCGTGGTCGTTGTCGAAGCGGTCGAACTCGTCGACCAGGGCGTCGGGGCTGCGGTAGGGGTGGTAGTCGCCGAGGGTCTTGGAGGGGAGGTCGATGCCATTGCCGTCGGTGGTGGCGCCGGACGAGATGATGGTGATGTCGTCGTACTTGGCGGTGATGGCCTCGGTGAACAGCGGGAGGCGGTACTTCTTGTACGAGGTCCAGCCGCCAGGGTATCCGGCGAGCCAGTCCTCGTTGCCGATTTCAACGTAGTTCAGCGTGAACGGCTCAGGGTGGCCGAGTGAGGCTCGAACAGAGCCCCAGGTCGAGTCGGCGGGGCCGCGGATGAATTCGATTTCGTTGAGGGCGTCGTCGATGACGGCTTGGAACTCGTCCTCGGGCGTGACTTCGCCGTCGAGCGACAGACCGGCCCAGAGACCGACGACAATGTCCAGACCCATGTCTTCGGCCCAGTAGAGATACTCCATGAGACCGAGGCCGTGGGTCTGTTGGTAGTTCCAGACGCCCTGGAAGCCGGTGCGGTTGCGCAGCGGGCCGAGGGAGTCTTTCCAGTCCCAGTATGTGCTGTGGGTGAGGCCTTCGAGCATGTTGCCGCCGGGGAAGCGGAGGACTGTCTGGAGGGGTTGTCAGTGACTGAGATTCAGGGATGGGTGGGATGCGAGGTGGTAACGTACGGGGTGAAGACCCTCAAGGACCTCAGCAATGTCCTTGCGAAGACCGTTCTTGCGGTTCTTATAAGTAGGCGGGAACAGGCTGATAAGGTTGAAATCGAGAGAGCCATCAGCAGCGCCCTATTTCTGTCAGTAAATGCCTAGACTTAACGTCCGTGGAAGTCAGTGACAGACCTTGGGATCAAAAGTAATAGCAAGCGTGTTGTTGCTGCTCGGCGCATCCTTCTTGGGCACAAGCTCAAACTCATGCTCGACCCAGTCATTCTTCTTGGCCTGCGACTTGACCTTGACGGACCCAAACACGTCCGACGTAAAGTTGGACCGCAGCTCGGCGGTGAAGTACCCCTTGTAGGCGCCGCGTACCCAGAACGAGCCCGTGTACTTCTGACGCTTGACGTCCATGCCCCAGTACCCTTCGTTCTGGAGGCCGATGCGCTTGTCCTTCTTTGAGGACGCGCCGGCCTTGACCTTGACTGAGTAGGGAAGTGCATCGGACAACGGCACGGCGAGGCGGTTGAGCGTCAGGTTCGCGCCGTTGATGGAGCGCCAGCCGTCGAGGGAGACGGGGTAGGAGTCGCTGTATTGGAAGGCACGGTTGCGGACGAGCTCGGCGTAGATGCCGCCATCGCCCGAGTTGCAGATGTCCTATAAACTGTGTCAATATGTGAAGCATTGGAGGTGTAGATGGATGCATACTTCGTGGAGGAAGCCATAGTGATACTTGCCAGTGGCGTTTCCGCCAGAGGACTCGACGGAAATGTCGACGGCAGCAGTAGCCGCAATCTGAACTGCAGCGATGAACGCCGACTTGAAGGAAACCATGGCTATTCTCAAGGGTTGTATGTCCCACAGAGCGCTGTACCGCTGCTGAGAAGGCTGGAGAGCTACATGAGGGTGGTACGGAGCTGCGGCTCAATTTATACTTGTTCGGATCGTCGACTCGAGCTCTTTGGATATCCATCGACAAGCCACTCGTGGACCTCACCGTCGCTCATGATCCTTGAGGACTATTCCGCAAGAAGCTCGTTGATCCGAACTGGCCGTTAAGCATATGGTGATGGCTATCCGCAATGGCCGTGGCCGTTCCCCGCCCGCATCGACGGCAAAACTACATTCCATAATAACACCGTCGCATCAATCGAACAATAGCCAGATCCATGTCCTCTCGGCTCATTGAGCAGCCTATTCACCGAGCATAGTGAGGGGCGTCATGCGATCGGCAGACGCAGGCTCGAAGGCGATAGTCGCTCAGCCAGGCACGGAATAACCACGTGGGGCCAAGGCAAAATTGCCGGTACCTTGCGAACCTAAATGAGCCGGAAAGGAAGAAGGGGATTCGCGCGCATTTGAAGCTGCAAAGAGAGAGATGGGAGAGATGCGGGGGAAGGTTGTGTCGCATTAGCGGACCGATGAGGGGGCAGCAAGGAACTTGTGGGGAGACGATACTCCGGCAGGGTGCGAATAATATGAAGGAGCAGCTATAGCCTCGAGCCTTCCAGGATGTCTCGGCGACAGGGGGCGGGAAACGGCTTTCTTCTGGGGGATCTTTGTCCGGGGGAGGGACCGGGTCCGATTCGAGCGCTTGGGCGGCCGGGGGGAGAAGGAGAAATGTGAGGGGATTAATTAACGGCGGTGACGTGATGGGCGAGAGGAAGATATGTCATGAAGATGGCCGTATTGCATGTGGCAGGGAAAACGTGAGGCTGTTGACAAAGAGGCCGGGTGAATATGGCCGCGACATAGTCTGGCCGTGGCCCGCTTTGGAGTTCCCCTGGCTTCCCTATAAGGCCTTGACATGAAGCAGGCAAACTCTCAACTTGGCCAAGTTTCTTGCTAGTAGTCGTTAAACTGAGTCGTTGTTCACTGACTCTGCCCTCCATCTCATCCCAGTATAATTATGTTGGTATACGAATGTATTTTTATTCTACCCTAACATAAGAAGAACAAAACGAGGTAATAAGGAGAGCAAGAACAACGAGACTGCCCCAACAAATAAACATAAAAGTGAACAAAACAATCAAGAAGTCGTTTAACAAATCGAACATCGACCGGGCAGATGGTATTGGGTGGGAATACTGCAGGTGCGGGCTGGCAGAACCTATTCCAAGCAGGAGGGACTTTCGGCGCGCTGACCGTTACACAATGGCTTCTTCTTGCCCCAAGAAACCTAGACCAACCGAACATTCCTTCATAGAATTGGGCTGGGATAGAGCCTTGATATCGCCCCGAGTTGGAGCAGTTCTGGCCGTCTTGCGCTTTAGGTCTTCTCGAGTTAAACGTTCCAGAAACAGCCAACTTGGGCGTCCAGGATGAGCTACCAGGACTATAGCTAAAAAATGAAAAGACAAATTCACCGAAGAAGCTGGGGTGATCACTTGACCGCTTGGAAGAGTACCGGTGCCATGGAATCGGATTGCGGCGTCACACCAGCCTCGTTCGAAACATTAAGCTCGAAGGTTGCTCGCACCTGTGCAATTATGGATAGACAGGGTCAGAATGCAGTAAATCACACTGTGCCACAAAGAAAGGCTGTGTCTGGTTGGGCGCCATTACGGTTGCATGAAATTTGATCCTGTGTTGTGGTTATTAGTGAGTCAACTCTATTGAGGCCTCAAACCATCCCGACTTGTTGTTGTTATGCCAATGGAGTCAGCCAAAGAACCTAGATCCCTCAGCGGAAAATTCGAAAGAGCACGATGTCAGAGTCAATATTGCACCTTTGTCACACGTCATGGGAGCTCACTTCCACACCTTCCTTGGACTCTGTTTACTTATCAACGTTTTACCCAACCTAGGAAATGCTTTTTGATCACCTGATGGAATTATGATGAAGCAACCAGATCTCTAAAACGGCAGTCTGATGCAGTGAATCACGATATAATCCTTGTTGACGATAGAAACCCAAATGTTGTTGATGATCGTGATATTTGCGCGTCACCAGTCGTAAGTAGTATCGGACCTACCTTGACTTGCACTGGCCGGGTGCCCAGACAGGAAGCTCTATGCTCTCATATTACGACAAGAAATGAAGAATAGAAGAAAGAAATGACGGGAAGGTACGAGCAGAGGTAGAAGTCCAGCTTCTAAATGTGTGTTCTGTGGAACAGCCGAAAGCTTCCCTGGCAGAGTTACCTCGATATGCTTTGTTTACACGGCAACGACAAGTTTGCCCTGATGGTAAAGTCAAAAAAGGTCAGGTATATAATACTCACGATGTTCTTTCCATGCTGTTCATCTTTTCTCCTATATACACATTCTCCCAGGATCTCATTTCTGTACGATATCAGCTGTTATTCACTGACTACCAACCCGTCACAATGTTTTCCTTCACGAGATTCCCCCCTGAGATTCGCTGCATGGTCCTCAAGCATGTAGCGGATGGCTACGACTCGACGGCTGAGCCCGGTGCTCGCGCTGGCTATGCCTCTGTTTGCAGAGAGTGGCAGCCGGTCTTCGAGCACCGCAACTTTCGACGCCTGAAGCTGTCCCAGGCAGACCTTCCCGACTTTGAGCAGCTCATGAACCTCGAGCACAACAAACGTCGGCAGTCGTATGTCGAACACATCGCTTTCCGCTACATCCTTCCGGCGTACGGATGTGGGATATGCCAGACAAGCGAGAGCACTTACGAAGTAAACAAGTAAGTGACACCGGCCTCTGGTTTCGTCCTCATCACTGACTTTTGCAGGAACAATGACATCTTAGTCAATGCCTCGAGAGCGCTCTTGCGGATTCTGTCCGAGTGGAAGCAAGCTTCCCAGATCTGCGCCCGCGAGGGTCCAGGACCAGGCTTGACGCTGGACCTGGGCGCCTACTCCCCTGGTGACAGCGTGCACTCGATCAGAGACTTCCGCCTCACGCGCGCCTACCCATACATGGAGGCGGCAAAACTCGAGCCCACCTACGCTGCCTACCGAAGGCACGCCAGGCTCGTGGGGCCCGAGCCCTTGACCAACGAGCATCACGGTTGGGTTGATGGCCGCCAACAGACCGTGAACCTCGACGCACGGAAACGGGTCATGGCCACTCTGGGCCTCAGCATCGGGCCAGACGGTGTTGAAGAGGACGTCTGGGATCCCTGTACTCTACTGGAAGTCGAGATTGTGACGGATCTGGTCATTCGCCGCCAGTTTTACCGGAAGTTCGACGTGTGTTCTCTTGGTGGTTTCCTCCTCGCCTTCAAAGGCATTAGGTCGTTCCGCCACGAATACTGGCACGACGTGGACGAACGTCTGAGGGAAGTGACTAACGAACGTGAGTTGACTTCCATTCTCTCGTTTTTGGACGAATAACTAATGTTGTGATAGAATACTGCGTCCTCCTCCAAAGCTTGCTACCGCCCAGTGTGCGACACTTTTCCATGTTCGAGGACAGCAGCGAGCTCATGAACCCAGACCTGCCCGAGGACCGGTGCGACGTCGACTTGAGCGTGCAACTTTCCGACTCAAGCCGCTCCATGGAGACTCTGTCCGCTGCCTTTGCAGTGGATGCCGACTACTTCTTCTGGGACTTCCGACTGGACAAGGATGGCTTGTTAGAAAGACAGCCCAATCTCACTCATTGGGAGAACCTCAAGACTCTGGCCCTGACTTGCAGAGCCCTTCACTCGGACTTCGTCCAAGAATCGATCGACGAGTCGTTGATGTCGGCCGGGCGCGCTGCCCGATACATGCCCAAGCTCGAGGTCATGGAGATCTGGTACGCCCAAGATGGCGACATGAGCCTCTTCCGGTTCACGTGCGAAGACGGCAAGCCCAAGATCGCCTTCCGTCACAACTGGACGACGCGCAAGTTCGAATTCGACGAGGAGGTGATCCAAGCCTGGGCAGGCTCGATGAAGCATCGCGGACGCCTCACCCATGCGGTCCACGAGCTTAGGAGAGAGGAAGGCTGGCGGGACTCGTACTACGTGGCGGTTCCTCACTTGCAGCTCGCCGACAGCGTTCTGGATCCCATCTCGCGTTACCAGCTCGCTTGGGAGCACTTGGATGAGGATGTACTCAAGGGGCTGGTAAATACAGAGGACGACGAGTGGATGGACTAGAGTCAAGCAGGCCATGGGCGCCTGGCAAATTGGATGGTCGTTGGTTTTGGGAGGATGCATTATCATCAGCATGTAGCATGGAGTTTGGATTTGGCATTGGGTAGACGGTATGGCGCATTAGGTATACCCCTTTGTTTGTTGCTGTAGGACTATTAAGCATGGCTTCATCACTTACAAAACTCCTTTGCAATGTCTGTCAGCCCGTCGGTGACCTTTCTTATGGAGTCAATGTCCACCCATTCCTCCTTTCCGTGAAGTCCCAGACCCTTTGGGCCCCAAAGCAGAGACGGGATTCCCTGATCAGCCAACAAAGCGCAGTCCGTCCAATACGGCTCTCCCGTGAACGTAGCTTTCTTGCCGAGAGTCTTGCTGACAAACTCGCTCACAAGCGTGGTGAAGCTATGGTCGAGTGGGATGCTGAACGGAGAGCGGTCAAATGTGACTCGCACGACGGCATTTAGCCCGGGGGCTTCCCTGGCAGCCACGTCAACCATATCCTCTATCTCTTGCTTGACAGTCTCGGGCGTCTCGCCTGGAACAGTGCGGCGCTCGATGGTGATGACGCACGCCGCAGGGTACGACGAGGCCTCCTCGCCGCCCCTGATGAGCGATGCGTGAATCGAGCCCACGCCCAAGATGGGATCAGCAAAGCCTTCGCCATCGCGTAACTTATTCGAGTGGCAGTGAAGCTTTTGGAGAAAGCACCCAGCCTTGGAAATGGCATCGACACCAAGGTATGGCCGAGAGCCGTGCGCTGCAAGCCCAAGCACAGTAACTTCAACCCAGACGAAGCCCTTGTGGGCGTGCACAATGTCCAAGCCCGTCGGCTCGGTGACAATGGCAGCGTCGGCTCGCCATCCTGCGGCCAAGACATCTTCTGTGCCGATGCTCATGTTCTCCTCGTCAGCGACGCCGGTGAAGATGACGTCGCCGCGCAAGCCCAGTTTCTTTGCGTTTGCGAGCGCGACCATGGCAGCTGCTACCCCGCCTTTCATGTCCTCAGCGCCGCGGCCATAAAGCCTGCCGTGTTGGATTTTGCCACTGAGGGGATCGCCGCCAAAGCCACTTAAGGTGACGGTGTCGATGTGGCCGTTGAAGAGGAGACTCTTGCCGCCGCCTGAACCGCGTGCGACGCCGACTACTGATGGGCGACCCTTTTTGGACTCGATCCAGTGGGTTTCTATATCGCGATGCTCGAGCCAGGCGGTGATGTAGCGGGCAATGACTGTCTCTCCGGGTCCTGGGACGGAGCCGAGCGATGGGTTGGCTGAGTTGATCTGGACGAGGGTTTGTGTCAAGGGGACGGGGTCTTCGACGGACACGTCGAGCGGGACGGGGTATTCTCTGCTGGCTTCCGTGCAGAGAAGAACGACGACGGAGTTTTCATTCAGGTTCAAAGAGGCCTTGTCGGATGCAGTCAATCGCCGAAGGGCAGCTAGAGGAGCAGCACCGCAGGGGCCGGCAGAAAGCCCCAGAGATTGGAGGTAGAGAACAGCCTGGTGCGCCTCGAAGTCGGAGACTGTCACGCTGGCGTCCACGCCTGCCTTGAGGAGTGGCCAGGCAATGGAAGATGGAGTACCACAGTCCAAGCCAGCCATGATGGTCGGAGTGGTGGACTCGGGAGTGAGCTCGCCTCGCTTGAAGCTCTTCCACATGCAGGCTGCGGTGTCGGGCTCGACAATCATGACTGCCGTGGAGCTGCCTTCTCTCTTGAAGTGACTGACGACGGCCTGGGCGAAGGAACCGACTCCGACTGGTGCGATGACGAGATCGGCGTGAGTGTCTTTGAGTTGTTGGTCGACTTCACGCAGCATGGTGAGATAGCCGTCGACGATCCACTAGATGAGGTCTGGTTAGATGGTATTTTCATTGATAAACAGGAGCAGTGCCAACCTGGGGGAGATCTTGATAGTCATCAAAGGCAAAGTCTTGAATGAGAATGCCGCCTTTCCGTTTTGACGCCTCGTAGGCTTCTAGAACGGCCTCGTCGTACGTTCCGGAAGAGACGACGACAGTTGCGCCCTCTGATCGAATGAACTCCAAAGTGCTCTCTTCCATTGTCGCAGGCACGTGGATTTCCGCCGGAATGGAGAAGACGGCACCCATTCGAGCCACGGCACGACCATGATTACCATCTGTAGCAGCGAACAAAGAGATGTTGTGCGAGGCAATCGTCTCCTTGACAGTCTCGATATCCGAGTCCAAAGGCAGCCCCAGCTTCAGGGCAATGGCGCGGAATGTTCCCCAAGAGGCACCGAGGATCTTGAACGATGGCATGCCGAAGCGGTTACTCTCGTTCTTGAGGTGGACGGCACGAACGCCGATTTCCTTTGCGACTTGGTCGAGAGAGACGAGGTCAGTCGGCCGATAGTCTGGCAACTGTTTGTGGAACTTGTCAACGAGGCCTTCGTCGACGGATGCGGATGCGGTCCATGACTGAGCGGAGGGATTGAAGTAGACGGCTCGACGGGTAGCAACGGGAATCTTGACAAGAACCATGGCTTTTGAAGAGGCGAAGTTGTTTTGTGTATTTGGATGGTGATGTTTAATCACTTGATAGGAGATTTTTGGGGTTGTCAAGGTTTCGGGCAGAGGACTTTCATATGAGGAGGAAGCATTCAATGTAGGAACGAGAAGTTGTCTTGATTTGGTGCGTAAAACTCTTCATTTATAGGCCATCATGCGGGGATTATCTGGTCAACTTGGTGAGGCGCCTTCTCCGTACATTGGTGGTTGTACTGCGCGATCCACCACGTGTAAGTTGTCGAGAAGGCGTTTGACAGAAATGGTGTTCCAAGGAAGGACGCTAGAAAGGCAATGGAAGAACGGAGTTTCGACGACAAAACTGTTCAACTTTGGTATGGTGTTGTTAAGTCTAGACGGTTGGTACTCGAGTCACCAGTCAAGTGATGAGGGGGGTGACTAAGCCAAAAGTTAATGGATGATTTGCTCCAGTTCGTCCGCTACGACAAGCGTTGGACTTTGATCTTGATGCTAACATCACGCAGAATCACTTCCACTCACTCGATCCCTTCAACGAGACGAGCCATGGACTGGAGCTCTTCACAGCAATTCGGGATCGACCTGTCCATCGACGACCTCTTGTTCTCGGTCGGCAATGACTCAACCATGGCCGTGCCCTTTGAGGCGACGGACGATATCATGGCTCAGTCTCGCAGTCCTTCAAGCGAATTGAGTGCGACGAATCTCAGCCCTTCAGTCGGACAAGCGACAAGCTCTAAGAATATCCCGACTGATTGCAGCGGGATCGACTGGCAGGCCAGCTTCGAGCAGGCACAAGCCGTGAATGTAGCTGCGGGGTCATCGCCCGATATACTGCGGCAGCAACACCACGAGACGGACTTTTCCTTCTTGGAGCAATCTGGAGGGGACATGGAAATCGATACGACTCACGCACTCAACCAAAACACTCAAGCCCCAGCCCTGACAGCCATCGACGAGTTCTTCATCACAAGAGGCGCCCACAGACCCCCCGTGCCCTGCAACCACTGTCGCCGCCGTCGCTTGCAGTGCCTCATCCTCCAAACGACCTCAGCTAACCCTAACCCTACCAAGTCGTGCTCCAGCTGCGTCGCTCTCTTCAGGGAGTGCAGCCTCTCCGGCCGCGAGAAGCGCGTGCCGTCCAACTTTGAGACGTCCATGCCCGTCATCGGCCACCTGCATGGCGTGAGTGAGCAGGGCAACTCGCTAGAGCGACTGGACGAGGGACAGCCGTCTGGTCGATCCGTGGCGAGGACTTCATCTATATCTACCTTGTCGAGCAAAAGAACGAATACCCGGTCTGTGAGGAAGACGCGGGCGTTGAGGAACTGGTTCTCCAGCCACCTCGACCATCCTTATCCATCAGAGGAACAAAAGGTCGCTCTTTCGAGGGAATCGGGCCTGAGCAAGAGTCAAGTGGTGAACTGGTTCGCCAACACGAGACGACGACACCGGATTGCCGCACACACACAGAGCAATCAAGCTTCTCGGGTCTTCATGCAAGGATCACCAATGCCGCGCGACTTGGGCATGTCGCCGATGGAACGATGGCGAAACTCTCCTCCTGACGAAGAGCCGGTTTCAGCGAGTGCTATCGAGCGCGCTCTCTCGACGCATTCAAGCAGCGAAGGGTCTCTAGAAACCCACGACCTGAGTTGGTTGGATGGCCCGGCATCTTCAACAAGCACCGAGTCCATCTTCTATCCTAATCCCAACTACAACGACGCCTCATCCGGGTCTGCATCCTCATGCTATTCTCAAAAATTCACCCTCGAACCCTTTGTTCCACCACCTCGCTCAGCCAACAGCTCGGCGGGCGAAGGCACGTCACGCTCCCGACCAACATCATCCAGAGGGAAAAACACAAACTTCCAGGGCTTCCAATGCACGTTTTGTCGACAGAGCTACAAGAAGAAGTACGACTGGGTCCGCCACGAACGATGCATCCACCTCCCGGGGCTTGACTCGTGGATCTGCTCCATCCCCGTGCCGGCCGGACAGTCGCATCTCGTCTGGCGCGTCAACCAGAGCAACCCCGAGTGCATCTTCTGCGGGCACGTCTCGCCGACCGACGAGCACATTCGCTCGCACGAATTCGACACATGCGCCGAGAGGCCCGTGTCAGAGCGCAAGTTCACGCGCAAAGACCATTTGTGGCAGCATCTGCACAAGTTCCACCGATGTCGCAAGTGGGAAGGCTGGAAGCCGGATCTGAGCCTGGTTCAAAATCGGCAGGACGCAGTGCGAAGTCGCTGCGGGTTCTGCCAGCTGAGCATGAATAGCTGGGAGGAGAGGATGGATCATCTGGCGTCGCATTTCAGGTCGGGGTTGACTATGGAGAGTTGGACAGGGGGCTGCGGGATTGAGGATGGGGAGCACGACGAGCTGTGAGAGAGGGAAGCTAGAGTCATTGTGAGAAGCCAACTCACACTTATCCGATATACGGAATCTAATCTTCGCTCGTCATTCCGTGTCAATCTCGATTGATGACTCCGCCGTTCACACGAGAGTGGAGAGAGAGATGCATCAACGGCCCCCAGAAACCACCCACATTATTACCCGCATAGCTGTGACCAATCCCCCAGACAAACAGGTTTGGGGTTGAAGCGAGTGGAGTGTCAAATGTTCACAGCTGATCAGGAGTTTTTCAGAGAATGAAGAAAAAAATCTTCTCACAAGGTTCCTGGGTGTTGGCTCATTATGTTTCTTTTAGGTCATGGTTTGCGGTATGTTTCGCCCCAGACCCGAAAGCCGATTGTCATATGGCGTGACGCCGTGTCTAAGCCGAGACTGCGAGATCCGAAGGCGAATCATCAATACGATTTTTAATGAACATGGTCAAAGATGCTCAGTCGGATCTCGGCTTCATAGAACTCGACGACGACGACGGCGACGACACGGGGACCTTTGCTTGGAGCGCTCGGTGAACTGACGGAGAAAACACACGACATGTCTGCGCTCTCCACAGCGGATGATCGAGTCACACCGTCCTTTTCGAAACTGGATTTCAAAGCTTCATCAAGCTTCGACGTAGGGCGCAGGGCCAAGCAATATTTGCGAGCGGTTGCGAATATTGTATCATGGGGGTGAGTCACGTATGTTTATAAGCAATCAAGGTCCCAGGCTATTCCGCACTAAACGCTCCTTCCTGGCGGAAATATAGATCGATTTTGCGGCCACTTCATCATCCTATCATCATTAGGGCAAGGTGGCCGAGTGGTTAAGGCGGCAGAGTTAAGATCTGCTGGAGCGATCTTCCAGGGTTCGAATCCCTGTCTTGCCAATTTCTTTTTTGCTGCCTCTGAATCTGGAGAGCAGATCGGCTTGTCATTATTACGAAGTACAAGCAGTTTGAAATGCCGTTGTCGGGGTCGTACACTGACAAAATGAGGCTGGTTTGTGGTCATGCAGAATCCATTTGCGCTCATTCCGCCACTCACAAGCCAGCTTCCACTCCAGCAGTTAGCGCTCCCGCAAACCGCAAGAGTCGACGTTGCGTTGCCGCGGAATTAGGCCCGGAGATGGGTGTTGGCTGACGAGCTGCAAGGCGTAAAGGTGGGTGGACTGCGTGGGTAGGGCGCGAGAAGGGCGCTGGAGACGATGAGGAGATTTTTTCACCGATGGTGGACAGGGAGTCAGGGACTCAAAGGGTCGTCTGGTGCACTAGCTAACACGGGGCCTAGCACGTTGCTACGCCGCGCCCTCCTTGGACATGATGGATCGGCTGTTAGTCACTCTGTCTGCGAGATGGAGATGGATGGAGCAACCACATGGCCTCGTCAAATGTAGGGCGTCGACACCATTTGTGGAGACGCCCCGTGGAGGGTTGTCAACGGGCGTGCAAGAGGACTCGTCATGAGTAATAGAAACGGTCAAGGCTGAAGAGCCTCTTATAAGTTGAATGGGTGCCGCCGGTGAGTTTCTGCATATCATTGTATCCATTGTGTTGTATCTCGCAGCCTCGTCTCTTTGATGCTCCCCCTCTTGTAGCTCATCTACAACTTACACCACTCCATCTCACTTACACGACCACCACCATGGGCGGCAAGATCGATCTCCTGCAGCAATCCCGCAAAAGGGAACTGCAGATCGACATCGACCACCACTATGCCTCCAAAGTCTACACCACCGGCTCGCCCATCACCGGGACCGCCACATTCACGCCGCGAAAGGACACGCCCTTTGAGACGCTCCGCATCAGCCTCGCCGGGCTTGCGAGGGTCCGCCGTGACGACCTCGACTACCCCAAGATCGCAACCCACTGGTTCCTCCGCACCGACATGTCCGATGCTGAGCTGGTCTACCCGGGGTCCAAGGTGTTCCGCGCCCGCGAGTCGTACACTATTCCCTTTCATTTCATCGTGCCCGATCGTCTCACCACAAACGCTTGTAACCACAAGGTCGACGTGGGATATGTCCGGAGCCACCATCTTTGTCTGCCTCCCAGCATGGGAACCTGGAGCAAGGACGACATGAGCGTGGCCTCGGCCCGTGTTGAATACGGCATCCAGGTAGACATCGTCACCCCGTCGAGCAAGAAGGGACAAAACAACACCATTAGCAACAAGCACATCATCAACGTCATTCCCTACGCCGCCGAGGAGCCGCCCTTGAACATTATGCCGCTCAACATCCAGTACAACATGCAGAAGGACAAGAAGATTCGCAAGTCTCTCATTTCTCCCGTCGACGGCCGTCTCACCGCCGTTGCCTCTCAGCCACGAGCCGTCAACCTTGACGCCGATGGACAAAGCGCCAGCGAGTCGACCGTCCACATCAACCTCGAGTTCAAGGCCAAGGGCCCAGGCGTCTGTCCGCCCAAGATCGGAACCGTCAGTGCCACGCTCCAGGCGCAGACGTGGTCGCGCCAAAGCCCGAGCCTGAACTTCCCCAACATGGGACTTCTGCGCGACGCCTACACAAACTACACGACCATCCTCTCGAAAGTCCCCGTAGAAGGGTCGTGGGAGACGGAGCCCGAGGACAAAGAGACGGGCGCGGACTCGACGTCGCATTCCGCAACGGTGCAGGTTCCGTTCTCGCTGCCCATGGCCAAGAGGCTGTGGATTCCGACGTTCCACAACTGTCTGATTTCGCGGACGTACAGGATGGAAGTGGCGCTGGAAGTCGGCAACACGACGCTGCGCTTCAACGTTCCCGTGCAGATCGCCATGGAGTCGTTGGATTTCCCGCTCGAGGCCGAGGTTGACGGCTGGACGCCCGACGACTTTGGGGTCATGGAGCATGCGTGGCCGGGGTGGACGGGACGATACTCGTACGGAGACTATGGCCCGCGGGCGTTGAGGGCTGTGGGAGGGGATGTGTTGCCGGGGTATTCTGCGTGAAGATGGTAATGATGGTGTGGAAAGGGGCTTTACGTGTGGCATTGTACGGCGTTTGGGCGGCATGGACTGGGGGAATACCCTTTTCAACAAAAGTTTTATATGTCAACAGAATATTGTCTTAATCTAGTAATCAAGAAACGACTCTCTATTGAATCATAGGACCAGGTCCTTTATCAAGATGTTCCCTTCATAGTCCACGGCGACATTGGGACGTTCATCTCCAAAGTGTCGCCGTGTAGCTGATCCTAGCAACCAGACCCTTCGCCGCATACAGGTAGAACCATCTGCCGGTCAACACAGTCAGAAAACTTAGTCAATGATGAAGAATAATGATGCCAAGACTCACCTGCCACATATCAATAATGACATACTTCCCTTTATCCGCACCCGTAGGTCGTTGCAAAACCCCCGTAGCAACCACATAGTTCAACCACTCATAACCCGGATGTCCAGTCTGGAACGTGCCTCTCAACAAGGTCCTCCCATCAGGCTGCGTCGGACCAGCAGTCTGGATAAAGATGTCGGCGCCGTCGTTCGTCCTGAGGTTATACCGCGTATCCGGGAAGAAGACGCCCTTAGTATCCGTGACGCCCCAGTCGGCGCCGAGATTATTGACAGTGCCAGACATGCGCGGGCCCTGGAATGTGCCGCCAGTGATGGGAATCACGACGCGGCTTCCTTGGCCGTAGTCGCCGATTTGCCATCGTTCGCCGAGTGTTGCGTTTACTGTGTAGAGGAATTCGAATGATGGTGCTCCAAGGCGCTGAGCAGGAACGAGACTCGCCAGCTGAGCAAGGGAGAAGAGCAGGGTTGTCGATGACAGCAACATGGTAACTCGGATGAAGAAAGATATTCTGCTAGGGCAGTGACTCGAGTTCTCTTCCCTTTCATAACTGCGAGCTACAAAACAAGGGATTTAATAGTTCAGCATCAACAAGCCCCAGCAATGACCGCGGCAACAGGAGCAGAGGCTTGCGGAGACATCCCCGCACGCGGGGAGGGGATGACGGCAATTCTCGAGTGGAAGGCCCCCGAGGCCCAAACTTCATTATCGCGCAGTCACATTTCTTCTCTACCTAGTTGGAGTCGAGATTTCATAGTCAACTGCACAGCAGACTGTCTTACAACCTACAATTGCTTCTTTTTTTTCTTTGGAAGTTTGTCATGTAGTTAACTATACCTACCCCTGCAATCACTCAAGCATCACCGCACAGTAAAAAGAGAACTGGGCAGATGGATTTGGGAATTCTACTTCGCACGTTGAGAACTGTGCTGTTGCGGTGCATCATCAGTCTCCAAATTCCTTATTGATAATGCGTTGATAATGGTTGCTGATCTGGGAGCCAAGCCGCAAATGTGCCGCTCAACCACGGCTTCAGGTCTTCGAACAGCGCTTTGTGCATCGATGATCTCCATGTCCGGTAGTCTGACGTGCAAATGTGCTGCTGCCTGTGACTGACGGGCTTCAGAACGGCACAGGTATACACCTCGAAGGAGGGGCAATGAAACAAGCCACGAAACGAATACACAGTCTCACACCTCTCGTTGAATCATTACATGTAGATAATAAAAGTATGGACCTTCAAAGAAGCTATGTATGTACAAGAAACGGCGTCGTGCCACAAGAGAGACTCGAGACGATCCCTCTCCTCATCACTAGAGAGATCATGTCCAACTCGTAGTCGGCCTCACCAAAGTCTCAAGAGTCGTCGACTCCGACCTCTTGGTAATCAACTCGGGAAACGCAGGAAACCCACGCACACGCAGCACGTTCGCGCCGCCGCTCGAATCCAAACAAGCATGCGCGTCCCAACACCGCTGCTCGTACCAATCCGAGCCCTGCTCGTAGTACTGGAACACATCGTCCGTGAGGTACTGGTCCGAGAACTCGCACTTGTCGTACTGGGACCGATATGTCGACGCCTTACACGTGCGGATGGCTGCGCAAATGGCTGCGCAGTCTTGCGGCGTCTTTTGGTTGGGGAACGACCCGCGGTCGGCTTCGTAGGCGTACATGTACAAGCCCAAGTTGCCGCAGACGTAGCTCGAGTCGACGTCTGCGGGGACTGCGTAGCCGGTTTCGGCGCAGGACGTCGTGGTTGTCGACGCTGCAGACGTCGTTGTCGACGAGGCCCTGTTGTCCAGGCAGCCGTGGGCGTCCCAGCATCGCTGCTCGTACCAATAAGACCCCGTTTCGTGGTAGAAGAAGACGTCGTCGGTAAGGTATTGATCGGAAAACTCGCACTTGTCATACTGGGCGCGGTAGGTGGAAGCCTTGCAGATGCTGATCTGAGAGCAGATGTTTGCACAGTCCTCGGATGTCTTTTGGTTGGGGAACGAGCCTCGGTCGGCTTCGTAGGCGTATCTGTACAAGCCGAAGGACCTGCAAACGTAGCCCGAGTCAACGTTGGTGGGAACGACATAGCCCGTCGAGGTGCAAGCCGTTGATGTCGTCGCTGGAGCGTCTAGGCATGCCGTAGGGTTCCAGCAGCGTTGCTCGCTCCACGGGGAACCGCCCTCATAGTGGCTGAAGACGGCATCCGTGAGGAATTGGTCAGAGAATTCACACTTGTCGTACTGTGCACGATACGTAGAGGCCTTGCAGGTGCTGATCTGGGAGCAGATATAGGCGCAATCTTCTGCAGTCTTCTGGTTAGGGAATGCGCCTCGGTCAGCTTCATAGGCATACATGTACAAGCCGACAGACTCGCACACATAGTCCGACTCGACAGTATCAGTGGCAATCGCATAACCCGTCGAGGTGCAGCTTGTGGACGTCGTTGTTGGAGTGATGTTGTCCAAGCACGCCTCAGGGTCCCAACAACGTTGTTCGCTCCAGTACGAGCCGCCCTCATAATGGCTAAACACAGCATCCGTGAGGAGCTGGTCGGAGAACTCACACTTGTCGTACTGGGCACGATACGTAGAGGCCTTGCAGGTGCTAATCTGAGAACAGATGTAGGCACAGTCCTCAGAAGTTTTCTGGTTGGGGAATGTGCCTCGGTCGGCCTCGTAAGCGTACATGTAAAGACCGATGGTGTGACACCAGTATGAGGGATCTGGGTTAGCGACGAGAGCGTATCCGGTTGAGGTGCAGGCAGCTTCAGAGGTAGAAGTCGTCGCCTGGCTTCGTGTGTTGGTGATCTGGGCTGGCGTGGCGGTGGTAGGAGCTGGCGTGTTAGAGGTCTGAACTGGAGTGTAGGTGGTGTGGACTGGTGTGTGAGGCGTGTTGACTGGTGTGTTGGAGGCTGTACTTGGGGTATAGGTGCTGGGTGAGTGAGGAGTGTTGACTGGTGTGGAGGCTGTTCCTGGAGTATACGTGCTGACCGGAGTATTGATGGCCGTCCCTGGCGTGCTGGAGGCTGTACCAGGCTCACTGAAGCCTGTTCCTGGCGTGGAAGTCTGAATAGGGGTGCCGCTCTCCTCACCAGGTGTACTGAAGGCCGTCCCAGGCGTGGATGTCTGGACGGGTGTGCTAGTCTCCTCACCGGGAGTGCTGAAGCTTGTTCCTGGAGTGCTGGTGGCTGGCTCTGGGGTGCCAGGTGTAGAGGTCTCAACAGGTGTGCTCGAGTTCTCACCCGGAGTACCGGCAGCGCCGGTTGATGTGCTTGAAGTCCCTTCGGTGCCAGTGACACCAGAAGTCGTCCCAACATTGCCATCCGCCGTGGCAGCCGCGCACGTAGGACAATCCCAACAGGCTATGTCGCTCCAAGTATCACCCGTGGTTCGAGCAGTGAACCCAGAATTAGTGAGCGAGCTGCCAAGGAACTGGCAAGAGTCGGTGCCGGGAACATATGAGGACGCCTTGCAGCCCGAGAGTCGACGACAGATGGCAGCGCACTGCCCCGCGGAGCTTTGGAATGGGTAGTCCGTCTTGGATACGGCGGCGGCTTCCGCGAGAAGGTCGCCCTTGGTCATGCAGTAGTTTCCTGCGTCGACGAGCAGCTTGAGAGTGCAGCCGCTGCCGTTGGTCAGGGCGCAAGTTGACGTAGCCGCTGCAGCCGAGGAAGTCGAGGACGTTTGAGTCGAGGGCGCACTCGTGGTCGTTCCAGGCGACGCGGTCGTTCCAGGCGACGCGGTCGTTCCAGGCGACGCGGTCGTTCCAGGCGACGCGGTCGTTCCAGGCGACGCGGTCGTTCCAGGCGACGCGGTC
This sequence comes from Thelonectria olida, assembly GCA_020736575.1. NCBI lineage: Eukaryota > Fungi > Ascomycota > Sordariomycetes > Hypocreales > Nectriaceae > Thelonectria > Thelonectria olida. The sequence goes on along the minus strand of JAGPYM010000016.1, from coordinate 768,025 downwards.
GTTCCAGGCGACGCGGTCGTTCCAGGCGACGCGGTCGTTCCAGGCGACGCGGTCGTTCCAGGCGACGCGGTCGTTCCAGGCGACGCGGTCGTTCCAGGCGACGCGGTCGGGGGAGGAAGCGCGTCAGCATCGCAGCAAGACATGCACTCGGCGTCCCACCAAGTCGTGTCCGAGTTCGAGTTATCGAGGTAGCCAGCTTCGGCCAGCCTCAAAGACGCGAAATAGCACTGTGGTGTTGGCTTTGAGCCCGTACCTTCGGTGAATCCAAAGGCGGCACAGTTGGACTGCTTGCTGCACATAAGAGCACAAGCCTCGGGCGAGTTCTGAGGCTCCTCGGCGGTGGGTTCAGACGCCGAGTATGGGATGCCGGTGATGAAGCCAACTTTGGCGCACATGGTGTCGACGAGTCGACCCTCGGTCGAGGCCCCGCAAGTGCCAGGGGAGACGCCTTGAGGGCAGACCTTGGTGCTCGTGGCCGAGGCAGACGTCGTGGTCGTGGATGCGGTCGAGGATGGTTTGGATGTTTCTGTGCCAGGTGTTGAGGTCTGACCTGAACTGGCCCCTGACGGGGTGTTTGTGCCGGTGCCCTGAGAGGCGGAGCCTGGTGTGGACGGCGATGGTGTCGTGGAGCCAGATGCAGAGTTGGTAGTCTGTGAGTTGCTGCTCGTCGAGGCCGCACCGGGGGTTTGAGATGCGCTAGAAGTCTGAGATGTGCCGGGAGTCTGAGATGTACCAGCGGTCTGAGTGGCCGAGCCTGTCACAGAACCAGATGCAGAGCTGGTACTCTCTGTGCCGCTGGTCGTCGAGCCCGTGCCGGTGCTCTGAGACGAAGTGACCGACGTCGAAGGAGAAGATGTCGTGGAGCCAGGAATAGAGCCGGTGCCAGTGTTGCTCGTAGAAGTAAGTGACGTATCGCGGGTCGTGGTGGCCGAGAAGCTGGTGCTCGACAGCGAGTTGTGGCTGGTAGCCAACCCAGCAACGTCAGACACATACAGAATCGAGATGCTGTCCACGTTTTCCGGCGTGACCTGGTCCGACATGAAGACCTGGTCGATAAACACCTGCGCATGTCCGTTGTCGGCGCAGTTGAGCGCGAACCTCAACCAGCCGCTGTCCGTCCGGAGGGCGACCTGTTCCACCAGCTCGTGCCACTCGTACGTCGTGTCCGTGTCAGCCGTGCTGGTCACCGGGAAGTACGGCGTCGAGGCAAAGACGGTGTCGCCGTAGTAGGCGTCGATGCGGCACGTGTTGGCGACGTCGTTCCGCAGCACGGCGTAGAAGAAGCGCACCGTGTACAGGTTGGCCGTGTGGATGCTGTCGAGGAACTGCTCGATCATGGCGTTCCAGTCCGTCGTCGTCTGTCGCTTCTTGAGCGCGACGCTCTCGTTGGAGTCCATGACGACGCACCCGCTCTCCTTGCTGCCATCCTTCTGGTACCCTCCGCCCTTCACCAGCCGAACGTTGCCCTCGCTCTCGAAGGCGTGGATGTCTCTGCGAAAGGCAGGGTCGGGAGCAATAAAGTTGCCTCCGATGACCTTGTTGGTGACGACTACGGGTCCGGGGGTCGTGCTTGTCGACGGCGTTGTCGGCGTGTTTGTGCCATGGCTGGTTGATGTGGGAGCCTTGCAAGGCCCGGCGGCTGCAAGGTCGATGATGGCCGTGAGGGCCAAGGCGGCGTAGACCGCCACAAAACGCATCGCGAACAGCGAGCGCAAACGAATGGATAGCCGAAGAGGCAAACGAGTGTGGTATCAACGAGTGACAGAAACGGGACAACAGCAGCAACGTCAACCGATTCCCCTCCTGACCACGAGGGCTTCCATATATATACATAGACAGTTGACGGCCCCCGGGCGAAGCGCCACTCCGCCTTAGCCAGGAACCAGGCCATCCGAGCACATGGAGAGCCAGATGGACCCATTCAGCTGGTAAGTGGAAGCCGTTAGGCGAGCCTGTTTGCTGCGGTTAGCTCCAAATGGACTTGGTGTTTTGGACTATCGAAAACATTGCGGGCCGCCAGGGGAAAGGCTTCGGATGCCGGCAGAGGACAAATTTCTTCGGAGTCGACTTTAAGAAAAGAGATTATATAGATGGTCAGTCGGCTGGTGTCGCTGTCGCTGATTACCGTGTTTAAAAAAGCCATGTCTCACTTGTTGCAGAATCTCACAACCAACAACCTCACCCTTTCTCCAACAATCTGGACCCTGATCAACAACACCGGAGCATTGACTTTTCGGGGTCTTCGTGTGGGGACATCAAGAATCAATAAACCCCGTGTTCGCTTCAGCTAGAAATATTGAATCTCAGTCCATGCCGCAGTCGATAGCGCCGCCCGTCTTGACTAGCTTCGCCCATGAGAAGGCCTCGAACGCGATGGGCGTGCACCCTGACAAAACTTGACTGTTTGCGTCAGTCCTCAGGCGGTTCTTCTCAAGAGACGACAACTCACCACTGCACCAATAGTGCTGCATCAACCATCAACATTCACTGAGCGAAGCCCAATACCAAAATCTGGCGGATCACGATGACTTTGCACAATCTGCACCGCATCAGGCTCAATAAGCCCAAGCCCAACCATCTTTCGTACAAAGTCCATCGTCCACTCCTGACACCGCCTATTTGTCGTCTATCCCAGAGCCCGTCTCGTCAGCCAGATGCCTCAACTCTCGTATCTACAACTTACGTCGTTGACAGGCGCTAGAAAATCCTCGCTTTTCTTTGGCGGGGGGATCTTTGCAGCAGCGACTTCCAAGGCGCAAATCGGCCTCTCGTCTGTCGAAAAGTCGGTCGTGGGCGGATCAGCGACGTGAGCTTGGTTGATGGACCCGATGCGAATGACTTCGTTGAGGTGTTGGTCTCTGTTCGCATCGAAATTACGCTTGAATTCGAGGCAGAATCCAGCCATGGGCGCGCCGACGACGTGAACGATTGTCCCGAGGAAAGCTGGAGCGTCGACTTGGCTTGTGTGAAGATGGAGGTCTTCGGGGAGAGTCCCCTCGCGAGGAATTAGGATGCCAAAATGAGCGCGCATTCTGGAAGTTGGGCGAGATTTTGCCAGGTAGACGTTTCGCCGGGCCATGACTGCTTGATGAATGAATGAATGAGAGCGAGAACGAGAACGAGAGGAATTTCACGCGTGGTTTTAAGAATGTGGAATGATGACCAACAACATCCTCTCCCGCCTCAATCATTTGTCAAGGAGGCCATGAGGCTGGGTCACACCCACACCATGTAACTAACTGGTAACTATTCATTGATCAGATTGACTTTGATTGTTCCACACAACAGCAGCAATAGAGGGCACGTCGTCCTTCAAATTAGCGATCGCCCCCGAACCGGTTCATGTCGTTCTAGAAAACCGTGCCAGCGAACAGGCCAATATGTCCAGGCATTATAGCGTCCATCCAGCACCTGCTTCTGCACCAGCTTCTCAATCATGTCTGGGATAAAACCGACGACTCTTTTCAAGAAGCCTTCCGTCTCGTCTAGCTTCTGGAACTCGGCATCGTTGGCCAGCTCGGTCATGTGGCCGGCTGCCTCACGCGCGACCAGGTCGTGCAGTTCGTCGCTGTCAGTCGAGCCCAAGATTTCGGCTGCGTGTTTGAGAAAGTCTTCCTTGCGCCAATCGGTGCAAAGAAGCAACACGATCTTGTCGAAGCAGATCTTCCGAAGATTCGAAATGTCAAAGTAGTCTCCAATGGTGAACAACTTGAGTTCGGCTTCCAAGTCCTCGGATTGGATTGCTCGCTGTCTGTAGGCAAGATAACCGTCGACGACGGAAGAACGCAATGCCAAAAACTCGACCATGGACCGAACAGTCGGGATTTCAAACTCATTGATGACATACGTGTTCGACGTCGCTTCCTGTGACAGCCTAGGTAAGTATATGTGGGAATGGCAAGGCATATGGCTGGTTCTCATCGTACAATAAAGGTTCCCGTGAAGGCCGCCTCGAACACGGGGGAGCTTTCACAGATCTTCCACCTTTCAACGTAGAACTCTTCCTCTTGGCAAACCAGCTTCACTGGGTCGTCGAGCCCAACGTGAGGGAAATATGTGCCGCCGACGACGGTCCGGGCTACATGCTCCCCAGGTGCCTTGCGCTTCTTTGAGTTCATGACGATAGAGTTGAGGTAGGGAGGTTGATAGAATAGAGGAAGAGGGAGGAGTAATCCGATGATACAAGGGCAAGGACAGATGTTAAATAGAAGTTCATGGACGGGAGTTGACGCTTTCCATATTTCAAAGGCTACAAGGGTTTTCCATTCTTCTAAGACTAAAAAAGCTTCCCATGTTTCCAAGGCTAGAAAGCTTAATAAACAGACTGTAAAAGCTTGATTCTTGGTCACTGTACAAGTATTGGGTTTAGGAGTGTTAACATTGTGGGAAAACCCGTCAAAGTTCTTTTGCCCTCGTGTGTAGCAACTCGCCCTTGATGGAGCGGACAGCCTATACAAGAGTACGACTATTCACCACCCATCATCTTCACAACAAAGACATTTCGATAAAGAAATTCAAACACACACACACACACACTATGCAAAGGTGAACAGAGAGAACAAGACAAAATACCAAAGACAAAGACGAGTCAATGGGATTGCAAGACTGGCATTTGTCCACCACTTTGTTTCCTATCAGTCACTAACCTACGCCAGACCATTGTCCCAGGCAAACATGTTTCCCTAGTACCCCCCAGCAGATTTCCCATCAATCGGCGTAAACGTGACAGTCGTGGGTTCGTCCGTGATGCCTCTCGCGGCCGCCTCGTTGAGAATCGCCGCCGTCGCCGTCGCACCGATGCGCGTGACACCCAGAGAAATGACGTGCAGCAGCCCGTCCAAAGTCCGCACGCCGCCCGCAGCCTTGATTTGGACCTCGGGCTTGGTGTGCTTGCGCATCAGCTTGAGATGCGGTATCGTCGCTCCCTTGTACGAGTATTGCCCGTTGTCCTGCTTGACAAACCCGTATCCCGTCGACGTCTTGACAAACGCCACGCCAACATCGGAGCAAATCTCGCACAGCTTGATGATTTGGTCGTCCTGGAGGTAGTCGTTCTCGAAGATCACTTTGAGGATGGCGCCTTGCTTGACGACGGCCTCGTTGACCTTGCGGATCTCCTGCGCGACGTAGTCCCAGTCGCCGCCGAGCGCCTTGCCGACGTTGATGACCATGTCAATCTCCTTGCCGCCGGCGATGGCCGCAGCAGTGGCCTCGACGACCTTGACGTCGGTGGTAGAGTTGCCCGCGGGGAAGCCGATGACGGGACACACGAGGACGCCGGACCCTTGGAGCTCCTTCTTGGCGAGGGGGATGGAGTAGGGCTTGACGCAGGCGGTTGCGACCTTGTATTCTCGTGAGATTTGGAGGCCTTTGAGGATGTCGGCGTCGGTCATGGTGGGATGGAGGAGGGAGTGGTCGATGGACTTTGCCAGCTGCTGAAGAGTGACGGTGACGGTGTTGGGGGAGGCCATGTTGAGTTAAGACAAGTTTGGATAGCTGGGTGTGTGTTTGATGTGATGTTACAATCTATCGAGAGCTTGATGGCTCTTAAATATGCCCAACACGACAGAATGAATGTCTCATAAGTTCAATGAAGACAGTCGTTCACATTCCTGGCCAAGACAGCCCCCCGCGTCCCGGTGGGAGGGATTCCCCAACCGGGCAGCCCCGCGACAGCTGCAAGTTCAAAAGGCATTGCCGCCGGAACGACTGTCTTATTGGATATTATTGAAAGACAGCTTTTGAGGCTCATCGTAACTCGTCAAGGTGCGGATGTCATCCACCGGGATGGATGCGCCTTGGGCTCGGCGTTATCTCGCTGTGGCTTGCTCCATCATCATGTCTTGACACTACATGATTGACGCCTCTGAGACCGTCTTCTCTGGTCCCGTGTCTACCACTCGGTACTTAAATGACGAGTCCATGCCTCAGCCCCGCCCCGTCCGCCGTTCCGGTGGCAGCCATTACCACATTTGGAAATTCCCACCGCCGACTCCGGGCTCCGATCCCGGGACTAACAAGTGGCGGCCGCGGTCGACTATACTCCGAAGAGAAGAAGATGGCGCTGTCATCTCCATACTCCAAGTCTAGAACCTGTTTCTTGCGGGGATGATCTCTTCTTTGGTCGATATATCCCACCCCTTGTCATCAATCTCTGCGACAGTCGTTTTCTTGTTAGTGCTCGGAGGCTTGAATTCGGCATCGTCTCCAACATACAGAGCCTAGGGATTAGCCTGGACTGACCAGTTTATCATATCGCCCATCTTGATAATGAATAGCATAGATGCATCATTTATTATTACTTCTTGGCCCGAGGACTATGTAGTCAGCCTCAACCGTGTCAATAATGAACTTTCCCCAGTGAAAAAAAGCAACCAACTTCACAATGACGGTCAACCCATCTCAGATCCCAATCCCTCGTCCCCCATATGACCCGGAAATACTCGCCTTGAAAGACGACCAATCCCGACCCATTCCCTCAACCTCCAAACAGCTTCGGGAGCTGCGAGACGAAGAACCGCCGCGAGATGAAGCCATCTTCAATGACCCCGAGCTTCTGATCGACCAGCTCACCATCCCAGGCCCAGACGGAGACATCCCAGCCATCGTCCTCACCCGCAAACCTCCCACGGCGCAAGGAAACCCTCGTCCGGGCATCCTCTTCATCCACGGCGGTGGCAGAGTCATGGGCAATGCCTACGTCGGCCTATCAGCCGTCACCGAATCCCTCAAGAAGCTCGACGCCGTCGTCATCAGCATCACCTACCGCCTCTCGCCCGACTTCCCTGGCATCGCAGCCGTCGAGGACTGCTACTCGTCACTAGTCTGGATGTGTCAAAACCTTGCGAGGTTCGACGTCGATCCAACCCGCCTCATGATTGCAGGCGTCTCGGCGGGCGCCGGCCTCGCAGCCGGCACTGTGCTCCTCGCGCGCGACCGCAGGGGTCCTCGGGTCTGCGCCCAGCTGCTCGCGTGTCCCATGCTCGACGACCGCCTCACGAGCCTCTCCTGCCGACAATTCGAAAGCGGAGGTCGAGGCTTCTACAGCGAATGGGGGCGGTACGCATGGTCGTGTGTTCTGGGCTCCCACCCTGCGAAAGACAATGCTGGTATCTACGTCGCGCCCGGAAGGGCTGAGGACCTGACGGGTCTCCCGCCTGCATACATCGACGTCGGGTCGTGCGAGCCCTTTCGCGATGAAGCGATTGCGTACGCTGCTAAGTTGTGGGAGTGTGGTGTGCAGGCCGACTTGCATGTTTGGGGCGGAGGGTCTCATGGGTTTGACTTGTTCTTGTCGACAAGGGTTGGCGATGCAGCTGTGAGGGCGAGGAATGAATGGATGGAAAGGACTCTGGGGTCAGATAGCTAACATAAGAAATCTACTTCAGATGCCCAAGGTATTCAATCAGATACGCCGTCCACTTGATCTTCCGTAGGCTGAGCTACTTTTCGCACAACTCTGGCTGGAGTTCCCATGGCCACGCTCCACGCTGGGATATCCCGCGTCACGACCGACCCAGCTCCAATAGTGCACCCATTCCCGATAGTAACACCCGGTAGGATCACGACAGACGCTCCAATCCAGCAATCGTCCCCAATAGTCACTGGCTTTCCGTACTCGATGTTCTGCCTCCGGCTCTCAACCTCGACCTCGTGCGTGGCCGTGGTGATCATGACGTTTGGGCCAAACATGACGCGATCGCCAATCGTCACCAACGCACCGTCCAGAATGGTGAGCTGGAAGTTGCTATAGAACCTCTTGCCGAGGGAAATGTTGCACCCGTAGTCAACGAAGAAGGGCGGTTCAATAAAGGCCTCGTCGTCTTCAATGTGGCCAATGTACTGCCGCAGCATGTCGAGTCTGGTCTTGGACACGCTTGCAACAGTGGCCTCGGGGTCCAGGGGAAAGTATTGGTTGTATCGGTGCGTCCATCCTCGCGCTCGGAAGCGGGCGTTTTCGAGATCAGGGACAAACGAGTCGTACCTGGGGTTCCGCCTTGTCAGCTCGCACCAGCAACTTCAAATCTGGAAGAAGGCTTACAGCATGCCTGATATCATCTTGTCGTACTCGTCACACCGTGGCACATGGGCCAGCTTGGTGGATTTCTCTATCTCGGTGGCTGAAATCTCAAAGGCTGCCATTGTGACGATGGTGGGTGTAAGTCGACAGAAGAATGAATGGAAACGAAAAAAGAAACAAATGAAAGAGCTAAACAACGGAACTGCAGCATTACATCTCGTACAAAATACCCCGGAGGAATTGTATAAGTGGGAGGTTGAGAGCATAGCCAAGTTGGGTCATGCGTGTCAGTCGAGACTAGCGGCTAAGCCCAAGATGGAGATACTCCCAGCTTGTCAGTTGAGGGACTGGCCCACCCCTGCTCCGACACTGGACGGTATATTTGGACACTGGCCTGATCAGGTTGACAGGTTGGTTCGAGTTCTAAATTGGGGGAGTTGCCATGTTTCCTCGCACTTCCACCTCCCCTAGAAAGGAACATTGGCCCCGTCCTACAGTTGAGAAGCAGCTCGGTTGAACATTGCCTTAAACGACATTGGAATATCATGCTTGCCAACCTTCAAGTCTACGAGCCTCAGTCCTTTCCCCCGCTGGAAGCTCTCATCCTCCAACAGCTTGTTCAAATCACCCCACGTAGACACTGTATCCATGCGAACGGGGTAATCAGCAGGAGCCCCAAAGAACTCGGGAGCCTTGAGATACGCCCACGGCGCGACGTCATTGTAGCTCGCATCCATGCCGTGGATGAACCGCTCATACGTGTATCCGCTATTGTTAAAGATGAAGATGGTCGCGTCGACGCGCTGGTGGATCATGGTGCTCAGCTCCTGCGCAGTCACCTGGAAGCTGCCGTCGCCGTCGAGCAGAATCGTCCGCCCATCGTGAGCCTGCGCTGCGCCCAGCGCTGCCGGGAGCATGTGGCCAATGGAAAACCATACACCGGAAGCGATGATCTGCGTCTTAGAGGGGGGGATGAGATCGCGTCCGCCCAGAATAGGCGTGGCATTCCCGAGCAGAACCAAATCATTTGGTTGCAGGAAGTCGTTGAGCCGGCGATACAAATTGGTCTGATCGACGGGGTCCTCGGGCTTGTTTATGCTCGCCTTGAGGCTCCGGAAATTGCCAAGGAGTTCCGTGTTGCGATTCGATAATGCCCTGCTGGGAACTTGGCTGGTGAGTAGCCGCAACAACGCCTCGACGTCCACACGTTGGCCGTCGACATGATGCTTGTCGATGATGACCATCTTCTCTCGGGCAGGAACTGTCTGCCAACCCAGCGTCTGTGTATCGCTGAACATTGGCCCAATGGCCAGTACCAGGTCCGAGGACTCGACAGAGGGCATCGTGTTGATGCTGCCCACATCACCTGAATGAACGCCATAGTACGGGGGGAGATCAGCGTCAACCATGCTGATACCGGAAGGCATGACAAGAGTGGGAAGATTTGACTGGCGAACGAAGTCGTTGATCTCTTTACGCAGGTCTGCCACGCCGGCGCCACGGTCGACGAGGATCAGAGGTTGCTGTGCGGATTGTATCTTCTGCAGCAATTCTTCTGCGGCGACGATAACATCTTTCGGTGGTTGTCCTCCCTCCTCGTCCAGTATTTGCGACTTCCCGTCCAAAGGCGTCTGCAGAGCATGGGAGCTCACTTCCAGCTGGGCCATGTCAGACGGAAGTTCAATATACACCGGTCGGCTCTGGCTCAGCGCTTCGTTAAGAACCCCATCGATGCAACGCGGCATATCCGACGCCCGCACGTCGCCCAGATTCAACTGCGCAACCGTGAACTTGCGCGCAATGTCCCGGAACACACCCGCCCTACCATCTGCCATTGTGTGGTGAATATGCAGATGTCTTTTATCCCGACCGCCCGCAGCCGCCGAGGCGTCCAGGGCTTTGCGGCCGGGCGTGCCTACGATGTGCACAACAGGGACATGCTCTGCGTAGCTACCGGCCACGGCATTTGCAGCACTCAGCTCGCCGACGCCGTAGGTCGTAAACAGGGCGCCGAGCCCGCGGTTTCCATGACGATGGCGGCGGACACGAGCGTACCCATCGGCCGCGTAGCCTGCGTTGAGCTCGTTGCAGCAGCCCACGAAGCGCAGTCCGGAGGGTGGGACGTGGTCGAGCGCTCTGAGAAGAAAGTCCCCGGGGACACCGTATATGTGCTTGACGTGCTGTTGGCGGAGTCGGGAAAAGAGGTAGCGCACGAGAGGGACTGTTGGGGCCATTGCTTCGTAGATTCCTCGAGGTGATGCGGGAATTGTTCACGATTCTGCCGTGGAAGCATGAAGATGCCTTGTCACAATTGGGGACTCACTGATAAACCCGGACATAGTGGGGTTAAACGTCTAGAGAAGGAACGATCAATGGGTTGCATTTCTAGCGACTGTCGCGCGCCCTGCAGCTGGCTGTCGTGAGAAAACCTCTTAGACGCAACCGCTCAGAGACGTCGATGGCAAAGAGGGCACCTGAGGCTGAAGAACTTATCGGAAGTGTGCCAGAGAAAGGCCAACTAACCTGCCTCATACTCGAAGCCACCAAGACGGACTCAAGTTAACACAAAAACACGTTCCCTGTTGATAAATTTGACTTTTGACTCTATCATACAACTCAACCACCATAAACTTTTGGGACTTTCCTATATCTATTCCTCCAAATCCATGACAAAGCTTTTCGATCTTACTCGGCCTTGACGAGAGGCTCGCCATCCTTGATCTTCTGCGCGCCGTACTTCTGAAGTCGGATCGCCTGGATAGCAATAAAGCCGCTGGTGTCCACGGGTGAGAAACCCTCGAGGGTATCCATAGAAGCCTCCTCTTCTGAGTAGAGGTTGCTGTCAGGGGCGGCACGTCCGAGGACGTAGGCGTTGCCCTTGTAAGCCATCATCTTGACCCATCCATTCACATTCTTCTGTGAGAAGATGATTGAGTTCTCCAGGAACTCACGCTCCGGGCTGAAGTACATGCCGTTGTACAGGCACTTGGACCATTCGGTTGTGATGCTGCGATCCCTGATAGAACGAACAGACGAATCCATGGCGATACCCTCGAGGTCGATGTGAGCAAGTCGTGCGATCGTAAGACCAGGCGTGTCGTAACTGTCATCAATCAGTCAGTATCAGCCGTTGGAGAAGTCCCAAAACTTGACTCTTCGCGAGTATCACTTACCATCCGCGAGACTTCAAACCAATAAATCGCGACTCAACAATATCAATCCTGCCAACACCGTTGTCGTGGCCGATCTTGTTGAGGGCCTTGAAAATTTCCAGAGAACCGGTAATTTCTTGACCGGCAAGCTCGAGCTTAGTAGGGATGCCCTGAGTAAAATGGACGGTAAAGTTGGTTGGTGTGTCAGGGGCCTTTAGAGGATCTAACACAAGAGTTAACTCGAGCCTTTTCTCCTAGATACCGTTGGATACTTACCGACAGTACGGGTCCATAGGTTAGCAGGGGGCTCGAGGTCAGGCTTCTCCTGTGTAACAAGTCAGTGGCTGTCATTGTAGTGTCTTCCCACACCAAATTTCAACTCGGCTCAGGATGCTTCAAGTACGTACCAAGATGCCCGATTCATAGCTGCAGTGCACCAAGTTATCGTCCATCGACCAGGGAGACTTGGGAGTTGATGAGACAGGGATGTTGTTCTCGCGAGCAAAGTCCAATAGGTCCTGACGGCCCCTATGTTAAAGTCAGCCATTTTGACTCAAACACACCAAGTCACGACTCAAAACTGACTGGAATCGGTTGAAGAAAGCGGGTAGCCTCCATGGGAGAAGAGTGTCAATCTGAGGAGCGAGGGCGCGCCATGCCAACTCAAAGCGGACTTGGTCGTTCTGCAGTGATGTTAGCGGGGTGACGACTTTTGGAATTGGAGAAACTAACGCCCTTGCCGGTGCATCCATGGCTGAGCCTAAAGTGTAAAACAATATGATATTAGTAAATCTGCCAATAGGGCCCATCATTTCGGGTTATCCATGACTTACACTCCACAGTTGTACTTGAGGGCAGCTCGGACTTGGGCCCGTGCAATGACGGGGCGAGCCAAGCTGGTTCCGAGAAGGTATCGGTCCTCGTAGATTGCATTGCCTGTGATGTAAGTTAACATCAACCGTGGGTCTTTGCTATGAGAACGGGGTACGAACACTGGATGGCAACGTTGATCACCTCATCAACAAACTCCTGCTGCAAGTTGTCGATGACCATGCGCTCAGCGCCCAGGGCAAGAGCCTTCTTCTCGACAGCAGCCCAGTCCTCCTCCTGGCCGACATCGGCAAGGAAGCACTAGCACTGAGAGTCAGAATTGTTGTTCAATGGTTCGGGGAAGCCTCAATAGACTGGATTCGGAATGCGGAAGACGTACGACAACAGTGTAGCCCTGTAGAAACGAATAAGTTAGCCAATGGATGTCATGTAGCAAAGGACTGTCAAAAATGTCAGGTACTAACCTCAAGGATGAGCCACTTCAGAATGGTGGAGGTATCAAGGCCTCCAGAGTAGGCGCTACAAGCATGGAAGGGTTAGCCGGCGGGCGACGGGCACGGTCGCGAAGAGTGGGGTGAAACTGACAGACAGACTCGTTTGGACGAAGACGACATGGTGGGCGGTGGTTTTGATTTCGCAATCGATGGATAGGTAGTCGATGGATGTACTCGGTGGAGGACTTGGTGAGCTTTGGAGTCGAGGTCGAGGCTGTATTTAAGCAAAGCGAAGAATGAGGAATGGAGGAAGGAAGCGGTCGAGGTGGAATTTGTTGGGGACACAAGCAAGGGCAGACAAGGTATTTATCAAATTAATGATTGGTCAATTGGAACGAAGAAAAAAAAAACAATGCAACAACTACGTAGTTATTGCTCTATAAAATTTTAGTCTGGGGTAAGGAGAAAAAAAAAAAGCAATCCTTCCTTGATGACTCCCTCCAGCCTCGTATGGATGACCCAAAGCCGCCGACACCGGTCGATTGACTCAATTTTTTTCTTTGGCTGCCGATCATGACTTTTGCCCACTTCAGTTTGCAGCGCTGAGTGGGCTTCCCGTCTTCCCCGCGCGCAGGGTCAGGTACGGGTCCCACTCACGAAGGGCGGACAAGGGACTGACGAGCCTCACAAGCCATTGCAGCAAAGGCGCGCTTTCAATTCGGCATGCCCGGTCGCGGAGGCGGGTGACTGCAATCAGGCGATTGATCCTGGCTTCTCGTTATCTGGTTGCTGGGGTTGGACCAAGGTATAGCGTGACGAGAACTTGCGGTGATGCGAAAGGATGCCAACAGACGGTCAAGTCAAGGAATTGGCATCTCTGTCTCTATTCAGTACGACGACAAACGGCCCATAAGCAGTTGATATAATGAGGTATTGGCAGTAGTCATACGTTGGCTTGCTTGTCGCCTGGGGTGGACGAGCTATACCGCTCCGCTCATGGCCCAATCCCAACTGGAGATTCCCTTCCTTTACCTGGATTCTTCAAGAATGGGGAATATCTGCTCATCAATCAACAGAAAGATTATTCTGGCTCTCCAGCTGTCCTTTGCTCGTGGGCGGGCACCGGCATGTCTCTAGAAGAAAAGATAGGCATGCTGAGACTGGAGAAGGGTCGAACACGTCTGTCAATGATTAGCACGAGAACCATGCCAAAGAAAAAACAGCTATCACTCACAAACTCCATCCAAGGCACATTCGTCCATCCAAGCGTGTTATTCTTGCGCTCCTCCCATACTTTCGTCAGCATATCCGTCATGGCAGGATGCTGGAACCCCGTCGAATGCTTAATCTCGCCAATGCACCAACTGGCATAGTGCGTCTGATGCGGAGAAATAGTCTCAGCTCCAGCCAGGAACAGCGGGAAGAGCAGTCGCTTGTAAAAGACTGAGTCGCGAGGAACCGCCGCGCACACGTCGAGAATGGCGGCAACCGACGCCTTGATACGCTCGTCTTCGCAGGGGATAACAAACGTGTCTGGAAACCGGAGAACTCGCAGCAGGCACGCATGGCGGTACGCCTCCGCTAGATGCTTCCACTCTTCGTGCCTCGTTGGGTAGACTGCCTCGTTGGGGTCCCAGCCGCGGAAGAACTTCTCAGCATCATCGAGCAAGGCCTTGAACTGATCCAAAGATAGGGACCCGTCCAAATATTCCTTCCCCGCCTGTAAGACTTGCCCAATCCGGTAAAATATCACCGGCGGACACCCAACGAGGGTATGCAGGCTGAGACTCCCGTGGTCCCTCACGCACTTGCGTACCTCCTCCGAGTACGACAGCTTTTCAGCGCCACTGAAACCCCGCAACATGTCCAACCTAGCACAAGTCAGCTTGAAATCCGGGGAAGCGGGCCATGGCGTGTGACAGCGTTACCATGAAAGAGCCGAGACGAAGAACATGCTCGCTCTAGATCGCCTTGAGAAGTCAGGTGGGCATGCGAGCCGTCCGCAGAGAAAGGACACCCCGGTTAAATGAGCTCCGTGAGTTGACACACCAGTCTCACATATCTGTGGAAATGCAGATGTTAGCTGGATGTAATTGAACTGGGGAATGGCGGCGTACGTCATGAAAGACGAGCAAAAGAACCATGGCCAAGACAAACTCCTCCTCAGAGCTTGACAGCCCCGCAGATTCTTCCTTGAGGAGTAACGATGCCAGCGAATGCAAAGCCGAGACTCGATATTGAAGAGCCGTCGTTACATGCTGCGAGCTCTCGTCTTTTCCAGACAAGTACATGTGACAAGCTGATAAGCCAAGCAAAGCATGGAGGACGCCTTGGTGTTGGTAGGCGAGGGGCAAAATGTGGTCTTTGAATGGATTCTCTGTTCCTGGTATGTGAATAGACAGCATTGTGCTGAGCACACGGTCGACTAGGAGAAGTAGTTAGACACGTATTTCTCAGTGCAGGATTGGGTGCTTACAGTGTAAGATGAGGGCTTGGTTGGTTTGCAGGTCATGGTCAAGACCCGGACTCCCGGTGAGAGGTGGAGTCGGAGCTTGAGAATACGGAGAAGTCGATACCGACGGCGACGGGTTGGTCAGCTCAGTCGGAACCTCTAGACCAGAGCCATCGGGAGGGAAGGATGCAGGGATCGAAGGGCTTTGGGTGAAAGCCGGGATGAGGGCCTCGAGGGCACCGACGGGTTCCGGGGGAGATTCCTCCTCGACTTGGGCTTGAACCGAGCGAGACAAGGCGGCATTGCTTGCGCCGCCCCGCTTGACACGGCCATGAGAGGCCTGGGGCTTTTCCCGCTCGGATACGACAACCATCTCGCAAAACTGGAATCTCGGGGGATAGCCCTCGCAGTGGAGGCCCTTTGTCCGACACCTGTCGCAGATGGGACGCTTGCGATCGCACTTTCGACATTTCTTGCGACACGTGCCACAGGCTGGGTCTAATTCGGAACAGGCCGTTAGCTGGTGGCACGAATTGATGAGTGATGAGGTTGATATTGGCGCTATGATCTCATGGCTTGGCCGTTGTTGAGTGGTGTATGATGCACTGAGTGAGACGAGCGGAGGAGCCCGGACGATACTGACCTTTGCGCCAGGCAGTCGGCCCCTTACCAGATTTTTGCTGCTCATTTGCCATTGTGTCTGCGGTGAGAAAATAGACGAGAAAATTGGCCAAGACGGAGACCGGGTGAGGATTGAATTGTCGTCTCTCACCCACTGACAAATGGATGTTTGGAGGAGAAGAGCGACACGGGAGGAAATAGTTAGTTGCCCCAGCTTGCTTATTGCGGAGTCACGGTGCGGGGAGCCGCCGCTGTCAACAAATCTACGAAGACGCATTAATTCGAAGACCGGTGTTTGGTTATTAGCCCTTCTCAGTAGTAGTTAATTGCCTGATCAAGTAAATAGGATGCTGCCCACCATCTTCACTCCAGTTTAAGCCGTAATGTCGTGTTGTACTTGGAAAATACTTGCATTTCTTATGGGCCACGACCCCCCTCTTCTAAATACACGTCGTATTGATGCTCTTATTCCTCCTCCCGCCGACAACAACTTGTTTACGTAAACGCTTGAGGGAAAAAACAGTTCCTCGCGCAACAATTGCCCATACAGTCTCAATTCATTAAAAATCAGTCGGCCCAGCCTTCAATTCCGGCCGCAAAAGGAATATCGGATCGACTTGATCAACATAGCCACACGCAGGGTCTAGATACGCTTCAGTTAGAAACCATCCATTCACACATTCATCCCGCAGGGTTACGAGAATTTGCGACGAAAACTCACCACTCATCGAGTAGCCCATAAAAGCCTGAATTGGCTGATCAAGCTTCTCGGCAACTTCGCGAGGCACAGTCAAGAACTGGTTCTCCTCCTGGCGCAAAAAGCCGCGGATGGCAAACGTCGCATACACCAAGCGGTGCTGGTCCTTGGTCGAGTTGGTGCCGCCGCCGTGGTACGCAGATGCCAGCATGATGAAGGCATCTCCCTTGTCCATGTCTGCGAAAATGCACTCTTCGACACGAGGCGGGCCTCTCTTCGAAGACCTACGGTAGAAACACATTAGACGTGCATCTTTCCGCGGCATCATGTAGAAAATACTCACCAAAGATGGCTGCCGGGAATGAACTGCGTACCCCCATTCTCCTTGGTCACCTTGGACCCGGCAACGAACAGCCCAACGGCCGTCTCACGGTTGGCATCTCGCTCATCATCCCACTTGTCCACCCCCTCGTGGACATTGTGGCTGATGTAGTCGTCCCTGTGCAAGGGCTGAGCCTTGCCGCCAGGGCCGATTCTCATGGCCGTGCATGAGTGGACATAGGGCTTGGAGACGGACTCCTTCCTCTCGTCCCCCCACCAGAACCAGCTGCGGGTGGTGAGGAAGTGGTCGACCACGGCTTGGAAGACTGGGTTCATGACCTGCGTCTTGGCATACGTCGGGCTTAGAGCGAGCATGCCAGGGGCTCGCTGCGTCTCCTCTAAGGACCGGAGTTAGCGTCTGATAAGTCGGGGAGGGAGTGCTAGGATGGTGAGCCGCAGACAAGAACGCACTCGGAAAGAAACTGCCCTCCCACGCAACGTCTGAGTCGAGTCGGTCGCGGCATTCCTCAAAGGTCTGGTCAAGGTCCGCATCCGAGACGAGACGCTTGACAAAGACGCCGCCATCACGCTTCAGAAGATACAGAATTTCTTCCAGCGGCGTGTCGGCCGCAACCTTTTGGACTTCAGGTCCGTACTTGTCAGCAATGGCAGACATGGCACTGGTGTAAATGATAAAGAACGCGAGATGTTGATCAGGTTGTTTGATAACTGGCCGAATGGCGTGAAGCTAGATCCACGATGGAAATGACTAGGAATGTTACGCCCGTTTATATCCCAGCGCAGACAAGAAAATGAAGGAAGAAACGAGAAGTCGTTGTCAAGTCCTCGTTACTCCATGATGGGCAATTGGAAGTATTTCCCCTTTCGGCAATAGCTTCAACCGCCTTCAACTATCACCAGAAAGGGCAAAACCCCAAGCTATCAAACATGGTCTTTGTGGGGCAGGGATCCTCTCGCTTGATTCCGGGCAGCTGGGATTATTGCCTCCAAGAGCCGCCACGCCCTTATCACCACGGCT
Organism: Thelonectria olida; assembly: GCA_020736575.1. Lineage (NCBI taxonomy): Eukaryota > Fungi > Ascomycota > Sordariomycetes > Hypocreales > Nectriaceae > Thelonectria > Thelonectria olida. Next base: position 750,458 of record JAGPYM010000016.1, on the reverse strand, counting down.
CATGATTCAGCTGCTGGCCAAGGACAATGCCCCCCTGTAAGCAGCTGGTGGTAGGTGCAGCAGGTTCTACCCCAGAGTTGAGGCCAAGACGAACAGTTGCGATGCATCGTCTATCTAGAATCCGGGGCAGCACCGACTAGTGGCATCCCTGCTCACCTTCATATCGCCCTCGTGGACCGCCAATCATGGTCACGGTGGCTATCGAGGATGATATGGACGTAAGGGAGCACGGGACGACTTGCTTTGAAGTCAATTGACAGAGACGAACGGCATCCGCGTCTTCCAAGCCATCATATCGGGTTTAAAAGCAGTCAATTGCCACATCGATTCTGGAGGCGAGTCAAAGTGCAACCTGGTAGTGCCCAGCCATTATCTAAATCCTAAGCCATCATACGGTTCTTACCATTCATCAACTCCAATGTCGACTACAGAAAAGGAGGCAATGGACCTCAAGATACGCCCCAACGGCAACCAAGACAACGAAAGCGTTGCTCGCGGCAGCATCCTCGGCGACGATGTTGACGATGCCGTCCTCAGGGCCAATGGCCACAAGTCAGATCTCCGACGCCAGTTCAACTGGATATCTGCCTTGAGTCTCGGGTTTTCCATCACCAACTCCTGGGTTGGATACTTGGCAAGTCTATCTGCTTACCATGACTCCGCAAGACCGACTAACACGTTATCAGAGCTGCTTTGGACAGAGCCTCGTCTACGGGGGTCCCCAGGTCTGCATCTTGGGTCTCGTTGTTGCTTTCGTCGTGCAATTCATCATCACCCTCGGCCTGAGCGAGATTGCTTCTGCCTTCCCGGTACGCACTTGAAATCCTTTCCCCTCTCGCGACTGCGCTAGATTCCATACTAACTGTTGCACCAACAGTCGACCGGCGGACAATATCACTTCTGTTACATCTTGAGCCCCGAAAAGTCGAAGCGCTTCACGGCCTTCGTCATAGGTTGGATGTCCGTGTTGGCTTGGTGGATCGTCAGGTATTTCTCCTTTCCCGTCCACCCCTTGACGACATATCTAACGATCGTTTTCAAAGCTGCTCTGGAATTTCCCTAGCCGCTGCCACCTTGGCCGGAATGATCAACTTCTTCGATCCGAGCTTCGTAGTCCAGCGATGGCAGATCTACCTCCTATACGTGGCTGTAGCTGTCATCACAGGTGAGTAGTTCCCTATCCAGAGCGAATTGAAAACAATTCATCCAACATCAACGCAGTTATTCCAGTCTTTGTGGCTTCGAATCGATTGTCCATTGTCGTCCAAGCCTCTCTCTTCTTCTCCGTCGTTGGCATGTTCCTGATGCTCTTCGTGACCACTGGGATGCACCAGCACACCAACGAAGCATCGTTCCTCGTCGAATCTGGCCTGGGATCAAGTGGATGGAACGCAGGCACAGCTTGGATGCTGGGAATCTCCAACTGCATGTACGCGTTTGGAGGCACTGATGGCGGTAAGTGACTCGCCTCTACGAAAATGATGAACATGGTGCTAATTTCAAGCACAGCCATTCACATTAGCGAGGAAATGTCACAGCCCGGACGCCGAGTCCCTCAGGTCATCATCATGACGATGGTCATTGGCATGGTTACTTGCCTTCCCCTCTTCGTCGCTCTCATATTTTTCATGACGGATCTCGAAAAAGTCACTTCATCTCCGTTGCCAAGCATGGAGTTGGTATATCAAGCGTGAGTGTGCCTTGAATAGTATTTCAGGGGGCATAGCTAATATGATTTCTACAACAGGACTGGAAATAGGAATGTGACCGTCTTCCTGGTCTCGTGGCTTCTGGTTGTCTACGTCTGTAAGTGGTGATTAATTCCACGTCTCTAGACGCCGCAGTTCCTGACTAGGTGGTAGTGTCTCTTCCGTCTCAATGGGTGACCAGTGGTCGTATGGCCTGGGCGTTTGCTCGAGATGTAAGTTTTCATGACTTTCCCGTAGGGAAATAAGACTGAGCTGTGCTAATACCCCCGTAGCAAGGGGTCCCTTTCTCTGAATATTTTGTCAAGATCGATCGAAGGCTTGGCTTCCCTGTGCGCACCACGGTTGCCGCCTTCGTTTTCATCACTCTCTACGGTCTGTTGTATCTTGCATCAACCACAGCATTCAACTCAATCATTACCTCGGCTGTCCTGTTCCTCAATATTACTTACGCTGTTCCTCAGGGCATCCTTCTTTTCCAGGGCAGAGAGAAGAATCTTCCACCCAGATACCTCAACCTGGGTTGGCTCGGATATGTATGCAACCTCTTCTCCATCTTCTGGATTGTTGTCTTGGGTGTGACTGTCTGCATGCCTCCGAGCATTCCAGTCACTACTGAGACGATGAACTACATCAGTGTGGTGACAGTCGGTCTATTTGGAATTATTATTGGGCTCTGGTTCACGAACGGGCGCAAGAACTTTGAAGGGCCACAAATTGATTGGGAGCTCATCAAGGAGGCGAATATGCAGTCCCTCAAGGGCGAGGATCAGACGGGTGCTGCTTAGTATTTGTCTATTTGGTCAGAACCAGGATAGCACTGGTGGGTTTTGTTAGTAGGGTAGTTTAGTCATGGTAGCGGCTTGTGAGAGGATGTCGGCAATGAGGCAGTCCTGTCTTGAGAGAGATACAATGCTACAGAATTGAACGAAGGAAAAGATTCACAGTGTCGGACTTGTAAGAAATCCTTCAAGAGAATGGGTGTATCGTTTAGAAGATGAGAGTTGGGCATAATGTTCATTATATCTCATCACTGCAGGAGAGAGATCAATTTTGAAATATTGTTCCTTGAGAACTGGAGCCATAGTAAAACAACACGAAGCATAACAGGAAGATACTGGAACACGACCAGGTGACAGACATCAATTTATCTCACACGGCATCTATTGGACCGTCTCAACTAGTTGTAAAGACCACCATTTGCACTCAAAACAGAACCCGTCGCCCACCTCGCATCATCCGTACACAAAAAGGCCACAAGAGGCGCGATATCGTCTACCTCTCCAATCCGCGACGCTGCCGGTGTCGACTCAATCAGCGGCTGCATGTCCTGTCTAAACTGGTCGTCGCTCTCGGCCCATTGATCTATACACGGTCAGTCTTCTTTACCAAACGCACGCTGCCTCAGTCACAGATAGAACAGCGCAACGTACCTGTAGCAACAGGGCCAGGGTTCACGCAGTTGACGGTAATGTTGTGCGATTGCCCGAGCTCCTTCGCCCAGACGCGAACGAGAGCTTCGTCGGCGGCCTTTGTGGCTGCGTAGACGGTCTGTCCAGCGACTCCCAGTCGGGCGGCGGCTGAAGACACAAAGACGATGCGCCCGCCGCGCGCAATGTGCGGGACGACAGCTTGGGTCAGGAAGATTGGACCCTTGACGTTTGTGTCAAAATGAGACGTATAAAAGTCCTCTGTGACTTCGTCGAGGTTCGCATCAAGTCCGATTGAGGCGCTGACGGACAGATTAGCTACGACACGAAGGCGAGAACAGCCGATGACTTACTTGTGAACCAGAATTTCAATCTTTCCGGTTTCGCTCAAGTCAAGAGCGCTCTTCACAAGAGCCTTGATGCCGTCAAAGTCGGCGACACTGGCTCGACATATTGACGCTTTTGATCCAATATCTTGGATCTGTTGGGCGACTGCTTCAGCTCGTGGCCGACTTTTCTCGCTGGTATAATTGATGACAAGGTTGGCACCGCGCTTCGCAAGTAGGACGGCAATTGCAGCACCGATTCCCCTGTTTCGATCAACAAGTCAGAAAGGCTTGAAAGCTTTGGCGTGGATATATGTACCGCGAAGAGCCAGTGACAATGGCAGTCTTGCCAGTCAGGTCAAGTCCTTTAAAGTCGGGCACCGTCATGTTCACGCAATGGTATCTTGGGGATGTTGAGGTTTGGTGCAAACGAGTGTCTCCCGGGGCCTAGCATTTCTTAAGATGAACAATAGATAACCGCTCGGCAAAGCTGCTTCGGCACTGCAGTCCGATGCCTCTCTTCGCCATGCCCACTCGCCATGTCATGAGCTCCCCGCAAGCTGAGGGCGTTGCCAGAAAGAGAACAGGGGGCAGCGTTTCCCGAGTCAGAAATCGCCTTGCATGAAGATATGGACTGTTTCCCCATTAAGGAACATGAAGCCACAGGCAGTCTCGTCGAGTCAGTGGATATGAAGCTGGGTGTGTTTCCTATTCAGGAATGGTCAGAGGGGTTGGCTGTGTTCCCCCGCTCTCATGAAGCCAAGGATCATGGATCATAGATGGGCGTTTGGTGGAGAACGACTTACACACAGTGGACGATTGATCATGAAAGCCTCCAACTGCCGAGGCCATGTTCATATATTGACAGCGAGTATAAACGGACCTTCGAGACATCATATTGTCCAAAATCGCCATCGACAAGCAGTCCCTTCTTCCAATTGCACCGAAAATGTCTTCCTCATCACCGTCCCCCAGGTCCACGCCGCACCCTCTCGACCCATTAACAGTCGAAGAAGTGCGCGCAGCCTCACAAACTCTTCTGAATCATCTTCAACTCGAACGCACCAAGGTCCGCTTCAAGGTCGTGGACCTCGCCGAGCCTCCCAAGAATCCCACCCTTCACCACCTTCATCACGATGGGCCGGCTCCCGACCGAAAGGCGAGGGTCTACTACCACGTTAAAACCAGCCAGACGCTTCTCATCGCAACCGTCAACCTCACGCATCCCAAGGTTGAGAGGACGTATGACGCTCCAGACTCTCAAGGACCCGTTGACTGGGTCGAGTATGAGTTGATTCATCGAACCTGTCTCTCCAACCCGGCTGTCAAGGCCGAGGTAGCTAAATTGAAGCTTCCCCCCAAGTAGGTTGGCATCTTCAACTTGTAGCTTTTTTCATGAGTGCTAAATAACATATCCAGAGCTCGCGTTGAAGCAGACCCTTGGGCCTATGGCACCGACGACGCAAAGGAGAAACGGCGTCTGTTCCAATGCTACATGTACGCTGCCATGTCCGAAGATGGCGAAGCAAACCACTACTCGATCCCACTACCTCTCGCACCCGTTTTCGACGCCCATACCCTCGAATTAGTCGAACTTCAAAGGCTGCCCATGGGAACCAACGATATTCTTGACGCCGAGACCCAGCCATGGGATCCAGTCGAGCCCGTCGAGTACAGCGCCAATATCATGGGAGAGGATGCGTTCCGCAAGGATCTGAAGCCCCTGCAAGTCATCCAGCCGGAGGGACCCTCGTTCAAGATAGTCGGACGTCGGGTTGAGTGGCAGAAGTGGTCCTTCCAGCTGGGATGGACTCTTCGAGAAGGCCCCGTCCTGCACGATGTCACGTACGATGATCGACCTTTGTTCTACCGTGTGTCTATGAGCGAGATGACGGTCCCATACGGCGATCCCCGTTCGCCCTATCATCGCAAGCAAGCCTTTGACCTAGGCGACTCTGGCTTTGGTTTGACGTCCAACAGCCTCTCCCTGGGGTGCGACTGTCTCGGGCACATTGCCTACTTCAGCGGCGTTCGCGTTACTGGCGACGGCAAGCCAGTCGTCATGCCCAACGTCATCTGCATGCACGAGGTCGACGAGGGCATCGGCTGGAAGCACACCAACTTCCGCAACAGCAAGTCCTCCGTCATCAGAGACCGTCAACTCGTGGTGCAGTGCACCGCCACGGTCGCCAACTACGAGTACATCTTGGCCTTCGTTCTGGACCAGGCTGCTAACCTCCACGTCGATGTCAAAGCGACTGGCATCGTCTCTACCATGCCTATTCGGAAGGGGCTCCAGGTGCCCTGGGGAACGGTGGTGGCCCCTGGCGTTCTGGCCGTGAACCATCAGCATTTATTCTGTCTTCGCGTTGACCCGTGTCTGGACGGCGACAAGAACAACACCATCATCTACGACGACTGCATCCCCGTCACCAACGAGCCCGATCTCGACCCCTTCGGCTGCGCCTTCAGAGTCCACACAACACCCATCGAACGACCCGGCGGCTACGACCTCGACCTCACCAAGAGCCGCGTTTTCAAGATCATCAACGAGTCGCGCATCAACAAGGTCTCGGGAAAGCCGCACGGGTACAAGCTGCACGCGGTGCCCAGCCAGATGCTGATGATGAGCCCGCGCACCTTCAACTACCGCCGCGGCATCTTCAGCGCCAAGCCCATCTGGGTGACCAAGTACCGCGACGACGAGCTGTGGGTATCTGGCGAGTTTACCAACCAGAGCCGCGAGGACACGGGCATAGCCGAGTGGGCGTTCCGAGACGAGCCGGTCAAGAACGAAGATGTTGTTCTTTGGCACACGTTTGGCATCACGCATGTCACGAGACCTGAGGGTAAGTTTTGTTTGTCCAATGGGTGATGGGGACTTGAATGAATGCTAATCAGTCGTCCAGACTTCCCGGTCATGCCCATCGAGAAGATGACGGTGTCTCTGAAGCCGACCAACTTTTTCGAGCTCAATCCGTCCAACGATGTGCCTCGATCCTCGCAAAGTTTGAACAAGTCTACGCTTCATCAGGTTGGCTCGGAGAGTTGTTGTGATAGCCGGCCATCAAAGATATAAGACCGATCAAGGAGTGTATAATTCTAGGTAGATGATAGAACTTTGAGGGGTAAGCATGAGTACGACGAACAAGTTGCATTGGTAGCCAGTCCATTCTCTCTTATTGAAATCGCTAGCAAATAGTCAGAACGCAAAGTAACTACTCTTCTACAACTTTGAAAGACGAGCAAGGGCGTCCCTCGTCTCAGAATCTATCCAGACTAATCGCGCCTGATCATCTTCCCCATCCAAGCTGATCTCAGTGAATACGTTGTCGAACTGCTTCCTAGATCTGGGCGACATTCTATGCGTAAACTTCTCCATTTCTTCTGCTTCTGAGACACTGTTCTCCTCCCAGGGTGGGAATATCTTGGGGAAGAATCGGGCCAGAAGCAGTCGGGTGGAAGGCAAACAGGCGCATATAATGCCCGTTGCGACCTCTATGACTGAATTTTCTTGAAGCTGGACATAGTCCCAGGAAGGATTCGTAGAATGTTCGACTTTGATTATGGAAGTGAGTCGAAGGATGCTAAAAACGGTTGAGCTAGGTAGGGCAAAGCGTTATTACGAGATGTTGGTCCACTTCAAGAGAATATAACACTTACAATATACCAACAAGGAACATGGCTCCGACCTCAAGCTTTCGCCACAAATCGAGATCAAGGCGATGAAGCTGTAAAGATGGGATAGCCAGCATCCAGACGCTGGTGACAACATTGATCACTGCATTTGCGACACCGATCACATCCACGTTAGAGCACTGTCCCTTATGCTCTCCGGCCCATCGAGTCCAGAAATAGCTGGTGGGATAGCACTGGAAGACGATGGCGAAGAGGAAGGCGACTCCAACCACGGCGACAAAGATGACAGTGCTCCAGATGATCTTCCTCATTCCCGGAGCAGGAAAGACGCGCCGATAAAAGAGCAATATAGATAGCTTGAGGAAAGGAGTGGCCACGAAGTAGCACACGGCAGAGAAGAAGAAGTCCCTGAGCACCTGCGAAATCTGCCCTGGAGTCAACGTCCAGATGTCACGACCCAGCCCGTTCTCAGAGACGCGGGTGTTGTTCATGGCCATGATCGGGATCCAGCTGAACAGCGCGAGCAGGATAAAGAAGTCATCCAGGCCAAGTCCGGCCTTCAGATACAATCGGGCGGCGAATCGTTGGATGACGAGGGCGCCAGCGATGGCAAAAAGGACGTTTGAGAGCGCAATGTACCCGCCCGTCACGTCTCGAGGAGGGATTTCGCAGGCAGTCATGGATATGTTTTTGGCGACTAAGACGTGGATGTTATTAACACGAACGTGATCAACACCGTGATAGGACATACCAAGAGACTCTTCAACGGTACACGTTATTGCCACGCACGAGTCCAGCATTTGCTGTAGGTCGCTGTCGGAGCACAGGCACTCCAGGTCGGAAACAAAACATGATGACATGGAAACCGCTACGTGAAAACAATCCGTCTGGAGAAGCAATAAGTCAGCGTCGTCAGGGCAAGGCTTGAAGATGATGATGGTCAAGAGGTGGACTCACCGCGCAAGCCGGCATCTGCGACAGGTCTTCTGAAGGCTCAGCTGCTCCATATCTGGCCAGAAAGAACAATGGCATAAGGAATACCCAGTTGATTGTCCTCATTGTGACGGATGGTCGGCGAAGGATCTAAACGATGGTGTAGAGCGTCGATGCCCAGTGCGTCAAGCGTTGAAGAACATTCACTTGTATTGAATCGCAGTTTTTATTCATCAGTGAGGGAATCTCGGGAATGGCCTCCATTATTACTTCCACAAGGCCCCCCAGCTCTACACCGGCTTGCCCTCTCGCGTGGCCATTACCTTGACATCCGACTCTGGCCTTCGTGGCTGCGGTCGACGCCAGCACTTAGACAGGAATGTGGCGTCTGCCCACGAGGCCGAGAACAGGAGCAAATGCAGTTGACTCTTTTGTTCAACTCAACCTTATTCCGCAGACTCGCCCAAGGGACATATGCAAATCACGTCCCGATTAGCCGGAGGAGCCGGAGTTGCTGCCGGACGCTGAAGGGTAGCGATGGCCTGGACCGATGATGAGCAGTTTTAGAGCTCATCACCATCTTTGGCGGTGGAAGAGTCAACTATGAAACCTACACCCGCTGCGCTGCACCTATCCATGAACCAGCGGGCTTCAATGGTCGGGAACCCAGGGCAGTGCCTGGCCTGGCATGTTCCTGGCCCTTACAGGAGTTCGCTAATGCACGACAGAAGCCTCCAACCACTTCTAGACCTGTTCCTGTGGCCCCAAGGTCCGACCCATCAATTCCAGGGGTCTGGTTCGCCGCATCCAAGACATCATCCGCTGATCAATTGAGCGATCCAGATGCTGGTCTTTCCGCGGTGCTCCTACCCTGGAGCTCTGGCATTTCCTTCGGTGGCACTTTCAGAGCCCATGTTTGCCAATTACTACATAGTGGCCAAGGATTTGAGGAATGCTAGGCTTTCTGATTTTCGAATCTCCCTAAATGGAAAGGTGCTACATGGTAGAATGCCGTTTTGGGTCTCGATACTTCCCTCGTCTTTCGCCTCTCTTCCTAATCGAGCTCGCCAGCACAAAGCGAAGTCAACAGCTACGTGGAAAATAGATTGACAATGGACTCTAGTTTCTCACGCCAAATCCTTGGCTTACACACGAATCCCTTCCGTTTCCTCGGGTTCATGCCAATAAACAAACTCGGCCGAAGCCGCGCGGGACGCGCTTGTCGTCCTCAGCCTGCGGGCAAACTAAGCATGGGTTACGTTGGGGACGTTACGCAGGCGTCATCTCGTTAACAGAGCCATTGATGATAAGAAAGCCGTGTAAGCTTCCGCATGGAGGGCTAGCACGTGGAATAGGCCCAGTTCCCTGGCTGGGCTTTGAGGCCTCAACTGTATGTTCCCCTCCATTGCAGACCCTGCAACCCAGTCGAGTGGAGGCACTATCGTCTACGTGCTTACACAGCACCTTGGGGCACATTATTAATTAGAAAGCCGTTGTCGATAGGTGAACTATTCTTGTCCCCGGAAGCTCGTCTTCCCATTGACGGCAGCGCTAAACAAGGGAAACACGCCCGAATGCAACATGGACAGTGAGCAGCCTTCAATATTTCGTCCGGGCCTGGGATGAACATCATCAGTCCACCTGGCAGCGTGGCATCGGATGAGGGTTTACCGAGGAGATGTGCATTGGGGCTGGGCAGATCAATGTCCTGGGGCACAAGCGATGATCCCCCAGAGAGGACGTCGATGTGGCATGATTAATGAGTGTCGATCTCGAGTGAACAGTGGAGGGAGAAAAAAAGCACAGAAGAATTGCGCACTGATGAAGGGCTGAAGCGAGGGGATGAGGCTTGATCCCTGTGCTGTGAATATCCACTGACCTGCTACCAACACGCTGCAGGAGGACTGCATTACCTTGGCCCAACGATGAAATGCAAGACTCATCCAACCATTGAGTGGATTGATGGCCAATTCTCTGGCGAATGCCCTTGATAGAGTCGGCCCATTGTACGGATCAGGCGGGAACGGCTCGCAGACTCTCAAAGCTATTGAATCAACGGGGGGAGGCTCACTTGACGGTATGTGGAAGGGATCAGCGGTTGAGAACGCATCGTCCATGTGGTTTTGGGAGCGGAGACTCACTAGAGATCCAGGGGATTTGGGGATGCAACGCTGTTCCACCTTTGCACCGAGGATGAGCTGGGATTCTGGAAATCCCCGATTGAACAAGTCGATGGGCTACTGCATGTTCCAGAACGCCACCGAGAGAAGCCATGTTGATCTCTCTCACTTTTGGAAGCCGAGGCTCGGATAGACCGAGTCAATTGAAGAACCCTTTTGCCAAGAGTGAGAGAAGAGAGAGCGAAGAGTCCTCAACCCGTCACGCCTTCGTACGATACCAAGCACCGCTATCTAGATCCCGCACCCTCGCCTCACCTCGCGATCTCATCAACAGTGGAGCTAAGCGGAGGTGGCTGTTTTACCTTGTAAGAGACCAAAATCCTTCACCTGATATTGCGATCCATCTTGATGCCTCTGGCCCCCCTGCGGTCTCCCCTCACGTCTTCCTCTTCTGCAAATCGACAGCTCCCCTTTTGACATGCATGTCCCCTCCTCTCCTGACAAGCATCTGCATGACTGCAATCCCTTGTGACTTGTCTCGTGCCTGGCTAACGCACACATACACGTGGTTGTCCCCAGTTAGCAGTGCAACATCAATCATCCAGAGCCCCCCGGGAAGCCCAAGGGACCGGGGTCGGGCATTATCCTCCCCGGGGCACGACTCCCGACTTCGATATCGGATCCGAAGGGCATAACCAACAAGACAGGCCTCTACGTAGGTAGCACGACGCCGTAAGCAGGGGAACCCGAACAAAGACCCCAACCGCCACCGGCAGGCCTTACCAGGCACATGCCTCATCTCCGAGCATCATAGCCGCCATTAAGGTCCCTTTTTGGCGATCCGCGCCCCCACTGCTAAGTTAACTAAGCAAAACCTCTCAAAGAAGATGGGCAAAGACGGGGGCCCATTGCCTGCATCTCAAGACTCAGGGCGCCTCGCTCATGAGTCCCAAGACGGCTAAAGCAACCGCTCTCCTGGTGCCTCTTTTGAACGACGCCTCCAAGCGACTCAGGTTAGCGCGGGCAACTTGCGTCCTTGTCCATGTCAGTTCCCCGTTATGATTCGAGCCGACGTTGCAGCCGTTCGGTCACTGAACGGAATCGACGGGACCATCCATCATGGAGGCAGAGGAGGACGCTCCATGCACAGACAGATAGAGAGGAGCCTAGGATCGCCCTCATGGGAATAAATAAGAAACAATTGCCCCTCCACAAGTGATCTTCGTCGCCCTCTTCATCTTGTCTCCTCACACTCCCTCGGCCCCTCACAGACAGACCAGACGCAGCCATGAAGTTCTCCGAGTCCCTCACCTGGGTGCTTCTGCCCCTCGTCGCCACCGCCGGCCGCTGCAGCGCCTCCAAGTGCCGATACCTCCCCGGCGACACCAACTGGCCCTCCACGGCCGTGTGGAACAAGCTCAACCAGACCGTCGGCGGACGCCTGATCAAGACGGTCCCCATCGGCACGCCCTGCCACGATCCTACCTATGATGCCGACCTGTGCGAGGAGCTGCAGGATGATTGGAGTCTGCCCCAGCTTCAGTGAGTTTCCCTTCTCTTTCCGCCCACAGGCCCTTCTCTGTATAGATGGATCTCTCATGGAGATCTCGTGGAGAGATCTGGTGGCGCCGTGTTGGTGGCTTGCACTAAGAACAAATGCTAACTTGGCGTCCGCGAATAGCTTCAACTCGTCCTCGTCCATTATGCAGGCCTACTTTGCCAACCAGAGCTGCGATCCCTTCCTGGCCCAGTCGCGCCCCTGCGTTGTCGGAAACTACGTGTCCTACGCCGTCAACGTTTCCACCACTGCCCACGTTGTTGCTGCCGTCAACTTTGTGAACACTTACAACATCCGCCTCGTCATCCGCAACACTGGCCATGAGTTCGTCACCCCCAATTCCTGACATACAAGTTGTTTTATAGCGGTCCTAACAATTCTCTACAGTTACCTTGGCCGCTCTACCGGTGCCGGTGCCCTCGCCATCTGGACTCACCACCTCAAGGACACCAAGCAGGTCGCCTGGTCCTCCTCTGTCTACTCTGGTCCCGCCCTCAAGGTCGGAGCCGGCATCCAGGGCGCCGACGCCGTCGAGGCCGCCAACGCCCTGGGCCTGACCGTCGTCTCTGGCGAGTGCCCTACCGTCGGCCTCGCTGGCTTCTCCCTCGGCGGCGGCCACTCGGCCCTCAGCACCAGCTTCGGCCTCGGCGCCGACCAGCTGCTCGAGCTCGAAGTCGTCACCGCCGCCGGCAAGATCGTCACCGCCTCGTCCACCAAGAACAGCGACCTCTACTGGGCCCTGGCCGGCGGCGCCGCGGGCAACTTTGCCGTCGTCACCTCCATGACCATCCGCGCCCACTACACGGGCACCATCGGCGGCGCGACCTTTGTCATGACGTCTGCCTCGACCAACAAGACGCAGTTCGACAAGGCCGTCTCCAAGTTCCACGAGCTCCTCCCCGCCATGATCGACAACGGCCCGACCGTCGTCTACTACGTGACCGCCTCTGCTCTCGTCTGCAAGCCCATCACCCTCGTCAACTCGACCGGCGACTACATCCGCGACACGGTCCTCGCTCCCTTCATCAGCGCCGCCGCCGACCTCGGCATCACCGTTTCTCCTTCCTACACTACGCTCAGCTACCGCGACCACTACGACACCTACATGGGCCCTCTCCCCTACGGCCACATTGGCGCCTCCGAGTACCAGTACGGCGGCCGTCTGATCCCTCGCTCCGTCATCGAGAATGACAACGACTCGTTCCAAAAGGTCATCCGCAACCTGACGGCCAACGGCGTCATCGCCGTCGGCAGCAGCGGCACCTTCAAGAAGTACGCCGGCGTCAGCAACGCCGTGCACCCCGCGTGGCGCACCGCCATCATGTCCATGCAGCTCGCCACCGCGTGGGATCCCACCAAGTGGGATGCCATGCTGGTCAAGCAGAAGCAGATCACCAACGAGTACGTTCCTCAGCTCGAGGCCGTGACGCCCGGCAGCGGCGCCTACATGAACGAGGCCGACTTCAACCAGCTCAACTGGCAGAAGACCTTCTACGGCTCCAACTGGGACAAGCTGCTGTCCATCAAGAACAAGTGGGATCCCAACTCGCTGTTCTACAACCTCAAGGGCGTTGGCAGCGATGCCTGGAGCGTTGCCAACGATGGTCGCATGTGCCGCACTTAAACAAAGAAACAGGGTTTGCGTGTAAAAAGAAAAGCATACTGTAACACTTCTCATGTATATATATTTTTCGTTTCAAGTACATAGCGTTGCATAGGCACCATATATCCCTTCTAAGCGTATTGCATATGATAGATCTATAGAGAACAAAACAAGAAGAGTCTAGATCCGCCCCCTGTCCAAGAATTTCGTGGGAATGTCTACTGTTTTCGCGCGAATGTACTCGCAAGCGTTCTTCCCTAGGGTATCGTACGTCGAGCACCCGTTATATCCTAAGTAAGCATTGTTAGCCATTGTGTCCATCTGTTGATGTATCTCATTACTTGCCCCGGTCCAAATGGTCATGCAGCAGGAAATGCACCGCCTTGATGCCCGGAATCTCAAAGCGGTCAATCAGCTTGCCCTTGTACTCCTCCAGCCCCAGCAGTTCCTTGATCTTGTCCACGGTGAGAAAGCTTCGAAGCCATTCCCACTCGTCGTCGTTCCGCACAAAGAAACCGACGTTGCAGTCGCTCGCCTTATCTCCCGACCGCCCCAGCACGACATATCCAAGCGGTACGCGGGCTGTCTCACCCCAAGTCGACAGTGCCACTGGTGCTTCCGTCTCGTAGCTCGGTTGCTGCTTTGGATACACTCTCGTATTTCTCGGAGCTGGCATGTCAACGACCTTGGTATCGGCGAAGAGACAGTGCACTCGGTGCTTGAACTCAGACTGCGGGAGGAGGGACACCCAATACTCGTAATAGGGCTTCGGGACAACTTGTCGGATATCGTTGCTCAAGGACGCTCCCGGGGCGCACAGCAGAAAGACCTCCAGGACCATCCGTTGAACCCGTTGGGTACATCGGCTCTCATGACTTCGGGATCCTTGCTCTGCGCGAAGACTCTGAAATCAACAGTCGCAACGTCCTGGTTCCGCGCATCGAAAGCGACGAGCCGTTCTGGTGGAACTTGAGCGTCGTGAACTTGTCAATGTTGTCCCCGATGGCGTAGCGAATATGTCCCTCCGTCGCGCGACACTGTTACTCATTGTCGAGGCCGCAATAGTAAATATGCTATTCGGCCTGGAACCCCGCCGGCGCCGTGATGCCGACTTTTCTCGTGGGCGGAGGAGGGAGGCCCTTGATGCCGGAAACGTGGACCGCGTCTTGGCCGACATGTGTCATCTTGACCGCGGTGATGTCTGCTACGACGTCGCAGTTGTAATGCCAGCTGCTCTAGTTAGATCAGTTTCCCCAGAAGTAATCTGTGGCGATACTCACCGGCCCTGGATCTGATAGAGAAGCTGCGAGGCGACGGTGCCAACATTGACGGCGCCGCCAGTGTTCTTTTCTTTGACGATTATGCACTCGCCCTTGTAATCGACCTCTGCGATGGGGAAGCCCATGTTGAGATGCCCTCTCGTCTGGATAAAGTCCTTAAAGCCGCTGTAATAGCCGCCCGTCACGTATGCGGAGCACTCGATCGAATGGCCAGCAATAAGTGCTCCAGCGAGTTCATCCAGCATGTCAGGTGTCCATTCATGCCACCATCTGTTCTCGTCAGCTTCTCTTCATGCCTCAATGGTTCTCTTTAGTGCGGCAGACTTACGCAGCGAGACCAATAACCGGAGCAGCATCAGCTACTCTCCCGCAGATGACGATATCAGCACCTTGCCTAAACGCTTCGGCGATGCCCAACCGGCCGAGATATGCCTGAGCACAAATGGGCTCCTCCATCCCTCACTCCTCTAACGTCTTGTCATGCATAAGACTCTCAAACTGCTCTCCCTGTTTGATGAGTGCATTCACCTGGCTTGTCACATCGTCGCCCTCAGCCCACGCAATCTTGAGATCATAGCCGGCCTCTCGCACCATCTTCTGACACACTTGGGCCAAAAGTACAGTGTCAGAAGCGCCTGCGTTGACGGCAAGCTTGCACTTGTTCTTTGCGAGGTTGTCGATTGCAGGTTCAAAGCACTGCAGAAATGTCTCTGCATACATGGCTGTCTTCATGCGGTCCTCTAGGCTTAATTCAACTTTGGCGTCCTCTGATAGCTTTTGTTGGTTCTTGATCTTGCCGCTGCCATGCATGGTCATGGTCTACTCATTGTTAGTTCTGTATGTCTTGTGGCCAAAATTGGCATTCCCAGATAACGAACCATTTCAGCCATCCAGTCGCCAATGACTGCTTCAACGTCTGGATCGCCATCCAAAGATGCAATTACTCGAGACCTATCGGTGAATCCTCCAGAGCAGCCTACGATACGGACTGGCCGCTTTTTTGTTGTGGAAGGTGACATTTTGAGGTGTTTGTGATATGTCAAAGAGAATAGGACTTGGTTGAATTCGTGTCAATTTCTATATAGATAATCTATGTTTTCAATCGTTCTTCTCACACCTTAAGGAAACGAGTTGTTAAGAACTCGGAAAACCTCGTCCGCGCGGATTCAAAGGATGTCGTTCCCCGCACCCGAGTCAAGATTGCCCAGTTGACACTCGCTGATTGACTCGTGTCATCCGTTTGCCTCGATAGAAGCTGATTGCAGATATTAACTGATGCATATAGAATGATACCCGGTAATGACCGGCTTTGCTTCGTATGCCTATCTAGACCTATTTGCTGTGTTGTAGATACCTAGGTTGGGTCTACTTAATTGGCCGTCACACTGGTTGACAGCGCGATGTTACTCTAAGCCCAAAGGAATCAGCGCGTAGCTAGGTATTTGGGCCTTAGATTATAGTACGATGGGACCCGGTGAAAGAGACGAGAATTTAGTTCGCATCATGTAACTTGTAAAACATAAAACTACCAGCTGTTTATATGATACTACCTGTAGGTAAAGCCCGGCAGTGAGCACGAGCAACGGATCGCACGGCATTTATCACGCCCTTTTCTTGACAAGACATGTTAGTCATTAAAAGGCATATAAAATATTGTATTGAAGCCTAGCGCTCGTATCATGTTATGCACTTAAGTAAGAAGCCCACACCAATTTCTGCTTGTTTCTAAATGCCTCCCCACTTGATCGCCGTCTTGGTGGGTGGCACTATGCAAGCTGAGGGAGAGTGAGAGTGAGAGGTTTGCCAAGCCTCATCATCTTCAACTTGCACGTCTATATATCAACTCGTACTTTCTTGACTCTCTTCCACCATGGCGCCTGTCTATAATATTGCTTTGATTCAGTTCGATCCCAAGGTAGGCCTCAGCCCATCCCATCTACTTCATCCGCGGATATGTCTCATTCTCTCCCCTCATCATGATATCATGACAACCCTTTGCTAAGACATCACCCAGCCCTTTGCCGTCGCAGAAAACTTCGGCACCGCTGAGAAATACCTCCGCGAGGCTGCAACCAAAGGCTCCGACATCGCCATCTTGCCCGAATTCCACCTCACGGCCTGGGATCCCGATCATGCCGACTTCCTCCCCGCCACCCGCGAGTCTGCATCCTACCTCGCCAAGTACCAGCAACTCGCCCGTGAGCTCAACATCAACATCGTCCCAGGCACAATCTGCGAGCCTCACCCAGTGACCCCAAAAGACGGCAGCGATGTGCAGGAGGAGCTCCGCAACATGGCCCATTTCCTCGCCGCCGGCACTGGCGAAATCCTCAACTCGTATCAGAAGAAGAACCTCTGGCATCCGGAGCGGCCGCATCTGACGTCTTCCGGCCACTCGCCCCACGTCGCCTTCGACACGCCGCTCAAGCACGCCGACGGCCGTCCGGTGCGCGCCGGCATGCTCATCTGCTGGGACCTAGCCTTCCCCGAGGCCTTCCGGGCGCTGATCGCCGACGGCGCCGAGCTCATCTTGATTCCCTCATTTTGGTACCTGACGGACGCCGGCGAGGAGGGCGCGGCGCTCAACCCCGACGCCGAGAAGATTTTCCTCGAGAGCACTACCATTTCCCGTGCGTTTGAGAACACGGCGGCCATCGCGTTTTGCAACGCGGGTGGCATGAGCTGTGTGGCAATGCCGATCCAGGGAGCGCTCGGAAAGATAGACGTTGGAGAGGAGAAGTTGGAAATTGTGCCGGTGGATTTGGACGTGTTGAGAATGGCCGAGGAAAACTACAAGATCAGGATGGATTTGCAGGGTGAGCTCTGGCACTACGGCCACACTCTGAGGAGGTAGGATTGCAACTCATCTGCCCCTTGTACCAACTGTCATGAGAGTAACAAGGCTCGTTACCTCGTCAGACTAGATATACATAGAGAAGCCAGAAAAGAAAACTAAATGAATCCTAGTGTCGCGCGCCGCAGCCACTTTCAATGTCTATCCGATCAAAACCACATGCAAAGAGTGCTGATAGACGAAGACAGGACACGACTGGACTCATGCATTGCCACTCATAGCTGCCTGTTCAACCAGACTCTTTCATTTTCATCTGCTTCCTTCCCTAGACATAAAGTCAAGTCCATTTCCCATCCTGGTAATTGTCACTCGACTGGATTCGTGGCTCGTCTGTCCAGTCATCCCCTGCCTAAATCTCAACTGTTCCTTTCAACTGAACTGCAGCCAGATCTTAGAGCGATCAAGGCAAGGCGACGATGGTATCCAACAACTCATTTAAGTAAAGGTAAGTATCCCATTTACGAACCACCACTCTCATCCACAACACACCAAAAGGAGACAGAGTCATGATTACGCCGCAGCTTTGCATCACCATCGCTCATCGTGTCAAAGTAATCGTGGAAGTCGATCTTACTCTCGTCCATACTAGGGAACGGCGCCTCATTCGAGATTAGTGCTGGACTAATTCGCATCAGCGCCGGGCGGCAGAACCAATGTAGGGAAATACTCGAGGGACGTGGATGCCGGCGGGGTTGCTACCTCAGCGTGGGGGTTCTTGACTTCCTTGATCAGGACATGTTCATCAAGGTGCCCGTCGGAAAGAATGACGAAGAGGGAACGAGGAATAGGGGCAAGTAAAGCGGCCGCAGACTTGCCCTAATCACGTTCGCGATGGGGAAACTTGTCCAGCAACAGAGCCACACGTCCATCACTTGTCATTTATGTAACCCTTTGATACAGCTTCCACTCGGTACTTTTCATATTCGCAGGTAATCAATGTGAGAGGACTCCAATGCAAAGAGGCCGCACAGATAGGTAAGCAAGATAAAGGCTGCGTCAGGGGTAATGGTGTAGTAGACGCGGGTGGTTGGTTGACCCCAACGTCCGCTTGGGTTTTGTATACCTAACCAATTATTGTGCGCCTTATTATCATCAACATTGACCTTCCCCCTCAACTAGAAAAACATGGAAGACCTTCTGTGTCCGGAAGCAACCGTCCACGCTCCCTCACGTCCCAAACTCGGCCCATCTCATCCTCATCCCCTCCGCAAGATGGCCGCTCCAGACCCATGTAGTCCTAAGCTCCATGCGGCTCTCATCATCCCGAAGCTTGTTCCCAATTTAGTTCAGGGACTATCCCTCCTTGACAGTGGCTTCATCGTGCTTGGCCAATCGTCGCGCTGAGAAGGTCATCATTGCTAAGAAAAGCTGGGGTTGAACCTTGATGGCCTGCGTCGCATGCCCAGCCAACCTTGATAGACATATCTTGTGAACCCGTGTAAGTCAAGTAAGTCACCAGAGACAGGTATATGAGGGAGTCGAATGGGGAAAAAAAAGGACTTCTTGCAATCCCATCTTCCTCCCAGCTCTCCTTTGCCTGCTTTCCTCTTACCAGTCCTCCACATTCAAAATGGGCAACTTTCGAGACAAGGGCAACTCTAGAAAGAGGGCCATACTCAAGAAGAAAGGCCTGCATAAGAAGAAGGTCCAGAAGAAGCCTTTCACTCCTCCCAAGGTGTTGCCCATCACTCTGTTATCTGGCTTTCTGGTAAGATCTCCTCGTGGCTGCTTTCCGTCGGCGTCTGAATACTCACAGTACCTTCTCTATTCAGGGGTCGGGCAAGACCACTCTTCTCCAACACATCCTCAAAACCGAACATGGGTTACGCATTGCGGTAGTCGTGAATGACATTGGCGCGTAAGTCCATCATCGTCTATTGCCAGTCTTCTTCTTTCGTTGCTAATACTCTCTCGTCCAGCATCAACGTCGATGCCTCGTTAATTAAGAAAACTCATACAATTAACCAAACGAAAGAGAAGATCATCGCCCTGCAAAATGGATGCATCTGCTGCACGCTTCGAGGAGACTTGCTTCAGGAGCTCGTGCGCATCTCCAAGCTGCAAAAGTTTGACTACATGATCATCGAGAGCAGCGGCATCAGCGAGCCTGAGCAGGTCTCGGAGACATTTGACGACCGTTTTGCTCAACAGATGATGGACATGGGCTCTATTGAGGGCGCTCCTGGCTTGGATGATGAATCTCTTCGCGTACTTAAGGAAGTGTACGCGCCACGACCCATCCTACTTACACTACATTGTGCTGACTGTTCTCTAGCAACCAGGCTGGCGGTGTGGAAAAGTTTGCCAAGCTCGACACGACAGTCACGGTCATCGATGCCTTTACCATGATGCACGACTTTGACACCGATGACCTCCTCTCGAATCGCCGCGACGACACTGTCCCCGAGGATGATCGCACCGTGTCGGACCTCATGGTGGACCAGATCGAGTTTGCCGATGTCATCATTCTCAACAAGACCGATATGGTATGTTCATCTACCCATACGCACATAAGCCATGCTAATATCATTCCTAGGTTGGGGAAGAGCAAAAACGTAGTCTGGTCACCTTGATTAAGCAGCTCAACCACCGAGCCAAGATTATCGAGTCCAGCTATGGCAAGATCGACGTCAAGCAGATTGTCAACACTGGCATGTTCAACATGGGGATCGCGAAGCTTGGCTCTGGCTGGCTGCAAGATCTCCATGAGATGACTGTTCGTGAGGTACGCATATCTTCTTTTCTCTGTTCCTTGAACACAGCTCGTCAACTTCAGCAGGTTACTGACGAATCTTCTCACAGGTCAACGGCAAGAACGTAGTGACTCCAAAGCCAGAGACTGAGGAGTACAACGTCCGCAACTTCATCTACCGCCGTTTCCGACCCTTCCATCCCCGTCGTCTCTGGTCTCTCGTGTACAACAAGTTCATTTTGCAACTAGAGTCCCCGGACCAGGGAGACTATGACGAGGAAGACGAGGATGAGACAGACGATGAGGAGCAAGACGATGAAGACGATGAAGAGGAGTCCGATGCTGCCAGAAGCGGAAAAGGCACACCAGATGCTTGGTCTGGCAGAGGAAAGCGTTCTGCGCCAGCTTCTCCCCAGAGTGCACATTCAACCGTGCTTACCGTCCCATCGCCCAGCGGCTCTCCCACCAAGAGGGCAAAGACGGAGAAGGACGACGACGACGAACAACAGGACGACCTCACGCCGCCTTCAAACGAGATCATCCTCGCGAACAAGCGCACACACCCCATCCTCGGCCGTCTGTTCCGGTCCAAGGGCGAGTTCTTCCTCGCCACGCGAACAACGATGGCTGGCAACTGGTCCCAAGCCGGCGCCATGCTAGAAATGACTGGCAGCCGGCCCTGGTACTGCACCCTGCCCGAGGAGGAGTACCTCCCCGACGATGAGCAGGCCGCCAAGCTAGTCAAACACGACATCAGTCTTGGCGGCGAATGGGGAGATCGTCGCCAGGAGATTGTCTTTATTGGCGAGCGGCTGAACCACACGGCCTTGGAGGCCATGCTCGACGAGTGTCTGCTGACGGACTCTGAGTACAAGAACTGGGAGGAGACGATGCGCAACGAGAGGCTGAGTGACGCTGAGAAGCACGAGGCTTTGGAGGATATGTTTGATGATGGATTCCCTGACTGGGAGGTTGATGATCATGATCATGATCATGATGGCGATGATGAAGAGGATGAGGAGGAACAGAAAGGCCATGGTCACGATCATTCCCATCACAAGAATCTGAGATCGATCAAGCAGCACATGACATTTGAGGAGGTGTCGTAAACGCTCTGGATGATTTGACGAAAGACATGAAAAGTAAGAAGATAGAAAAGCAAATAGAAACCCGCCCGAGGCCTTTTCCTCGTCATACGCCGTGTTTCCCTGGAATTTGCCCTCAACTCCCAAGTTCCAATCCCAAGTCCCAAATGCTTCACTTATACGCCCCCCATCCCCATTCACGCTCCATCACCCAGCGCAACAAACGCCGCATCAACAGCCTCCCTCTTCACAAACGCCAGCACAACACTGTCCTCGCCCAACTCGATGCTGCCCCGGGCCCAGCCCTGCGCCAGCTTCCTCGCCTGCCACACGGCCACGTGCTTGTTGTACTTGTGAATCTTTGCGATGCACGCCCGCTTGATCTCGGTCTTGAGCAAGCCCAGCCAGTCGACGCCGTCCCAGCGCACGTCGCCGCGCTCCATAGGGCAGAAGAACTCGCACTCGTCAGTCGACGGCTCGTTGAGGCAGAAGCCGATTTCGAGCTGTGCGGGCTTGCTGCGGTATGTGGCGATGACGAAGACGGTGACTCGGCAGGCGGGCGTTTCGGCGCAGGACTTTGTGCCAATGTGGCTTCCTGGGTGTTCTAGGGATATTCAGCAACTTCTAATTCCTCTTTTAACAGAGACATACTGCAGATATTGCCGACGGCAATGTATTCGCGAAGCACAAAGTCCATGCTGGGCTTCACAGGGTCCTCGGCGGCATCGCCTGTCCACTCTTTAAAAACAGCGTCCAAGAAGCCCTCCATCGTCTCTCTCGTCGAACTCAGCGTCGCCGCGGGATCCGTCGAGATGGCGCAGGCATGCAGAATCTCAAAGCACCGCTTCAGCTCAATCTCGTCCAAGTCGTCGGCGCTCTGGATGGAGCGCGGGCCTTTCAAGAACGGGTTGCCGTGTTCCAAGGCGGCAAAGACGCGGTCGCGAGAGCGTTTGCTCGAGCGAGGCGGAGGCGAGGGGCTTCGGCTGCTGATGAGAATGGGCTCGTTAGACCGTTCTCTTTTGAAGCGGCGAGACCTGGTAGATGCGAGAGAGCTTGAGAGGGGCATTGTGGGAGAGATCGTGGCCGGGAGCATCAGTGAGGCCATGATGCATGCACACTGGAGGGTAAAGGTGAAGCAGAGGAAGAGGAATAAGGGCGAGGTGAATAAGAGTTTGCATAAGAGCGAGACAGTCCCAAACGACACACGAACGGGTAATAGTCTTAGGGTCGATTGAGAAGCCTCGCCTCCAAAGAGGGACTTAGGATTGCGTTGGAGGGTGTTATGAACAAGAGGTCAATAAAGATGACCTAACACTCAAGAGAGTCAGGATTGCATTGAAGGGCGTTGCGAATAAAACGCTGATATCGATGGCCTAAGAACTCGAGAGACTTTGCCTCCCGAATCTGCCAGACTCGACGGAATCTGAGCCCGAGAAACAGGTATCATGACACACAGGCACAAGACTCGCAACACGCAAGTCCTCCTCTATCCTTGCCGTTGTAGTTTTGTTTTCTTCCACCATTTCCAAGACGTAGCATTGCGCAGGCCCTCTTATTTTCCTCTTGCTGCCACTATTGCCACATACGACCACAGCTCTTGGAAAATACTGGATCCAGTCTGCTCTCCGAACGTCAAGCCAAGAAGCGGTGAATTAGTACTCAAGTCGGTGACGATTGGGGAATCCTCGCTGTTGTATGTTTTTTGCCAACGTCTTTTTTGTCTAGCATTCCAGCCTTGCACCTATCCCCTCTTCTCCTTGCTCATCGTGAAGTCGTTCACATAAGTTGGCTGGTTCCGCGGGGTACAAGTATCTAGCACCTTGTTTGCACCGTTTCGAAGGCTTCTAAGACCGTTCGTTTTGTCGCCAAACAAAGATTGAATTTCGTTTTCGCCACGCCTCAAATGAAACGGTTTGCCAGTCAACTACATTGTTGCTATAGCCAGAACACGGTGTCATATCTGGACACGGAGACTCCGTGGCATATTTCTCTGCCCGAAACCTTCATTGTTAGGTAAGCACCTGCAGATACAACAAGAACCATAAATAAAACAACAAATCATCTTCAAGGTGGAATAAAATAACATAAAGAACCGAGATTTAGGTGTAGACTACGGTATTTTCCCAAGGTAGCCTCTCCCAACTCCTCCTAGATAGTCAGCCGATCAGATAAGGATCCCTCGCCTCGGCCAAGACGACACCGAAACTTCCCCGCAAAACGCTGAATATGCCGAGGCGAGCAAAATGGACGACGGAAGCCGGCTTCATTTCCGCGCCTTCAAGATACCAAGGCAGATAGATACCCACGAAATCTCCACACCGAATTGCAGGGCGGCATTGACGACGGGATTTTGGCTCAGATTTCAACTAGTTTATCCGTTCTGCAAGTTGGTGTGCAGCATTGAAGCCATTCAGTTTGGTCGCATGCACATCACATCAACAGGGAGCAAGACGGAGGAGACATGCCTATTCAAATCCCTCAGTATTAATAAACCAATGGTGCAAAGCCAATTCATTGCTCCTATTCAATTCCAAATACCATCTAGAAACTATAAGTCAATCAAGGCTGGACAACCTCTGTGGCGACAGCTTCTCTCCAACCCGACTCAACTGCCGCCACGACTTCTCCACGGAGACTCGACCAACGCGGGGTCTCCGCCAATTCCAAGGTCCGGCGATCCACAATCCCGCGGCTTCTTTTGTTAGATGCAAGCGACACGTTAAATATTGGCCAAGATTCGATTCCAAATAAAATCGAGATGCGATAATACTACAAGAGATTGACGACATTTTGTCTTTTGTTTGTTTGTTTTTCGAACATCTCAAAAGCCTTCATCTGAACACCCTCTCTACCTTCATTCCGCACCTCAGACCGCCTGCTCCTCTTTTATTGTCCACCTCACATCTCCTTCATCTCAACTTTTTTCGTCCAGGGGTCCCCCCAATCCAACATCGATTGAGTTTCGAGGCTCCAGATCCTCATAACAACACAATGTCAGCCTCGCCAGAACCGTCCCGCGTCGGCTTCTCAGCCAACATCCCAGGCGCAAACACGTTCGATTGGCTCTTCAGCAACCCCTTTTCCACCGAGAGCGAGTACACGCCGCTCAGGCAATGCGTGCCGCCCGTCGATGAGAAGAGGCCCATCTTTGTCGATCATGCCACGGGTGAGTGTTTTTGTCCTTTGGTGTGACGCCAACATGTCATGACATGACACAGCATCTAAAATACCCGTCATGACTCCTCACTCCGCAAGAACACAATGCTAATTTATCGCCATAGACATTGCCCTTACTTACTCCCGTCTGAGAAATGACGCCCTCGCCTTCGCCGGCGGCCTACGCGCCCTCGGCCTGGACCCTGAAAACCTCATCACCCTGCCACCCACGCCGTCGTGTCCACGGCCAGAGGTCGCTCCCGTCGTCCTCATGCAGCTCCCCAACTGCCTCCCCTTTGCAACCGCCTTCCTGGGCACCCTCGCCGCCGGCCTGACCGTCACCCTCGCGTCCCCCAGCCTCACGGCCACCGAACTCGCCTGGGTCATCAAGAACTCGCGTCCGCGCGTCCTCATCACCACCAGATCAAACCTCGAGACCATGAAGCAGGCCCTCGACTCCCAGGACGATCCCGCCTACGCCAACCAAACCCACGTCTACGCCGTCGACGTCGCCCAGGATCCTTACCCTCTGGGCCAGGCCACAAACACCGACGGCGACTGGCGAAACCTCGTCTCCCCGGACCTCGCCCTGCAGTCAGGGTACTCTTTCCCGCCCGAGTCCGCCGCAACCCGGACGGCCGTCATTCTCTGGTCGTCCGGCACCTCGGGACGCTCCAAGGGCGTGCTGCTCTCCCACAACGCACTCAACTTCTCAACCGCGTCGCTGTGGCACGATGCCGACTTCTACGGGGGCCGACACCAGCGCTGGCTCGGCTACGTGCCCTTCTACCACGTCTTCGGCCTGAGCAACCAGTTCCTCATCGGTGTCTGCATCGGATCTACGACTTACACTATGCCGACCTTCAAGCTCGACGCCCTCCTCGGCGCCATTCCCCGGCGCCAGATCACCTACCTGCACATGGCCCCTCCCGTGGCCGTCATGCTCGCCAAGTCGGCCGTCGTCGAACCTTTCCTCCGCCGTGACGCCCACGGCCGCAACGCCTTCAGCAGCGTCGTCGCGGGCGTGACGGGCGGCGCGCCGCTCGGCCACGAGGTTGTCGTCCAGGTCTTCAAGCGCCTCGGATTCCTCGTGCGCATGGGCTATGGCATGTCCGAAGCCTGCAGCGTCACCGTCCAGAGCGGTACGACCGAGCAGGCCATGCTGTCGTACAAGAACGATACGGGCCGGCCACACTGGGGTGTCGAGCTGATGGTCGCAGCAGGAGACAACCAGGACGTGACCAAGGCTGCGCCGTTTGGCACGCCCGGCGAAATCCTCCTCCGATCCGCTGCTCTGCTGAGCGCCTACATTCCCGCCCAGGGCCTGCAGCATGCCGCTTCATCCGACCCCGACATGAGCGTCACCCGCGAAGCCCTCACGCACGACGGCTGGCTCCGCACCGGCGACGTCGGAACGCTCGATCCGGACGGCACACTGTGCATCACGGACCGGATCAAGGAGCTCATCAAAGTGCGCGCATACCAAGTCGCACCCGCCGAGCTGGAAGCCCTTCTGTGCAGCGTCGACGCCGTGGCGGACGCGGGCGTGGTGGGTGTGCACGACAAGAACGAAGCGACCGAGTGGCCGCGAGCCTTTGTCGTTGCGCGCGACCCCGAAGCCTCAGAGGCAGACCTTCACGCACTGGCGCAGCAGCTGAAGACGCACATCGAGTGCCACACGGCGCGGTACAAGTGGCTCGTGGGCGGCATCGTCTTCGTCAAGCAGATTCCCAAGTCGCCCAGTGGCAAGATCCTGCGGCGGGTGATGCGCGAGGGAGGAGTCGAGGGCGGTGTCGAGGTGGCGCTATACCAGCGCAAGAAGCGACACGAGACCAAGTCCAAGCTCTGAAGGGGAAAAAAACAGGAAACCGGAGGAGAGAAAAGAGAAGACCGTATGACAAATCCGACAAAAACACCACAATTCTCCGTCTCGGTGATACGAGACGTCGTTTCCGTGAGTCGGACAACTGAAAAACTCTCCTCGCTGTGGATTCATCATCAATTGGAGAATTGATCAACTTCCTTCACATTTGTCAACCGGCATTTGCGGCTCACGCCGTCCGCTTGGCACACAAACTTCAACCCTTCCCCTTCCCTCCCTGGAAATACGCGCCGTCCTATTCGCCAATTCAACGCCTACTAAGCCGCTTAGCACGTCCATGCAGCAGAGACTTTTTGAGATTAGGCAATCGGCCGTCGTCTTGGTGTTTTGGCTGCCCCGAGACACCTTTACAGTGGGAACCCGTTCCGCCATGAACCTGTTGACCACCCGATGACTAAACCGAGCTCTCTGATTGGCCCGTTGACTGGGACCAGCGCCCTTCACCGAAAGAGGTCAGTGCGAGGAACAGGCCCGTCCAATCGCTCTAGGCATCGAGATGGATGGACGGCAAAGGCACGCAATCGGTCGCCTTTCGGGAATTTGAATTTGGCGGGGACGGCGTATTGATTAGACACCGGCGAGCTCATGGAAATCTTATAAAGATGACAGCATAACCTTTTTTCTTGTATGTTTACTAGATGGAATATCAATTGTACCATACCACTGCCTTTTGTTACACAAATACTTCATACCTGCATCCGTTGCCTCACTTACACCATCTTGACTTACACGCCGCTCATCATCCCATTGCATTATCATAAGCACACCACCTTGCCTTGCATACATATACACACGCATCCTCCCCCTCTTTCAATCGAAACACCGGCAATTGCAACACTCAATCACCCAACAAGCCAACCAAAATGACCCATCTTCCCACCGAATCCTCTCCTCTCCTCCCGGCCGAACCTCCCATCGAGCACACCCATCACCAGCAAATCTCACTATACCCTC
The DNA here is from genome assembly GCA_020736575.1 of Thelonectria olida. Lineage (NCBI taxonomy): Eukaryota > Fungi > Ascomycota > Sordariomycetes > Hypocreales > Nectriaceae > Thelonectria > Thelonectria olida. The sequence continues at coordinate 723,240 of JAGPYM010000016.1, read as the reverse complement.
GCAAGTCTCAACATGAAGAGTGCCACATCGACTACAGCGATATCCTGCGCGACATCATCATTGGCTTCTCCGACGGCCTGACGGTCCCCTTCGCCCTGACCGCCGGCCTGTCGTCGCTGGGTAGCGCAAAGGTCGTCATCATCGCCGGCCTGGCCGAGCTGTTCTCCGGCATGATCAGCATGGGCCTCGGCGCCTACCTCGCTGCCGTGACCGAGCGCGACCGCTACCACTCGCAGGCCGAGAAGGAGGCCTACGACGTGCGCAACATGCCTGAGGCCGAGCGGGACGGCGTATACGGAATCCTGGAAAAGTACCATATCTCGCGGTCCGCCGCGACACCCTTGGTCGACGAGCTGTGCAAGAACCCGGAGCAGTTTGTGCGCTTCATGATGGACTTTGATCTCAAGCTTGAGCAGCCCAACATCCACGCGGCGTGGATCTCGGCCGTCACCATGGGCCTGAGCTACTTCATCGGCGGTCTGATCCCCATGATTCCCTACTTCGTCATGGATCGTGTTCGCGAGGCGCTATTCGTATCCATCGGCATCACCGTTGCTGTGCTACTCGTCTTTGGCTATGTCAAGAACTACGTTGCCATCCGCAACCACCGTGCCGGCCTCTGGGGAGCCTTCCAGACCTTGGTCATTGGTATGCTGGCTGCGGGAACGAGCTATGCCATTGTCAGAGGCTTGGACAGGACAGACGTGTAAAGTGGACAAAAGCAAAACATCAACAAAATGAAAACAGGTCGGACGGGTTGCAAGACGGGGGAGACAATGGGCAAGGCTAACGATCGGCGTTGACGGTTTGATATCAGGACGGTTTTCCTTTTGTGGTTGAGGCTCTCAACTCTCGCGTGGCTCAACAGGACAGTTGGAATGGTTGCGAAACGCAAAGGGCTCGTGGCTTGGCTTCTGAAAGCGACATATGTATTTCTCTAATGACTGAATGATAATAATAAAAGCACCTTGAGACTCCACTCAAACAACGTCACCCGAGCAGGCAAACGTGCCCACCAATCCGTTAGTAGTATCCTTATCCTTGAGTTGACATGGCGCAAATACTGACCTGAGAGAAAAGAGGTGAAGCCATCGCCCTTTTCAGAATGATCGGAATTGAGTTATCCTGCCTCCCGGAGCGAACCCCGAGAAGGTAAAGACGCCGCGTATCGCACTTCAGTTGTATTCCCAACAAGCTTCGCAAAGACTTCCCATGGAAACCTAGGTCAATCGCCCGTCTTCCCCTTTCGGGTATACGCGAGGACGCCCAGGCTCCGAGATTTCTGATGCCGTTTGCAAACGTCGAGTGACGCAGGGCCATCGCTGGCAGACCGTCCGTTCCAAACCCACGCGGGGTGAGGAGGGAGGTGATGGGTGAAGCATACTCCGAATTTCCCACATGCGAGTTCAAGAAGCGATAAACCCCACCGAAGCAGGGTAATATCGTTCTTTTAAGAGACTGGGCAGGTCTCTCTGTTTGTAGCATGGAAACGCAGCGTTGAAAAGGGCGATGGCTTGAGGAGAAGAGGAAAGAGTTTCTGCTGCGGCGGAAATTTTTTAGGTGGATGACTCTGATGTGCTTACGTAAGGCGATCCGCTGCCTGTGGCTCCAGGCATCATCCAGGGTATGTGACTGAGTTGGCGACGGTAGAACTTACGGGAAAAGCCTTTTCATAAAGAAGGCCAATAAAGGGGTAGAGACATTGTACTCATTATGAAATCGCTAGGCTGAAATTATAGTCTTCTGATCAGATGTTGAAGTTTGGTCATGTCACTTCCTACTAAGTTTTGGGGTAGAAGGCCTGGTTAACTAACCAACCCATTTTCACTCTTCAAAGCCGGTTTCCAAATCAAATCATAACCCTTCACATTAACGTATCTACAAGTTTTTTTTCTCATTCATCATCACACACCCGTCGGATATGATGATGGGAGACCTTCTGGTCCCGCTGGGGCCTCAAATGGACAAAATACGACACTTCCAGCCTCCTGGTTTGGCTTCCCCATGAGCGGACCTTTCATCTCTGTCTTGACCATGAGATCGGTGACCTGCAATTGAATTGATTAGCATATTTCCACTGAACAAGTCTAAAAATAATTTCACCTTCTCAACAGCTCTGGGGTCTACCCCAGTCCTCCTCAAAGCATGCGCCATCTGAATCGCCAGCGACGCCGTCATCATATTTTGATGTCCGATCGCCACCATCAAATCCATCAACGCGCCCATCTTAGCCTCGCTTTGACTGCTTCTAGCATCGAGAAAGTCCTCCATAAACACGAACCCAGCCATGTAGGCTGCAAACGCGACGAGCGGGTTTCGGAACATTCCGCTCACATCTGCGACTGACGCTACGATGCGAAAGATCTCCTCGGCGGCGGGAAGAAGACGCAATTGCGTGCCTGACAGAATTTCAGGTGATATTGCGTACTTCTTTGCCCGAGCTACTCCAATGCGGTGGAGACAGATTGTCGCTACGTGCAGTTGGAGGTTGATGGACACGGCTTCTTTTCTGGTGTTTGACTCGGGGTTCCGAAGAATTTCTGGCAAGGTCACAAATGTTGTTGCTAGCTCGTTGTTGAGATCTTGGTGGCGTTTCCAGAATGCACTACCTTGTGCGCTCTCGGGATTAGGATCAGGGTAGTCTTGATAGGTGTGGTCGAGACACTCGTGGAAGAGGTAACAGACAAGAACCTTGCAAGCGAAGACAGAACATTGCCCTTTGTCGTCCCGAACAAGTGCCTCGTTGAAGCTGAGTGATGGTTCTTCGATGCTGACTTGATAGGCTTCCTCAGAGGCCGGCAGTAGTGTTTTGATCTGCGAGGGTTTAGTGAGCAATCGCGAGATCAGCGTTGCTTAGTCTCTTACCCTCTTTGCATCTATCAAACTGGGCCATCCTGTGGTACTGCTGGTGTGTTTATCACAGTTGAATACCCCCCACATGGTTCTTCTTCGCTCTTCTTGCTCGCACCAGTCTTTGGGAGGCGGCAATGTTGGCCCCAACCCTGAGTTTCCATCGAGGTGGTCCAGCCCTAGGATTTGAGCTAAGCGGACTGCCTTTGAAGTATTTATTGCCGCACGCGAGAACCACATATTCTTGACTTCAAATTGTCCAAGCAGGACACAGCATTGGACGTGCGCAAGCGTGACGAAGTGCTCACCCGCACCCTGTGAAACTTGGTTAGAGCATTCGGAGCATTCGTCAATGTAAGACTTCACCAACCTTCAACTCATCTGCTTCAAAGTAGTAGCGGGCTCTTCGATAAAAAGCCTGCGCCATCTGGCTGTGAGACGACGAGTGTGTTGCAGCTAGAGCCATGATGGCGTATTGAAGGCACATTGGTGGCTGCATGTGTGGAGGAAGATACAGGGAGGCGATATAACGTGACGGGTGAATAATTGGCCAATCCGAGTAAAGATTCGAAAAGTAAAAGTTTGTTCTAGACCACCTTAGTCACGAAGTCGATGGGAATCTGAGAAAGATTGATACTTACAGCTCTTCAATGACGTTTTGGGGAGGGAGCTGCTCGAACCGCCCCGTCTCAACCAACTCATCTTGAAACGACGACGGAGAGGGGTTTGAAGAAGCAGGTGGGTTTTCCTGGTTTGATTTCAACCGGTATTCTAAATCCTCTTAGACACTTGTCAGTTTTCACCGTCCTATCGCTAGCTTAATGAACCACGCCGCATAATGCACATACTGAGTCGAGCCTCCAACTCCTTGACCTTGGGTCGCGTTACGGTGATTACCTGCTTCTTCCGCGAAGTAGGATACTGGCATTTCGATCCGCATTGGGCGCATCGCGTACATTGTTCCTTGAGGCGGTCGCACTTCAACTTCCGGTTTCGACACTCGAAGCAGGAAAATGGCATTAATAAGCCACCATCGGCAGAAGCACTCGATGATGCCTCAGCCATTGCGGGAGATGAATATTAAGTTAAACGGAAGATATTTGATCAAACACGGCCGAGCTACCCCAGGAGGACGGTGACGCAATTCGATCAGATGAACTTGGGTCTGGTGTTGCAGGGTGGAAGAGATGAAGTTGTATCAAGATCGATCCATAACTACGCCGTAGATGTCACATGCTCCACTCACAATGCAGAGAGCAGGGCGACCCCCACCGTGGTGCGCAATCTTTCATGTTACCTATAATTATCCTTAAATATTCGGAGTTTATTCAGATAATTTATCATAATTGTGGGAGCTTATTTGAAGGAGAGATTTTTATAACTAAGTGCTCATTATCCGTCAACAATTGTGCAATCACGTCTTCAATGCCACCAAAGCAAAAGGGAAAAATTTAAAATAGCCAATCTATTGTAATGTTTTGAAACAGCAACTAAGTAATAGTACTATGTACTAAGAATTGTAAAAGGAATGTATAGAGAAAAGTAATCCGAGTCAAAATGCTCCAATATGCAACCCATCCATGCATCCATGCTGACCGCTATGCCCATGATAAAGGAAAGTATCCATGTCTATTCACCCCGAGACCATCTAGTAAAGACTAAAGAGCCGGTCGACAAGTGACTGCTTAGAAGCCGCCGTTGGGGTTGGGGTTGAGAATGACAGAGCCGCCCTGGACAACAGGAGGAACGACCGAAGTACCAGTGGTGGCAGCAAGCTCGCGGAACTTGGCTAGGCTGTGAGTCTGGTCGTTGAAGTTCTGGTTGATGACACCGACCATGCCGCTCTGGCAGTGGTTGCCCTTGGTCTGAGGGCAGTAGTACCAGATGGGCTTGCTGTCGTCGAGGATAACGGCCTGGAAGACGTTGTCGGCCTGGCCCTCGGCAGTCACAAAGTTGAAGCCGGCGAAGAAGCCAAGGCCGTCGGAAGAAGGAGAGCAGGGGCTGTTGAAGTCGGCCTGGGCCACAGAGTGGTTGGCGGGAAGGAAGTGCCACTCCATGACATCGCCAACCTCAGCAACGACGTTGTCGGGGTCGAAGCGGAGACCGCCGAGGCCAGCAACAACGGAGTGAGTGACTCCGGTGAGCTCAACAGTTTGGTCGGCATAGTCGCGGGTGGTCTTGGTGGGCGCAGCGGAGACGCTGGCAGCGAGGAGGAGAGCAGCGGAGAGAGTCTTGAAGGAGAACATCTTGAATGGTGGTTTTGTGATTGTGAGAATCTTGTTGTGTTGTAGAGAAAGAAGCTGTAGAGCTGAAGTAAGAAGATGTGAAGATGTGAAGAGTGTGTTTGTTGTGAGTGTTGGAGTAGTTGTTGTGAGTTGTGATGATGAGAATGTACCTTTGAGCAGAGCTTCCATCCCCTTATATACACAATTTCCTCCATCGTCTTGCCATTCTCATGTGAGGCTCTATTCCAAGCTCATCACACAATAATCTTGCCCCCGCCTTCGGAGTGTCACTCATCCGCATCCTTCGCTCTGAGCTCCAGCCCTGCTGTGCTGTGCTCATCTAATCGAGCGTTGCAGCTACTGACCCGCCTCAACCGACGAAGATGGTGTCGGGAGCGCCTCCTCCCGGCCCAATGCCTGTAAGTCAGCACCACCGCCTCCATCGCCCTGGGAGCTCCTTGATTGGCCTGTCGAGTAACAAATTAGCCCACTTTGGATGCTGACTGGAATAGAAACGTGTTGAAGAAAATTATTGTGTTTGTGTAAGCGTGGCTGGGTCAGTAAGGCTAAACCCCAACTTGTGCTGCGCCCCCCAAAACTTTGGCTACGGCAAGGATGCGATCTCTCTAAACCTGGGGAACTTTGAGCCTTTTGCTACCGAGCGGCCGACCATCCGTCTTGTCGAGGTCATAGAGATGCTTATTTTTGGATTGTGCATTGCAACTCCCGGCAGCTTTGTCCAACCACGTGCTGCCGCATACACACCCGGCAGGCTGGGTGACAAGTGTCATGTCCCATGTGGAATTTTGTTTCTGATCTTGTGTATTGTTTCTTGATGTTATCAGTATTTGTGGCGTCCCAGTCATGATCCAACGGGATGCACCAAAGTTCTTTGGTGGTGTCGTCGCAGTCCTCCATCATCCACAAGTGCGACGCCATGCGATGTTCCGCAGCCTCTGCCGCAAAGGCGCCGCTGCTATTTCGGAATCGGGTTAGACATCAGAATTTTCAAAGTACAATTCCCAAGTTTTCACGGAAGCCGTTAGGCTAATTGAGCGGGCAAAATTGCTGTTCTCTGTGGAGTGACAAATAAGTGTTCTGACGTCTTACTCAGCGCCACCCACGAACCAACATCGCTGCACTATCTCCGAGGCCATTTGATGGAGATATTTTACGATTACATACCATTGAATCTCATTTTGCCCTCCGCCATTCCTTTGACTTGGAGAATCCGCCCCCAACGAGTCTACGTCTACTTGATGCAACCTGACGTCGACATGCCGTGCCTCCGAAGCGTAGCAACGGATGCATATGCATTGCCGAGAATAATCCTTAGAAGTGTTGCCGTCGACCCGACCGGTACATATAGTATTCTGGGCATATTTTCAACCTGCTGACCAAGATGGGTGGTATTGCTGCCTCCCATGTCCTCTCCAGAGTTTGTCTTGGAAGCATGCTGCTATCGCTTGAGCCTTCCCTGTTCTATTCATACATCTAAATGCGGTGACGAATCTGTCCTACCCTAGCTTTGGGTAAGCGGGAACTTTTTATCTCTCGCTTGGGGGCCATGTCAAGGGTGATATCATGACGGTGCTTGGATTCGTGGGAATCATCAAGAGCTGAGAGCTATGCATTGAGCAGAAGTCTCCCGTTGGCCAATTGCTAAAAGTCCTAGAACCTCCGTCTATACACGTCAATCAGCCCTCACTAAGCAGATTTATGTGAAGATTCCGATGCTATTTTGGGGGGTCTTTTGTCTTGTCAGCATTCTTGCAGACCGAAGCCTACACATTTGCACTTTGAAGTTCGCAATGAGGGAAATATGCTATCTGGAGGCCTACGAGTCTTCATATTCCGTGACAAACCAAAATGAGAATTTTCCGCAAGTCTTGATCCATGTTGGAGTAATGTGGTATCGTCCTCCTCCTGGGCTGAGCCAAGACTGAGGCCTGGATGGGGTGTTATTGCTCAACCATGACCTCCATCCCAACCCATTCTATTATAAAAATTCAAGATTCCTTTCCCTCTTTCTATTGAAACTCCCGTTTTCAATCTTTTTAATATACGACAATACAGATCTTTCTCGAATGAGAAACTCGGATGTTTAGAGTGGTTAGTTGAGTTGAGGCAAGTTTATACCTGCGTAGGTTCCGGTCCCAACTCAGATAAGCATCACTTCTTCAATTCTACAAAGGCCAGAGCTTTTCAATGTAGAATTGACTAGACATCAGCGCCTAATGTGCTCGTGGCCGAAGCATATCTCTCCCTTCATGCCCTGTTATGGTTGCTGAGTCTCTTTTCTAATCTTAACCAATATGCAGGCTGGTGAAGCTCTTCTTCTTTACTTCCGCCTTCAAGGACTCAAGTAAGCGAGTTAAACATGTCGAAACATGTATTTTGAGTTTGAATAGCTACCTACTAGTAGTGTGGCCCTTTTCTTCCATCTTGCTGTATGCCCACCTGTTCATGGTTTGAAGTGTGCGCAATGGAAAGGTCCAGTCCTCATAACTCCATCGTCGGCATCTCTAAGCACATACGACTATAGCTCTTAGAAAGCACTGGGTCCCGTTAAGTTCTCTCCTGTGGAATATGTGCATCCATTTCTAGAGTCTTGTGCCTCCGAAAATGGGGCCCCAGACATTCAATTCTAGAGGCCCTTCATCCAGCCCCACGAACTAGTGACTATAGAAGATCACCGGGAGTGCATAATATTGATCTTTGTATTATAATGTTCGTTTCTTTATATTCTATTTCTCAATTTTGCCGTCTTCTTCTTTCTAGTTTCATGCTATTATTTTTTTATTCTATTTTATTATGATTTTGGATTCTCAAACTGCTTATTAAACCTCACCATCTGTTCACAATTATGCAATACCGTTTGAAGTCCGAACTACCGTCTAAAACGGTTGGCCAACCGTAATAACCCATTGGATACCCAGCTGTAACGTTTGCAGAGGCGTGTGCGTTGCTTGAATGGACTGGGTTAATTAAAGCTACTTATGTAATCTGTATGGAGTATCCGTACCTGGCTGCAAATGAGTCATGTTTTCTCTTGTACGTTTAATTGCATAGACCTTCAACGGTTTGAGATGTCATAGCGGCTAGCAGACCTGTCAAATCGCCCATCTGTTCCAGATTGTGACTGAACCCACGAGGGGCTCGGTGCCTCCTCGCGATTAGGCTGAGGAGCGTTTACAGAATTTGAATCGCCATTCCCGTTAACTATGCTGGTCTCAGTTTGCTCCAAATGATACAGTACTCAACACATTATCATTTCCCACTCCAGTCTGCGGAATATCGATATGTCTCTTGGTTCGCTCTCTTCTAAGGAAGAAGGCGCGCGTTCGTGTAACTCCGCACAGCAAATAGGATGCAGCCTTAACGTGATAGCCGCCGAGCCTCGCCAGCATGTTGCACGTCAACCCCACAGAGCCCACAACCGCACTCAGGTAAGCCGTAGCTTGCGCTCGGTCGCCAATACACCCTTCATTCTTTCTCCCCCTTCCTTAAGCGCCTGTCTTTGAAGGCCTTATTGGCTTTTCCCCTGTTTCTCACGCAAAAACTGAGCATCGCGTCACTCACTAATGTAAGAAGTGCCTTACAATTACATGTCTATTTTCTTTAGTTGGTAGCACACTGTCGCTGCATTAACGGCTAGCGTTAGGTGCCGCTGATTGGCGACGCCTTCTTAAGATGGACCGGGTGGCTTGCAGAAGCCTCGTCTGACGTGTCGATGCATCCGTCGTTGGGCACGAAGCTCATATAGAGCTCTATCTCTCGGCCAAGCTTGGAGTCGCAAAAGTCCTGTCCTGTGTCAGTCTTAAGTCCACACGTTCGGAACCTGCACAGTAACAGCCTAAGCTTCTAACGTGCAGCCTCAAACATGTTCTTTACTGCTTGCTTCTGCATCCTTCTCGGCCTCCCACCTGTCCGCGCGGACGGCTGGGATGACTTCTCGAATAATCTCGCAACCGATCTGGCACCGTTTTTATCCCTCTTCGGTGAGCAGATCACGAAGCAGTACCTCAGCGAAAGCATTACTCTGCTTGATTATTTCATATTCGCAATGGCACCGATGGGCATCCTGACCGCGGTCGTCTCTGCGATTCGCGTGTGCGGGAGCCCGTCGCTGCGTGCCTTCATCGGCAGAGCGCAAGAGGGAGGAGGGAACGCTGAGGCCGAGCTGTGCTCCTCTACGAGCCGAGATGTGTGTGAGCTCTACAATAACGGCGGCATTGCACGAGTTTTTGGACGTCCAAAGATTCTCGAGGTTGTTTATGATCCGGCCAAGCAAGATTCCGCCGATGGTACAGCAGGGATATACACATTTCGAGAATTCGTCAACAGAAAAGATCAAGACGAGTGGAACGGACCGCCCTTGGGTGACGCCGAGTCTGTCACTGACGCGTTTGCTCCAAATCTCTCTCTCAACGTCGGAATCAAAAGAAAACCCCCAGCTGTTTTCTGGGCAGTCGCCATAGTTGGCATGGTTTTGCAGGTCGGCGTTTTGGTCTTTGCGGGCGTTGTGACATACTACCTGAAGTGGGAGAAGGGTGGCAGTCGTCCAGAATCGTACGCCTGCCCGCTGACCATCGCTGGAACTCTTCTTATGTGCGGTGGCATCTTTCTTTGCGCATTTCTTGTGGGCCAGAGCACAAACGAGCGCATATTTTACAGGAAACGGAACGGCATTGGTGAACAGCCAGCAGCAGCAGCAAACAGACCGACGTATTCGTCTATATACTGGGTACAGCCTGGAGGACAAGTCCTTGGGGATCAAATCTTTGACCCCTTCTGTTGCAGCGATCACGACGAGCCTCTACAGCAGTACATCACCTCATGGAAGAACCGGTCAAAAGCTTCGGAACCTGTCGTTTGGGCAGCTGTTGGTACCACCGTCGCCGGCTTTGTGATGCAGTTTGTCGGGCTACGTGGTATCCATTCTGCGGTCTCTGTGGCCCAGCTTGGAGCCATCATGGCGATGAGTGCGGCGCGAGCCGCGCTCCGCATGCAGCGCCTAAAACCGGACGACAACTTTCTTGCTCAGTGTCCGGACGAGGTTGTTGGGCACGAACTTGACTGGCTTGCTTTACGTATTGGTGGAGAAGATATTCAGCGCGACTTGAATCTTTCATCACCGGCTCCATCACCTGGTGCGTCATTTAGTCCTCCAGATCCTCCACGTCACCTTTGGAGATTCTGTGGCAACGCAGATAGAGTCAGGCCGGGGTCTCCACCCACTCCTGATAAGCCAAATGTCGCTGGCAAACTATTGGCCTACCGGACTCGCCTCGCGCAGCTCACCCAGGCGCCAAACACCCAAACAAAGTCTACAACTTCTGCAGAGGAGTTTGATGTCGGAATGGTTGAAGTCCGGGAGAACGCTCAGCGACTTGCTCTGGCCATCGAGTCTGCAGCCAGCACAGTATTCTCAAAGAGCCCTAAGATCCGGAAAGAGTGGAAGAATGCTGAATCCATGTCCTGGGGGATTGCCTGTGACGTCGCTTCCAAGGACCTGCCAACAAATTCTGAACCAGGCAAAGCTTCTACGGAGTCACGAAACCAACACATCCTGTACTTACACCTAAGGCGTGAGAGCCCAGAAAACCCTTGGAGACTCCAAAACAAACTAGATCTGGAAGGGCTTCTGGGGTTGTGGGTTTGGTCACTAAAGTCTGATCCTGCGGTTGAGGTATCAGACTCACGGAGTCAGCTCACAGAATCTCGAGCTACTGAAATCCCGGCGCGGCGCATCGTTTCAACCAACCGAAATATCGCAGAAACTGACCTAAAGATATGGCTCGGCAGCATGATCCCCCGTTTTATGGAAGACACGCTTCATCTTACCTCCATCCAACGCGGCGATCCAAGTACCATATGGAAACAAGGCGAGGAAAAGCACACCTGGCATAAACCTCGATCAAGTGACCTGCCTGGAAATCCAGACCAGCAAATAGCCCGGTTCTTTGGTTGGCATGCCATGGAGCTGCCACAGGGCCAAGGTGCTGTCCGATTTAGAGTCTGGTCAGCTCCTACAAACAGCTCTCTTCTATCCCTATGCACCCAGGAGGTTTTTGGGTCGTTTATCAAGAGCATTCTTGACGTTGTGGACGACTTTGGCAGCATGGATATTCAAGAAGAAACGCAACACTTTCGTCTGGAAAATGGCTTAGTGTCCGAGCTGGTGAAACTATTTACCGAAAGCCAATTTGGCCCGAGAGAGGATGCCTTGTTGTGTGTCTTGCCTCCGATTCTATCTCGACTGACGTTGTCCTCCGCAGGGAGTGCCTTAGAAGCAGCTAGGAAAAGCGCGAATCAGCATCGAAGGCGTGATGAGTGGGTGCAGGCAGAGACAATGCTCCGATGGGCATGGAGAATTTGCACCGAGCCTCAGCCTCATGCGAGAGTGGATGAATGCCAGAATGACCAACTGACCAACTCGGGTGAACTTGCCAAACGAGCAGCAAGCGCACTAGGCGAGTTATACCGGTGGGCAATGCGAGGCAATGATACGAAACAGTTCGGCTCTTGTGGTATTAAATGGCTCTCAGACCAGAAATCCGGCCGCAGTCAGTCACTCCCCAAAGCTGTTGTCGAGATTATAGATCGTTATAATCGCATTGCAGAAAGGGTTGACCACCAGGGACATGACGTCGGTGGCGGTGGACTTCCCTCGGCGATTGGAGCCGGCTTAACTTCAACCTTACTTTACCTCACTCTATCAACCTCAATGACAAATGAAGAAAAAGGAAAGGCCCTCTGTTTGGCGGCGAAGCACGGCTGGGCTGAGGTGGTGCTTGCGTTGCTTGAATTAGGCACAGAACCGGACTTTAAAGACCAAGATCACAGAACAGCGCTATCTTATGCCGCGCAAAGTGGGAGCATCGACGCCGTGAAGGAATTAATGGATAGGGGGGCATCCCCGAACACTACAGACAGGAGAGACCGGACACCTCTGTCACATGCATCAGAAATCGGATGCAGCTCTACAGTCGAGATATTACTAAGAGATCTACGTGTCGAGCCGGGCGCCATTGACAGGGACGGACGGACGCCGCTGCTGCGTGCGGCAGAGGGGGGCCACGAGGCTGTCGTTAAGCTGCTGCTTGATACGGGCAAGGTACACCCAGACGGTATGGACCATTCCAAACAAACATCTCTGCAGTGGGCGGCAAAGGGGGGCCATGAGGCCGTCGTTAAGCTGCTACTCGATACAGGTAAGGCCAACCCGGGCACTACAGGAGACTACGGGCGGACGGCGCTGCGGTGGGCGGCAGAGAGAGGCCACGAGGCTGTCGTCAAGCTGCTGCTCGACATGGGTAAGGCCGACCCGGACGCCAAAGACAATATCGGACGGACGCCGCTGCAGTGGGCGGCAAAGGAGGGACACGAGGCTGTCGTCAAGCTGCTGCTCGATACAGGCAAGGCCGACCCGGGCGCTAAGGACAATTACAAACAGACGCCGCTGCAGTTGGCGGCAGAGGGGGGCCATGAGGCTACCGTCAAGCTGCTGCTCGATACAGGCAAGGCCGACCCGGGCGCTAAGGACTTCAACGGACGGACGCCGCTGCAGTTGGCGGCAGAGGGGGGCCATAAGGCTGTCGTCAAGCTGCTGCTTGATACGGGTAACGCACACCCAGACGCTACCTAAGGATGACGGCGGACGGACGCCGCTGTAGTGGGCGACAGAGGGGGACCCTGGCAATAATGCAATTAGAGGGAGGAAGGCATATATATAGGGGCAGACTGCTCCTGGAAGGATGAAAATAAGCATAGCTATAATAAGCCATCAAGAAGAAGAGGAGGGATGTGAAATGTCTCGCCGGGCGGGCTGGCCCAGTGGAAGGACCGCCGGTACCATTAATGGAGCGATAACTGGTTGAACCTCAGGCTGGGAATCAGCAGGAAAGAAACCCCGCCAGCTCCCCGCACGTTAAGCTGAGAAGCGGCGAACTAGAATCCTCGCTGTTGTATGTTTCTTTTTGTCTTTTTGGCCAATTTCGCTTCTCTGTGTTGTGTACTGGAGGTAGCGAAGGACGGCATCATGTGTGGTTACATGTGGCGTTACCAGCCATGATCGTCTGCCTGGCGGAGGATGACTGCATTCGAGCATGAAGGGTTGAGTAGGTAGTCTAATCAATGTGGTGAATCATCCAAATTCCATGAGGCTCTATCTGTACCTGTCTCCTTCATATTGTATGGGTTCAATATAGCCGGTAGTAAACCTGCATACGTACGCTATGATCTCTCTCAAACTCCATCCCAGATGCCTTTTTAATATTGTTACATGAGTGTTACAGGGTTCTTCATTTAATCGTACAGTTGAGCTCACAGCCCTCGATGCTCGTACTGGAACTTATTACGAGTACCGCGATTGTAGTCGTAATCATCAGGGGCGTCATGGCTGTCATGGCTGTCCCCCCTATCACGACTGCCGTGACTATTGTTGTTACCACGGATGCCACGAGGGTTGAGAATCTCGTCATCTTCGTCATCTTCGTCCTCAATAACCTCAACAACCTCACCCGGCGTCTTGCTGAGGCGTTGCTCCCTGATTGACTGAGCGGTGTAGTTTTCTAGGGCTTCGATTCTTCCGGCTTGATTGCCGTTATAAGGAGGTAATTGGGTCATGGCCATCACGAAGGGGCCCTGGGCACCCCACGTACAACCATGTAGTTCGTTGCGGAGTCGTTTCAGGAGGTCCTCGGTATCGTAGTCTGCCCAAACTACTTCCCTCATCTCTTCCAGAGTGTTGAGGGTGGACACGAGATCACCGAATTGGTTCCAGTGGATCTGAGCGAGTTTGTTGAACAGACTCGTCGAAACGCCGAGCACATAGGAAGGAAGACCGATCATCTTCATCCGGGGGATGATGTTGAAAGCCAAGGGGGATGACTTGGAAAAGGCCGTGTCAAAGAGCTCGATACCGATGGCGAGGTAGTGGGGGTAAAGAGGTCCATGAATATCCATCGAACGTTCTCCGCCTGCGAGCGGGATTTCATTCAACACGGTGTCGTTTGGGATCTCTTTGGCCTTGGTGGGTTGCTTCTTGTTCTTCCGCTTTCTTTTTGCAGGTGTCTCCGGGGTCCTCTCGACGATTCCAAGTTTCTCGGGAAGGGAGAAAACCTCTTTTTCCATGACCTGCCAGAGGTCAAGATCTGACCGACACTGGTTCATCAACGCCACGACTCTCTCCTTCTCCTTGGTTTGAATCTCGTGGTTCTTTTGCCACTCAGCCATTTGCCTAGCCTCTGCTTCTGCCAACCCGGGCATGCCGCTGAGACGGGGACGATCGGGAGCCAGCTTAAATTTGTTAAGAGCCATCATAGCGGCAGGCTTAAGAGATGGCGGATATCTCTCATTGTCAAGAAAGCGCCCAGGCTCAGCACCGAATCCGCCCATTGCTGGCATTGATGGTCCTCTCGAACGGGCTCCTTCATTTGACCCAGATGGTCTCTTTGGCGTGGGCATTTGGCCCTGAGTAATCTCTTTGAAGATGCGCTGGAAAACAGACTCCTCACTTGGCGTGATTGTAGACACCTCCTTCTCCCCTTCGGCGGATTCATGGTCTCTTGCATCGTTCTCATTGTCCCATTCAAAAGGAATCGAGCCATCACCCTTGCCTGCGGATGGCGTCCTGGTTGGTCGGCCTCTGCCAGAGGCGAAAGCTGCTTGGTGAACGGTGACAAAGGGCGGGGGCCGTCCGCAAGCCCGTTGCAGAGTCCGGGTCAGATGAGGAAACGAAACTAGATGAGGACGCATGATTAAAAAATAATGGTGTAGTGAAATCAAACTGAGATATCCTGCTTCGTGTAAATGACTTGAGAACTTCAAACTCATTCTTCACATGAAAATTGCACCAAAGCGGCAAAGGCTCTCGAGGGCGGCTAAACCTCGGAATTGAGAAAGCGCGTCATGAATGCGCCGCGTGACTTCGCGCCAAAGCAATTTCTCCAGTCGCGTTTCCGACTCGCACAGCGCGCAACGCATCCCACTTTGACCTTGTTGCCTGCGAATCCTTGCCTACCTTTTATTGTCTTTAAAGCACAAGCCCTACTTCGTGGCAATCTCAGTCCTTTCCTTGTCTACTCCCGTTAGGCCCTCAATTTCATTATTGCCCACGGTACGAACATCGATCCAAGATGTCTCCTCCGAAAGAAGAGAAGATGAGCGCCTTCGAGCAGAGGCGGCGCGAAAACCTTGAGGCCAATCAAAAGCTCCTTAATAATGCAGCTGCGATCGCTAAAAACATTGCACCACCCAAGACGCCCACATCAAAGCCGGCATCAAAGCCGAAAACGAGGGGCGCATCCGTGAAGCGAGAGCCGACAAGGCCAACTCGCCAAAGCTCGCGCCTAGCTGGCCTAGATGCCAGCAATGATACGCTCAAGCGTAAAATGGAGGTTGAGATAGAAGCCGCGGCTAATCAGGCAAAGGCCAAGAAGATGAGGGTCACAAGTGATCTGAGCCTTGGAGACATTTCAGTGGAAGGAAAGAAATGGCAAGCAGGCGTGGCAGGTCTTCAAGGTCTCGTCCGCGGCGCACAACCTGGTGTGCGAACTTTTACAGAAGAAGATATCAAGGAGACGACAAACAAGAGCCTCAAAGACTTGAGGTTGCGAATGGGTAGTCTCAAGCTATACGAGCAATGGGCACCTAACGGTACAGTTGCCATTTTGTTTCTTCATTCACCAATGTCACTAACTCATATCTCCAGAAATCAAAATTACCCCACAGCGCGTCTATGCTCTTGGTCTGCACCCGATAGAATCGAAGCCGATCATCTTTGCTGGGGACAAGGAGGGCGCCATGGGTGTATTTGACGCCTCGCAGACGGTACCTGAAGTTGACGACGAGGACGAGGATGCGGATATCCCAGATCCGCAGATCTCTGCTTTCAAGGCCCACTCACGTACGATATCATCCTTCATATTTCCTCCCAGCGACGCCAACTATGTGTACTCGTCATCATACGATTCCTCAATTCGAAGGATCGATCTTGCAAAAGAGACCTCCGTGCAGATATACGCGCCAAAGGACGCTGACGAGGAACTCCCTATCTCGGCCCTGGACATGGCCGACTCCGAGCCAAACCTAATATATTTCTCAACACTTGATGGTGGCGTAGGTCGATACGACCTCAGAACACCAGATGATGCCGAGATCTGGACCTTGGCTGAACAGAAGATTGGAGGTTTCAGCCTTCACCCACTTCAACCACATTTGATCGCGACAGCCTCACTGGATCGAACCCTAAAGATCTGGGATGCCCGAAAGATAACTGGCAAAGGGGATCTGAGGCATCCGGCACTCCTTGGCGAGCATGAGTCTCGTCTGTCGGTATCACATGCATCATGGGGTCCCGGGGGGTACATCGCAACCTCTTCCTACGACGACACTATTAAAATCTATGACTTCTCGGATGCGAGCTCTTGGAAAACGGGTCAAGATTTGAACGCGAAAAAGATGGAACCCAAGCACAGAGTCTCGCACAACAACCAGACCGGACGATGGGTGACGATCCTCAAGCCGCAATGGCAGAAGCGGCCGCACGATGGAATCCAAAAATTCGTCATTGGCAACATGAATCGATTCGTGGACGTGTTTGCCCAAGATGGGAGCCAACTGGCCCAGCTAGGAGGCGACGGGATATCTGCAGTTCCTGCCGTTTGTCATTTCCACCCAACATTAGATTGGGTCGCAGGTGCGACAGCCAGTGGGAAACTATGCCTTTGGCAATGATTTCGTGCAACGATGTTGGTCAAGAGTGTATGATGTATTGGTATGCATGGAGCCTTTGGTTGGCTGTGCTATCCCTTCTACTTCGTTGGGGAGTATGGAGTAATTATCGGTTGGAGGATTGTTTGTGGATATTCGTCGTTTGGCCTGTTTGATACAATGGACAAGGAGAAGCGAGCAACGCGAGGTTCGATTTCTGAGCGGACCGCGACAGAGGGGGACAACTTGATGTTAGAACACAGGAAGCATAGATGATCTACATAGATCTTGTACAATAAGATATGCCTTCTTTGGCATAAAGTGGCTAGATTCAGCCTACAACGTCGAATTCGACCTCGTTGTTGGTGTTGTCTCCTTGTTGCTAGGTCCTCGGCTTTATCCATGTCTTCCAAGCGTTGTTAACAACACTTTAAACTTCGTCTCAAATGCGGATTCAGGCAGCAGAAGTTCGGCAGTAGAGGGACCTTGAAGACTATAGCAAAACCTAAAGCCAATCTTGTTCACCAAGTACGAATACTTATTTGGGTACTTGGGGGTCTCAGATTAACCGGTTCTCAATTATAAAATCCTCCCGGTTCCTCTCAGTAAACATTGACACTAAGTCACCCCTGGCATTAACCACCCCTCCAAGTGGTTATTTGTTTCGAATCTGCTTTGGATCGCATGGTTTATTAACTCGGCGATAGCCTCCCCTGCTCAACCAGGCTCAAGAAAGCTAGAAATGTGCAATTTGAGAAAGGGCACTTCGGAAGCAGCGGGACAAATTGTCAATCACATCTCTCAGGCTCTCAAGACACTCGCAATTTTATCCCAGGAGCCAAAGCCTCCAAATGACCCTGCCACCTGCACGCTCTTATCACTCAGTCCTCTGACCCAGCAAGAAGCGTTGCATGTGATCCTCTGTCAGTGAAAAGTGACATGCCCAGCAGCCAAAAAGAACGGTCCCGCTGGCGTCATCGCATTATCGATAAGATTACAGCCAATCAGAGACCTTCCAAGATCCACAGCCCAAAGGTCTTAGTGGCACATGAAGCCGCCGAGGCCGTGCTAATTTGGACCCGCTAGGACCCCGCTGTACCACCCCGCCCTTGACGCTGAGCCGTAGGCGTCCGATGGGCACAATTTACTGGACCGCAGGCGCCTGGGCTGCCTAGAGTCCACTGAACGGATGCGTGCAACGCTGACAGTGAGTGCCATCCACTTCCAGGATGGATCGCCGAATCAGGCAATGCTCTGGGATCTTATCCGAACAGCTGAATCGGATGCGACTTTGAGGCCTCGCTCTCGCTCTCGCTCTGACAACTCAGGTTCTCCTCAATCTTCCCAACTCGTCCCCGATCCACGGCATCGTCGGCCTCGCTCCTTTGCCTGTGCCATCTCTCCCTCGGGAGCGTTATCGTCCATCAGGGTTCCACGCTGTTGGGCGCCATCCATGCTGGATCCCGCCATTCCTTGACCATACCTTTGCTTCGCTTGTTTTGGCTTCGTTGCAACTTGCCGGCCTTTTGCTGCGCCTATATCGCATCACCAAACACTAATCAGTATCTTTGTCTACGCCTTTCTCAAAGTTCCACACTTCTGCCTTGCGCGATCACAGCGAATTCCCGATAATCCGACTCATACTCTGCCAAGGTTCAGCTCTGCCTGTGCCGTCGCAGTAACCTACCTCGTTTCGTCATCGCCGTCACCCCGCCCCGTTCGATCCTCCGCAAGGTAGCCGTCATGGCACCTCAGTCAGACGCCGGCCCTGTGCGGGCCAGTGTTGGCGACGAAGATATCAAAAAACGCGTAGGGAGGAGGCTTCACAAGAAGCGGCGCGAAGAGCGTTTTTCAAGCATGTTCCCCGAGCGACTTCGAGATAGCGATGACTCGGCCGACGAACAAGAGACTCCGACTCAAGGGCCCCCGATGTTTATGAATATGAACCAGAGCATATTTGGCCTTATCGCTGCTGCCGGGTCGCGTGTAGACTTCAACGATCGGTTTGATGGCATGAGTAGTGATGAAGAGGAGGGCCACGAGACCAATCAGCGGGAGACCTGGCCAGATGACCTCGCGCAGACGTCGGTCCTCAAGGTAGCTCCCAAGGGCAAAGGTACTCGCAAAAGGTTATCGCAGCACAAGCTACTGCGGTCGCTACCAACCTTACCTAGGCTTCTGTCAAAGTCAAAAAGACACTCCAGCCGTCTTTCTGCTCCGAAAGAGGAGGACTCTGAAGAAATGAGCGAACACAGCGCCAGTGGCACATCAACACCTCCCACCTTCACACTTACCCGCCATGATAGTCGCCAGGCCCCAGTAATGGGGCGAATGTTAGAGGCAAAGGCCGAGATGTCAAATCGTCCCAGCTTCGACGTCGACAGGATGTCCTCCGACGCGAGCGGAAGTAGCGAAAGCCCCGACCTCCCGCCGTTGGCGAAGAAGTTGATGGAGATCTTCGAGTTTGATGAGCCCGAACAAGTCATCGAGGGTTCGTAGTGTCCCATCATTGTTTCGCTCATAATGCGATCTGGGCCGGACTGACCTCTTGCAGAATACCCGTGCTGGTTGCTACAGAGTGTCCTCCTCCAGGGATACATGTACATCACTGCAAAGCACATTTGTTTCTACGCATACCTCCCCAAGAAATCCGTATGTCTCCTCCTCTCGCCACTAGAACAATACTCATCCCAGATTACAGCACGAAGTCTCCAAGTCGGGATACTTCAGCAAGAGCGGCAAGCGAAATCCCACATACAACCGGTACTGGTTTCGACTAAAAGGCGACGTCCTTGCCTACTATCGAGATTCAACGAACGTCTACTTCCCGCACGGCCAGATCGATCTTCGGTATGGTATCTCAGCTAGCATAACCGACAAGGACAAGGAAGGCGTGCACTTCGAAATCGTAACCCATCACCGAACCTACAACTTCAGGGCCGACAGCGCCCCCAGCGCCAAGGAGTGGGTAAAGAGCCTGCAAAGAGTCATTTTCCGAAGCCACAACGATGGAGACAGTGTCAAAATTTCCCTTCCGATTGCGAATGTTATCGACATTGAAGACACCCAGATGATCCAGTTTGCGGATACTTGCAAGATTCGTGTAATCGATAACGACGAGACTTACGCTATCGACGAGGTATGTCTGCTACAAGCCCCCAGTCGTTGTCAGATCTAATGTTCGCAGTATTTCTTCTCTTTCTTCAGTTTCGGGAAAGAAGCTATCAACGTCCTCAAGATCCTCATCGAAGATGAAACCGAAAGCCCTCCCAAAGGCACAGTACCCATGCTTCAGGAACAGAAGACGTCGTTGCAGCTGCCGTCCAGGAACACACCACCGTCTTCGACCAGGCACAGCATCCATGTGGATAAGATTCGCACTGGAAAGCTCCCAGACCAGGTCAAGGCGACGTTATCTCCCTTGTCTCCTCACTCACCAGGTACAATGAGCCCCCGAGCCAGTTCCGAACTGCCACCTCGATCCAGCCTTGATGCTTTCAGAAGTCTTGGGCGTAGGAGCCTTGACATTTCGGGGGTCCTTGAAGACAGGCCACGAAGGAGCTTTAGTGGCACACGCCGCCATCGAGATGGCAATCGAACCCCTCGACAAGAGCAGGATTCCACAGATTCGTTTGTCCAGTCATCCATCGATGACCCAAGCATTTCCAACCTCACTTCCTCCGGTGAGGACCCTTCGGCGAGCCAGATCTTGAGGGGGAGCGAGGTATTCCACAGTCCAACATTGCAAAGATCAGCGTCAGGAACAAGGACGACAGAAGCAGCCGGGAAGAGGCGGACGCCTCGAAGCTCAAGCACTGCCTTCACACCTCAGCCCATCCCGCACGCCGCAACCACTGGATCCTTGCAAAGCACACAGCGTGATAGTACTGATCAGCGACCCTCAACTCCGACATTGCAAAGTATTGCCAAGATGGGCGCGTACCCATTGCAGCGAGCCAATGCATTCGCCGAATATCTCAGCAAAACGGGCCAGCGAATGGGCTCCCTCTTGACAACAGAGTCGATGGGATATGTGGAAAAGGTCTCAGGCATGTGGAAGGGTGGACATAGGCACTACGACGAGCCCGCAGGTCTGCGAACTGACGATGGCGATCCCGGCGACGAAGACGACGAGCAAGTCCAGGAGCGATTCCGTGCTCACTTTGCTCTGCCAAGTACGGAGAAACTACAAGCTACATACTTTGGTTTCATTGTCCGGGTGTTGCCCCTGTATGGAAAGATCTACATCAGCAATCATTCCTTCTGCTTCCGAAGCCTACTTCCTGGGACAAGGACCAAGCTGATTCTCCCTCTCAAGGACATTGAGACCGTTCATAAGGAGAAGGGTTTCCGCTTTGGTTACTCTGGCCTCGTCGTTGTGATCCGCGGTCACGAGGAGCTGTTCTTCGAATTCCGTTACCCAGAGCCTCGAGACGACTGTGCCATCACGTTGCTGCAGACGCTAGACAGGGCCAGGTTCCTCGAGAAGTCTGGTTTGCTAGATCAAATGGATCGGGAAGAAGAGGAGGATGCCATTGCAGAGCGTGATGCATTGAACTCGGCGCGCCAGGACGAATTCGCCGACCACGAGATTCAGCTTCCTAAGCAGACTTCAGGGGTCTCTAATGCCCCGACAATTTTGTTCGATGACCCGAAAGCATCTTATCTAGCTTACAAGCCACAGTCTTCGATGAAGATTACATGTCTCACAATCGGTTCCAGGGGCGATGTTCAACCATACATTGCGCTCTGCAAAGGCCTTCTCGCCGAAGGCCACAAGCCTCGTATTGCTACACATGGCGAGTTTCAAGGCTGGATCGAGTCTCACGGTATTGAGTTCGCCAAGGTCGAAGGTGATCCTGCCGAACTAATGCGTCTGTGCATTGAGAACGGAACTTTCACCTGGGCTTTCCTACGAGAGGCCAACTCGACATTCCGAGGGTGGCTCGACGATCTGCTTGACTCTGCCTACAAGGCCTGTGAAGGATCAGAGATGCTCATTGAGTCCCCTTCAGCAATGGCGGGAATTCACATTGCGGAGAAGCTCGGCATTCCCTACTTCAGGGCATTCACGATGCCGTGGACCAGGACCCGGGCCTATCCTCACGCTTTTATAATGCCAGAGCGCAAGATGGGAGGTGCCTACAACTACATGACTTACGTCATGTTCGACAATATCTTCTGGAAGGCCACCGCCTTTCAAGTCAACCGGTGGAGAAACAAGACTCTCGGCCTCCCTAACACGAATCTAGAGAAAATGCAGCCGAACAAAGTCCCGTTCTTGTACAATTTTAGCCCCAGTGTGGTGGCGCCGCCTTTGGACTTTTCCGACTGGATCAGGGTCACAGGCTACTGGTTCCTTGACGAAGGTGGTATATGGGAGCCACCCAAGGAGCTGCAGGACTTCATCGATAAGGCACGAGCGGATGGCAAGAAGATTGTCTATGTCGGGTTTGGGTCCATCATTGTTAATGACACCGCCAAGATGACGCAAGAGGTCATTGATGCGGTTGAGAAGGCCGACGTTCGATGCATTCTATCCAAGGGTTGGTCTGACCGAGTCTCTGCCAAGGACGACCCCTCGAAGCCACGACCCCAAGAGCCTACGATTCCAGACAATATTCACGTCATCAAGTCGGCACCGCACGATTGGCTGTTCAGCCAGATTGATGCGGCAGCGCATCATGGTGGTTCCGGCACCACTGGTGCTAGCTTGCGAGCGGGAATTCCCACAATCATTAGGCCATTCTTTGGAGATCAGTTCTTCTTCGCTAGCAGAGTCGAAGATATGGGTGTCGGCGTCTGGGTCAAGAAATGGGGAACTAATAGTTTCGGAAGAGCCCTTTGGGAGGCGACCCGAAATGAGCGAATGATTGTCAAGGCTCGAACCCTTGGCGAGCAGATTCGAAGCGTGAGTCTTTGGTCTCCTCTGTTTGGAGTGACGCTCTTGCTAACAATGAATGTAGGAAACCGGTGTTGAGACGGCAATCAGGAGTATCTATCGGGACCTGGAATATGCAAAGAATCTCATCAAGCGCAAGGCCGGCAAGAACGAACAAGAAGATGCAGCCGAGGATGACGATACCGAAGAGAGCTGGACCTTTGTCGGAAACGACGAGCCGGATCCGGACCATGTCACCAAGAAATTGAGCGAAGGGTTAACCGGCCCAGGCACACCCGGAAACAACTCGGTGAACAGCGAAGTGCTCAAGACAGAGCAAGTGCGTGTTCATTTAAGGGCGGAAGTGGTAGAGGAGTAAGGATTTAGGTGATTTAATGTGTTCATGCAATGACAAGGGCGAGATGGTTGGATGTGGTAATGTTGAGTTGGATGGTTTACCCACGACTTGAGACAAATTCTTTTCTTATTTTGTTTCCGATGAAACGACAAACGTTGGGCAAATAGACGTCGGTGGGTTAGAGTCAGGTAGAGAATTTACTCATCCAAGGCCTTGGCTGAGCTTTGGTTGATGATCTTTTCTGTGAGGTTGAGTCTGACATGAGGAGTCAGGTTAGGAAAAGGATGAGGGCTGTAGATAGGAAACTCATTTCTTGTCAGAGTCGGCAGGCATGTTGTATTTATTGGTGATTAGATCTCGTGGGGAGCTCTGGATATGATACATGCACTTTTTCTCTCTGAACAATACATTGCGACCACTTCCTTGGTCGAGATTAACATCTGGGAATAGCTTCATCTGTCTCCTTAATAATTCATGAAATCCTACTGGGCAAAAGCCCCACTTCTGCTCCAGGGTAAGTCACTTTTGTGGTGACGCCCTCCAGGCCCCATAATTATTTTGCCTTATGTAATCCGGCAACGCCCCGTTCTGCGAATTGATCCAATCCCGGGCATCGGGAAAACAATCACCTCACGAACCGACGACGACAACGATACCGACAGCCTCCCTCGCCGTCAGGGTAGCCACACGAAGAAGCACCAGTCGATTCCGTGCGACCGCGACTCCAATTGATTGACGACCCCACGCCCAATTGCCCGCCATGCCTCAGGATATGCCCCCTCGGGGCGGGTACGAGCCCGTCCAGTACAAGGTGCGTTTAGGAGATACAGGAAACCCCTATGCTATTCAGCTAGAGGAGGAAGCTCAATGATTGGCGTGGGGGATTATATCTTCAATCACCGAGAAGAAGGATAGGGAGGAGAATGGACAAATGGGCCGGAATGAGAAGGAATCATGGCTTCAGCAAGAATACGGGACAATTGGGTGTGAACACTGGAAGCGAACATGTCGCTAATGGATATTTCAGCGCAACCTCCCCGCCAAGGGTTTCCGTCCTGGAGTGATGTTGCTCGGCATGGGCGCCGTCATGGGCTTCGGTTGGTACAAGCTCATCGGTGGCATGCGAGAGGCCAAGTACGTCTTCCAGTCCACCGAACAGCTCGATTCCCGGCCTTATGCACGATCCATTACCCCTCCCTGAATCTTCCAGCAGCGGATGAGGCTGCTAGGCGGACCTCAGCTTCCACCCTCAGCCTCACCTACACATCACATGGCCAACACGCCCTTTCCAAGAACCAATTGCTAACCACAGTCCTGCAGCGAGCTTGCCCGTGAGAAGATGTGGGCCCGCATCCATCTGATTCCTCTCCTCCAGGCCGAGGAAGACCGCGACCAGGTCCGACGATACTGGGCCGACCAGGCGCGCGAGAAGGAGCTGCTCGGCGAGAACACCAAGGTCTACCACACGGACCGGTAAGACCTTTCTTCTCCAGTACTTTGATGACCTTGTGCTGACTGTACGCAGCTTCGTGAGGCCCACCTTTGCCGTCACTCCTCCCCCTACGAACTAAACGAAAGACAAACATGTGGGAAGCAAGGGTATGAGCGAAAGGGGACGTGAGGACAAGGGGGTCGATGTGAGAAACCAGAATCATCTCCTTGGTGTCTGTGTGTGTTGTGTATATATGTATTTTGACTGGTAGTCGCAACGAGACTCCAGAGACCAAAGAAAGGGTAGAAGAGAAGGCATTACAACACTACAACTTTTCTTAAGACGTGATTCCATCATTGGGACACGGCAAGCGCGATCTGCAAAGAAGTCGAGTATCTCTCCTTTTGCAGCACCAAGTATTCGCATGTCCAATTGAATGACAGATGTGAAGTACTAACAAGCAGGATACATTGATATTGAAGATTATTACTTACGATCACTCTAACACAGATACAACAAGCCACACATATAAAACACTCAGGCCTTCACTCCAACGACCCCCTCAGTCCACTCCCACAACTCCCTCCCAAGCTTCTCATCCAAGCATATGGCATCCCCGCCATTCCCCCTCCCCACCGGCTCAAAGAACGCAACCTTCTCCCCCTCCGCAATCTTCCCCCTGACATCCCCCCCGGCCGCCGCCCACGCCGTGTTCATCCCGCCCTGCTCCGGCGTCATCAACCCCATCGGGTTCGTCACCCGCACAAGCATCTTCTTCCAGAACGTCAGTCCCGTCACCAGCTCCGTCTCCACGACCCCCGGGTGCACCGCCAGCGCCGCCATCTCCGGGTACCGCCGCGCCACCTCGTGCGCGAACACAATGTTGGCCAGCTTGCTCTGTCCGTACCGGCCCCACGTGCCCATCGGCATATCTTCTTGTGTCGTCCGCAGCGAGGCGAAGCGCACGCCCTCGCGCGGATGCCCGCGGTACCCCCTCGACGTGAGCGCGACGTACCGCACGTCGGATCCCTGTTGAGCTGCCGTGCGACGCATGACGGGTAGCAGGCGCAGCAGCAGGGCCGCGTTGCCGATGTGGTTCACGCCGAACTGCATCTCGAAGCCGTCCTTTGTGAGGGATGCGTCGACGGCCATGACGCCCGCGTTGGCGATGAAGATGTCCAGCCGGTCGTGGGAGAAGTGCTCCGCGGCGAGACGGATGCTCTCGAGGGAGGTGAGGTCGCAGCTGAGAAAGGTAGCTGGCACGTTGGCGGGGAGAGCGGCGAGGACGGAGTCGGCGGCGGCTTGGGAGCGGCCGGTGAAGTAGACGTGGGCGGGGGATTTGGCGGCGAGGTGCAGGAGGGCTGTTTTGCCTACGCCGCGGGTTCCTGTTGAATGGCGTTGTCAGTTGTATGGATGCATGAGCTGTAAGTTGGGTTGGGGGAGAGGAGAGGAGAGAGAGGAAGCTGAAGAGCGAGACGTACCACCAGTGATGAGAATGACTTTGCCCGAGAGGTCAGGCAAGTCTTTCTCGGGATTAAAACCACAGTACGACGTCATGATGGCGTGTGTCTTTGATATATCGGTTTGTTCAACGATGTCAAGAATGTCCGAATAGGAGGTGTTGTCGAAACTGCTCAAATCAACTTCCCAACCGGAGCGAACTCAGCTCTTTATATCAATCCATTCTCTCTCCATTACAAACCACCCGGTGCAATATTTCCCCCATCATGTCCCGGTCATTGCAAAAGCCACAAGGCACGCCTGGCTCCGTCGCTTGGGTCGAGGTGAGACAGGTGCGGAAGGATATCCAGCCGGCGGAGGGCGGGATACAGGTTTAATCCATACTATCGCGACTATGCGTAAGACTCACCTACAAATGATAGCGCGGGTTAGTCCTAAATCCCGACTGGGCCCCGCTTTCAGACGGCCAGATTCGCCCGGCGGACTCCATCGCGACATTTCTCGTCGTCACTTCACCGAATTCGCCCTCGAGAGCAGCGCCAAAGGAGACTATGATTATCAAGTATTGACTTCATTGAACCGACCTCGATTCGTGAATCCGGCTATAAGGGAGTTTAGACAAGAAATGCCACTGTGCTTTGTAGACAGCAATCGTCGTCTGCCTTCACAACACACAACCATCACCAAGACAAAATGCAGTTCACTTCATTCCCATTGTTCCGAAAACGGGGTATACACTATTGACCTACACAAAACTCCCTGGCCATCCCACATGTCCATTTCGTGTCTAAACACCATCACTCCTACAATTCAAATGTTACCCCTCTTACAAGATCTCAATCACCCGCAGCCTCCAGCTCGGCAAGTAGCTCGCGCTCCAAATCGTCATCGTCATCCTCATCACTTGGGGGTAATGGATCCACCGTCTTCTGCCATTCCCCAACTCGATCCGATTGCACGCCCTCCATCTCTCCATTTTCTCCAGGCGTGGGAAGACTATCGCCAGCGCTGTTGCCGTTGGGCGTCCGCACCGACCGCAGCGCCGACGCTCCTCGACTCCTTGCTAATCGCTGTTTCTTTGCTAACGCGCTCTCACCAGCAACGCTAGAGCCGTCATCATCCGACTCCTCAGCATCAGCCCGGGATTTTCGCTTGATGCCCTGCTTCGGGGCATCTGTGTCGCTCTCCGAGTCCGAGCTGTTGGCGCTGTCAGATCCGCTCTCCGAGGAGTCATCGTCATCGAGGCCCAACAGTTCCTCCAGTTCTTTGTCGGCTGTAGCCCAGTCAAAGTCCTTGAGGTCTTGTGCCTCGCTTTGTTCCTCTTCGTCGTCTTCAGAAACAACGTCTGTCGTGTCGTCGGTTCTCTCCCGGTCTGCGTCGAGGATTTCGAGGTAATAGGGCCGTTCATCTAGTCGTCGCCACTGACTCAGACAATCCGTAAGCCAGTTTTGGTTGACAATCCTGATGCTTGAAATCTTTGCCGCCTGTTGGACCTTCTTCGTTCTGGGCCGTGATGATGCAACAACGAGGTGCGTTACCCGCTTGGAGACGTTGTCTAACACCTGGGCACCAAAGCTCTGTGCTTGCATGCCAATATCAGACTCTGAGACCTTGACACCAAGAGGCACGAGACCTGACAGAACAATAACTGCGCCGGATAGGACATTAGACTTGATCTCGTCGAGTATATCGCCAACGTCAGGAACCATTGACAGATCAACACCGTCATCCACCGACAGTCTACGCCGAGAATTTCTGCTGTGACCAGGAGGGTGTGTCGGCTCTGACTGTCTTCGCTCTGATCGTCTCTTATCGTATGTCTCGTAGAAGGCAGTGTGAAGGTCTGTAAGGTGGTCTTGAAGAGCGATGAGCTCCTCGTCGTCGTCAACCAAGAGATGCCGGTGATGGACAGGCGCAGAATCGCCGTTTTGGGGGCTTTTGGAATCTTCGTCTTCCTTATCCAGTTCCTCCTGCATGTGTAGTAGGGGTCGATCCACGAGCTGTTTTTCCAACGTCTTCTCTTGCTCCTCGGCTTGAGTCTTCAAGCTAGCCGCATCATCTCCACCGCTCATCCTGGCCAATTCGTCGAGAGGTGACGTCTTCGTCGTCTTGGGCGCGACAGGGCCCGCAGGCTTTGGAATGTCGGGTAGAATGTCGGTACGTTTGGGAAGAAAGCTCGAGTTGATGTCGCCAATGCCCTTGAAGAAGTCGTACGGTACCACCTTGATCAGGTTGGGTCGGTTCATGGGCCATACATCAGCGCGATCATCAATGATGACCACCATGTCAGTGCTGACCGGGAATAGACGCTGGAGACTCTTGGAGGTGATACTTCCGTTCTCGTCACGGCTGATGACTCGGTTGCCGAATAACTTCTTGTCGGGGTCCACAATGCGAGCAATGTTTAGGGCGTATGCACGCGTTCCCATGGTGTAGACGTGCAACTCGTACATGTTGGAGACCTCCTCTAAGAAATCGTACAACCCAGGTCGGAGCTTGATGTAGTAGGTACAGCCACTAGCCAGTCCCCGAGGACCGTCGTCGTTGAGCTGAAAGCTCTTGACGTCCTTGACGGCCTCGTGGTTCGGATTCGTGGGGTCGCTCTGCCACTCGCCAATGGTAGGCTCGATACACGCGTGGATAATGGTCTGGTCCAAATCGACAACAAGGCTCAGCTTGCGTTGGCGAAGGAGTCGCTTCTGGGTATCGTGCTCGGCCTTGGCGGCGACGCTCTCGCTGACCATCAGCGCGGTCTGGTCGTGAGTCATGTTGATCATGGCACGATCGGTCTCGCGCTCCTCGGTAGCCCAGTTGATCTCGGTCAGATCCGCGCCGCAGAGGGTGCAGAGGCCTTGGATCTGGACTTCATGACCGCAAGACTCCTCGACAAGCATGCAAGGCGCGTCGCGTCCAACTTCCATCCCTTCTTGGATACGCCATTCTTTCAGAATACCATCGGCAGGACTATTGAATTCGGTGTAGGTAGTCTCATCATCCCAGGTATCCTCGTTGATCTTGCGCCGCCATGTGAACTTGTATTCGAATATGATTTCTTGTTTTTTTAGGGAGTCGCCCGGCTTTTTTAGGAGTTTCGTGATAGTGATAGGGTAATGCAGCCGTGAGCCTAGCGGCACAGCCTTGTCGTACATCTTGAAGATGGTACGTCAGCGCCCCCGTCTTTCTTAAGACGATGACGATGATATAGGTAAGAGTAGGTTCGGGAGGTGTATGTCTGCAAAACGCAACGAGGTAAGTCAGCGCGTGTCCGTGTGTTTCCTCTTTCAATTCGAATGGCAATTGACCCAAGCGAAGCAATGAAGAGAGCGTTGGTGATGTTTGATACGACAAGTCGCTGGGCAAGGAGTCGTTGATGCGACGTACCTAGAGAGGTGCCCTCTGTTTTATCCGCGTCGGCACAGGCACTCCAGCCAAGATCATGGCCTCACCGTGGACAAAGGTGCGCCTGCAGGGCCGAAGGCAGAAGGTGAGGACAAAGGCCTACGGGCTGGAGGGATGGATTGTGCCGCGACAGGAAACCGAGGATAAATCGTGAAGGATGCGGTTGATGAGCTCGATCGAGAGCGCCAAAGCGCGATCAAAGTCTCGCAGGAAAAAGTGAGGGGGCGAATCAGCTGAAGAGTCAGCTGCGCCGTCGGTGGCTGGCGATGTCTTGGTAGGATTGATGTTGTTGGGTGAAAGCTCAACGTTCAAGGCTGTCGCTCGGACAAAGGCGCGGGTTGGAGTGACGCAGTTGGCACACAGACACAAGAGACAAGAGCTCAGCGCGAGCTCAAGCTTTAAGTGGCTCCTGCTGTTGTCTGTGCTTTCTCTGGCGCCGGAAACGGACCCACGCGCTGCGTCAAACCGGTCACGTGGAGACTTTCTCGCTCCGGAAATTCGGGCGCTCGCTACAAGGTTAGTCCGGAACGGTGCGTGTGGCCGCTGTGGCGCGGCAGGCGGCCCACTCACACGGGGTGAATTGGCGTGTTGCGTGAAAGACTTCCTTTGTTGGTTCTTTGTTTGAGGTCTGCAGGTGGAAGAAGACAGGCCAAAAACAGAATCAAAGCAAAAGTAGCAAAGGATTGCCCAACTCGGAGGAATGCGATGAGGTGGGGGTAGGCAGGGTTGGGAGTGAGATCGGGGAATAAATAGGAACAACAAGCTGTGAATCAAGGTTGACGAAGCCGCCAATGAGATGACGAACAGAAAACCGGTAGTTTCAAATAGTCGCACTGCTAACGCTGTGGATGGCGACGGTAACAACGGTTGCGTTGCGTGATATGTCTAGGAAATATATGTGAGTCGTTGTCAACAGGGCAAAAAGAGGAACCCTCGGGCAGTTTCAGCGGGAATGCATACCTGCTAGGACAAGGTCCTGGGAATAAGGCAAAGAAGATGCAAGGGATCTGGTGACAACAAGATCAGGTCACAGAATAGGGTGCACGAATAGGCAGGGAGTAGTAGTTATGATCTGCTGAACTGCCGCAGAAATACATAGCGTGGGCGAGCCTCTAACTTAGGAGGATGGGAGCGGAGGACCCGCCCTTTTTGTACTTTTTGGGCTTTAACAGTGCAGTCCCTGTCTTCTCCTTGGAGCCCCCAGCCGATAATGATGTAGCTGCCCGCTTGTCGCCTGTGGCAGCAACTGAAGAAGCAGCAGGCGCTCCGTCTGCTTGTGCTCCTGTCGTCATGCATCCCGTCTCATCCACTCCGCCCTTAGGTACCCAAGCATCCGAGAAATGGAATCTACGGGAGGATTGTTGCTATCTTACCGTTTCTTACGCCTAATTATTCCTCTTCGCCTCCCCCGCCGCAACCGAGGCCGCTCCCCCAGTCTGGTGACATGATCTCGCCAGTTGGTATGGAGTAATCAACGGGGAGACGCAGGTAACAGGGCCCGAAGCTCTCAGTGCGGGGCAATCACGGTACCATGTCAGCGGAGTGAGAGTGGTGGAGTTGTGGCGTAAAACACGCCATCCGACTTACCCTAGACATTTGCCCAACATCCGACATGCAGCTCACGATCGGGACCGTCTATCATTCAGGTACCTAGTCATGGGACGTGTAGGCAGAAAGAACTTTTAGTGTTTGTGGTGTCGACTTCATTACGTTGTATAGGTAAGCAGGATTGACGGGACTTCTGGCTGCGGTGCGGCTATCCTTGCAGTCTTGTTTATGCTTGTTATTTTCCCAAATAGAGATAGACGTCGTCCGAGGGCAGCTCTGACTTGCAAATCCATGTGTAGTGGCAACCCCCAGGTCCCTTTTCCAATCCCTGGCTGTGTAATTGACATCGACATCTCGGTTGGAGTCATTCGCAGGCTGAACATGGGTAGAGTCCTGCTCATCACGTTGGTATAATCCTCCACATCACCTCGCTCCAATACATACGACCACAGCCCTTAGAAAATACTGGATCCCGTCTGCTCTCCGAGCGTCAAACTGAGGAGCGCTCGAGTAGTAGTTGGGTCGGTGACGACCAGCGAATGCCGAGTGTTGTATGTCTTGTTTTCTTTTTGACTCTCTTGCCGTTTTTTGTTGAACTTGACGAAAGCCTAGATCGTGCCTAGGCAGTGCTTGAAAACTTCCTCAACAGCAAATCAAAGCAAACTCCACATCAATACCCGATACAAGAAAGAAAGTGGATCATATGGAATCAATAGTCGCACAAACAACTGGTATCAACGTGAAAAGCAATTCACCAACCCGTCTATATCTCATATCACATTCATGCCGTCATGCCCAAAGCCGATCCAAACTCCGCCCCTTCATCGATGACCGAAATAACTAATACACAATCCGAATCCCGTCTTTTGTGCAAGAATGTACCGTTTCTGCCATCTCAAGCTGGCACTTGAATCATCTTGAACCCTTCAGCCACCAGCTTTGTAATCTCTTCGTTCTTGTGCTGCAACAGGCCGAGAGCAAACGCAACATCGTTCCATTGCCGCTCGGTTTCACAACGGCTAAGACGGGCCGCCAGCTTCTCAGCCAGCTGCTTGGCGTGTTTGTCCTGTTATGTTTGTTAGCAATTGTCCATGCGCGAAACAAGCAAAGGGAAACTAACCTTTTCAACGAAGCCCAAGAGGAATCGCACAATCCTGCGGAAGCTCTCCTCCTCCATCTTACCTCCGGCACTGAGCAGACTGAACATGTCCACAAAGTGGTTATACACGGCATTGTCCTTGGTGCTGAGCTCAGTGAAGAACATTCTCGCCTGATCCGCAATCCGGCGGTCTTCATCCTCCAAGCATTTGGCCATCTCGCCTAGTTGTCCCTTGACCTTGACTTGACCGGCCAGAATCAAGAACGTCAGCGTCATCAAACATGTTCGTTTAACCGACGCGTCGTCATCAGCCAGACGACGGTACAAGAAGTCCGTGTTCTCATCAATTAGATGGTTGAAACAGACTGCCATGTCGCCGAGAGCAATGACAGCGTTGGAGCGCACCGTGGCGTCGGGCGAGCGCTCCATAATGGTGATGAGAAGGGGTAGGTTGACTTCGCAGTACTCGGCTGACACGCACATGAGCTTTGCCAGGCACAACGTTGCAGCAGCCTGGAGACCCTTGTCTGCATATGTCGTGTTATTGGCGCAGATTTCCGACACCAGAGGGCCAAACATGGCCAGCAGCGAGTTGGGGCCGTACAGAAGCTCTCGTTCTCGGATGTGAGCCATAGCCTCTGTGAAGTCATCCTCGGTTGTTCCACCGATCAGATCCAACTCGTCAGCGTCCTCCTTGTCCTTGTCTGACTTGTTGGTTGCCAACTTCTCCTTCTCCTGCTTTCTGCGCTTGAAGTCGAGCTCACAGAGTTCGAGATGAACAATCTGCTTGATGGCTACGTGACCAACAATGAACAGGAGCTGAGAGAGGGCAATGGCGTTGTCTCTCTTCTTGGGCTTCTCAGCCTGGTTCACAGTCTGGTCCGCATCTGGGATAGTCTTAGTGTCGTCCCAAGAAACTGGCCGGGAACCAGGGCGAGATCTAGGCTGGCTGAAGACTTGGCGCGTCTTATGACGAATGATTTCGGAGCAGAGCGTATCTGGGTGCTTGGAGATGGCATAAATGGCATTGATGGCCTGTTCCGCCACCCCGTACCATTCCTTGCTGTCAGATTGGACTTCGGTGATGGCTGCCAGTCTCACCGACACTGCATGGTCGTTTGGCAGGCGAGAAAACTTGACCGTTGACTCCTTGGCTTGTCGTCCACTTGGGTTGATCCTCCTGAGCGCGATGCAGGTAAACTTGGCTAGTTGAAGGTCATTTCGCCCGTGAGCTCCGAGACCAGTACGGAGCATAGTCTCCATCTCGCCAACCACAATCTCTGGATTTGCTGTTGCCAACATACCCAAGACAATGATGGCACCTCGTCGTTGGGTTCGCGAGATCTCTCGCTTCTGGACACCATATACCTGCCACAACTTGGTGATGACAACCTCGGGAATCATACCACCCTTCATCATGGTCGCAAGCAGCTGCTCAAGGGACGTCAGTTCTGCGGGCGTCGCACCAAAGGTCAAACTGATCATGTTGCGAGCAATGTAGTTTGCGGCATCGTTAGGGCTGAAGGAGTCGGGCGCTTCAAAGAAAAGACGTCGGTAACAGTCGATGAGGTGGGATTGCACTCCTTTGCCCTCATCACTGTTGCCCTTGGTCCAAATCAGACGCAGCATGCGCCGGATACCAAGTTTGTTTTGTTCAATGTTGTATGCATCGCCAATCTCGAAATAGTCGATAGCCTCAATCACTTCGCTCTTGTTCTTCGATCCCAGAAGCTGGCAAATGGTGCCAGTGGCGTCGTGGAGGACGTCGATGAACTTGAGAGCCTCATTGTAGTATCTCCTTGTAAGGGTCAACTTTTCAATAGCCTCGCTGGTAGCAGCTTGCTCTTGGGCCTTCTTGATGGCCTCCAGTTTCTGTTCGTCCGTCATTGGCTTGGGCTTTTCGGGTGAACCAATTTGAGTGGCCTCGTCGAGAAGCGTGTTGTCGACCGTGGTGTTAGCATTCTCACCCCCAAATCCTGGCATGCCAGGGGGTGGCTTTAGAGCATTAAGCTCCTCTTCGACCTTGTCAAGACGAGCTTGCCATTCTTTCCTTGATAGCTGTGCGCCATGCATGACAGTGAATGGATGCGTCTTGATAAGTGTTCCAAGTAGCTTGATGGCATTTCGCCTTACGTTGCTGCTCTTGTCTTCGAGGCTCCGGCAAGCAAGCTCGGCGGCTTTTTGACGTCTCTTGGGGAATTTCTGGTCGAGTTCACACAGCCTCATGTAGACCTGGAAAGTTCTGCATCGACAATATGGGTTGATATCGAGGAAACGCTCTTCAAGTACGTCGAAGAAAGCATTGAGCTGGGACTTGTGGTTTTCACTGCGCTCATCCTGTTTGCTAAGATGGGCAACCATGTTGCCGCAGACTTCAATCAAAGCGCAACGGAGGGTATAAGACTGGGATCATTAGCCGATTGTCCATCTGACTCCGTCGCCTTCATGCTTACCTCGCTGTCTAGTTGTTTGGCGAGCATAGTCATCTGCTTGATGACCAGACGGGGGGCCAATTCCGACAATTTGGCAATAAAGGCAGAGACAGACTTAGGTCCTCGGGTATCGTTGGAGTTGAACTCCTTATTACTAATTTCTCTCAACACTTCGTCGGCAAGTTGTGGATAGTCGTATGTCTCTGCTAGGATATGTAGGAACTCGGCCATGGGCTCTGAAAGATGCTCAAAATAGGTGAGGTTCTGGATGATGTTGATTTGTGCGGCTATGACGGGTTAGACGTGTTGTGAAGAGCACGGATTGCACTAATTCAGCGTACCATATCCATGCCCGTGGTGCTTGACAGCAATGCACAAGACCTTGAAGCAGTGCATGCGGATGGCTGTGGCCTTGGCCCGCTGCTCGCTCTCAAGAATCATGTAGACTGGTCGGGTAAGTAAGCCGATGAATGTGTCGCGTTCGCTCGTGGTGAGGAAGATCTTGGAGAGCTTCAATTTCAAGACCTTGCACATAATGTCGAGGGCAGCCTGAAGCTGGTTGGCAGAGTCCCAAGCGGCTTCCTTGTCCTTGGCAGCACCCTTCTTGGGCTTGCCACGCCCACGTGCGGCGGGCGCTGTTGTAGACTTCTCGGCAGCTTTGGTTTCAACGGCGGCGATGGTCCACTGTAGCAGGAAGCCGTAGATCTCGAGGAGTTTCTTGTGGTGAGGCACTGAGTCCTGCTCGTCTGGGGAGTCGATGTCGTTGTGGACGGCGTCCGCCTCGGCGCTCATGCCACTCATGACGAGATCGAAGATCTTGCTGAGGGCGTGGGTCGGGAGGTAGGCCGTGTATCTGTCGTGTTCAAGTAGCTCAGAATCGCGTCCCAACGAAGCAGTCGTAGGAGGATCAGGAGAGGAGGGGTCAAGGGAAGTGGGTGCTAACTTGAGGAGGAACTGGAGCGAGTCCATGTTGGAGGCGCGCATGATGGCATCCTGGTTGTCGGCCAAGGCATCGACAATGGGGTTCAACACGGAGTTGATGACGGGGGGTGTCAGTCCCTCGGGGTCATTTTCGCAGTCGAAGAGTGCGCCATCAGCCTCGGGCGTAGGGATACTGGACGGATCTGACATGTAATGCTTGAGCGCATCGTTGATATCGAAGTTGATTGTGTCCATGATGGGCACTTGGGGTTGCGCCGCAGCTGGCGCGCGGAGGCGATGGAAGAGAGATGACAATAATGAGGGGTTCTCTCAGTAGAGAGGATGGGATGCAACAAGGTTACCAAGCCCGAGTGGAAAGCCGCTGTTGGATTAATCGTACCGCAGCGCACAGCGCTCCTGCTTCGTCTGAGCGTCAAACGCGTTGGCCGTCGCGTGTTTGTCGATGCTTAAAGAGGCGCTGATATTATTTGGTGTGTGGGCGGTGATGGTGATGGATAGTAGCGGGGATCCTTAGATGGGTTTCTCAGCAACGAATTGTTTTTGTTTTCTTTGACGCGATCCCCCGCCTTGGGACGTTTTCATCCAATTTCCCCGCCATCGAGTCAGGTCGCCACCACTAAAACGCAGCGCGTGTTATGCCCTGCGAAACCCCTGCAGCGGCTTACGGGCATGGAAAGAAACTACACCTCGAACCCCTCCACCGAAGCAGTTGCTTGCACCCGACTTCTCTTCTTCGACTTGGCTATCAGACCAAAGCCTTCATCTTGTTTGTCTGATTAATCCTCGAGCCTGCGCGTTTCCAACCTCAATCGGGTATCTCCCTACGCATTGCGAATTCCTCACTCCCTAAAAGCCGGTTCTTTTTTGTGGGCAAAACGAAACAATCGAACTGAATTCGGTTGTCGCAATGGCTACCGTCCTCCACCAACACCAACACCACCACCATGACGAGAAAGAGCACTTCGATATACACGAGGATGCGCGCACCGAGGACACGGAGATGATGGCTGAGGAGGAGCGCACCGAAGAGGTCGTGCCGCCAGAAGAAGCCGAACAGCAACAGTACCACCACCATCACCACCAGGACCCACAACGCCAACATCAACAACAACAAACCCCGGAAGAGGAGGATGAAGAGCAGGAAGACTTGGCTGAGGAAACCTCCGAGGACGAGGCAGTTGACAGCGGAGTCCAAGCGGATATGGACAAGCTGACCAGTGATTTCCCCGGCTTCCGCAATAGATACCGGCTGATCAAACGTATCGGCGAAGGTAAACACCACTCTTCAAACCGTCTTCTTGGAACTACTCAACGCATACTAACTAAACACAATCCAGGCACTTTTTCGACCGTCTACAAAGCCATGGACATCATGTATGACCACTACGACAACAGCTGGGACTTAGAAGACGACACTTCCAAGTGGTCTCCGCCGCCACTCAAGCGAAAAGGGAGCAATGTGTCTCACCAGTCTCCTCCTCGCCGCAAGGCTCGATATGTCGCCATCAAAAAGATCTACGTCACCTCCAGTCCCTCCCGCATCCTCAACGAGCTCGAATTGCTCCACGACTTGCGCCAATGTCCCTCTGTCTGTCCACTGATCACGGCCTTCCGTAATACCGACCAAGTTGTTGCCATCCTTCCATATTTCCGTCATGGAGACTTTCGTGCCTACTTCCGGGATATGACAATACAAGATATTGCCATTTACTTGCGGTCGCTCTTCACAGCCCTGAAGAGCGTTCACGAGCACAAGATCCTCCATCGAGACATCAAACCTACCAACTTTCTCTACGACCCTTCTTCCCAGCGCGGTGTTCTTGTTGACTTTGGTTTGGCCGAGCGGGAGGGCTCAGATACTAAGCCTTGTCTCTGCCACGAGGCGCGGGAAACTCGCAAACACCGACAAGCCAACTCCTCGTGGGCGCAGAACTCGGCGAATCCACAGCCAGGATATCCGAAATCCGACACTCGTTCCTCTCGACGTGCCAACCGTGCTGGTACGAGAGGCTTCCGCGCCCCTGAAGTTCTCTTCAAGTGCACAGAGCAGACGACATCCATTGACATCTGGTCTGCGGGTGTTATCCTCCTTACCATAATGTCGAAGCGATTTCCATTCTTTAACTCGGCTGACGACGTTGAGGCTATGATTGAAATTGCCACAATCTTTGGAACCAAGCGGATGAAGGCCGCTGGACTCCTCCACGGCTGTGTCTTTGACACCAGCATTCCCACGGTAGGCCAGCAGGGTTTCAGCATGGAGAAGATTATTCTCTGGAGCACGTGTCGGACCGACGACAAGCCCTTGGCTCCTGATGAGAAGCTGGCTGTCAGGTTCCTTGAGCGTTGCATGGAATTGGACCCGACAAGGAGAATCACGGCAGAGCAAGCATTGGAGCACGAATTTCTCAAAGTCGAGAAACCCACCAGTCAAGAGCCGACATACGAGGATGATTTCGTTGTTTATTAAACAAGCGATACAAGTCTACAACCTCGTTGACCTCGAGACGCAATTGTCATAAACATGGGGGAGTCTTTATATTTATAAACCATCGCATCATTTTAAGAGGCGTTTAGGGGCATTCGGGACGGGAGAACATTGGAGGGTTGGCCAGAATCCAGATATCCAAGCAAACAAACAGACCATAGATGAATGTAATACTCATCATCAATCATTGCACCAGTCCCTTAACCTACTCCGAGACATCGATACTGACCCCGCCGGTCAACTGAGTTCCCATAGCATACATGATAGGGCATAGTAGGTCATGGATGAAAATGATTTTATTTCGTTAAAACTCCGTTTCGAGAGTCCCTGATGCAATGCTCGAAGCCGACCAACCCCGGTCCCCAGGGACCCAGGGACCATTTTCTCCATGAAAATTCCCGTTTCCCAATCCACAAGCCCGACTCCCAAGCCAGCACTAACAAACAGGGTTGGTTGTTTTATTTAATTCCCATTTATGCCACAAGCTCAACAACACCACCGGCCTTGGTGATCTTCTCCTCAGCCAGGCGGCTCACCCAGCGCGCGCGGACAACCAGGGGGATTTCGGGGAGACGGCCCTTTCCGAGGACCTTGGAGTAGCCGAGGGGGAGGAGGTCGAGGACGGGGACGGTATCCTTCTTCTCGCCAGCGACGTAGGCGTCACGGGTCTCGGCGGGGACGAGAGACCACAGCTTGTCGAGGTTGATGACGGGCTTCCAGAAGTTGCTTTGTTGCTTGTGGAAGTATCGCATACCAACCTTACCGAAGTAACCGGGATGGTACTGTTCCAAAAGAGTCAGTCATTTCCATTTCGTCGCAGTCGATTCTTCGCATCTCGAGGGGTCGTCGAACCTTGTCCATGTTGGTACGGTGGTGGTGCTGACCACCGGCAAGACCACGACCACCGGGATGCTTGCGGTGCTTGCCGACACGTCCCTTACCGGCGGAAACGTGACCGCGGCTGTGAAGCGAAAAATGTCAGTCCATGATGATTTTCCTGATTCGCAACTCGTCGATGTGGGAGATCGCGGGCGTCGAAGCCAATTCTACTCGAGCGCTCACGCGCTCAATGGCAGTAACGGCGCCCGTTCTCATTCACGTCGAGCGATGAGGAAGAGCAACGTACTGCTTGCGGGTCTTCGAAGTTCGGGTAGGCATGGCGACGGCTGTGTGGTTGTCGCTTTTCCGGTGTACAGGACGAAGACTTGGAGTGGGTGGTGATGTTTTCTCGATACACTTCCAATGTTCGGACCGGAAAATTGTTAGACGAGAGGGCAGGGCAACCCTAAAACTGGCAATTGGCAGTTTGGTGGGCGTGGGTTCGTAGGTAAGTGGGTCAAGAAGCAAGGTGCATGGTCGGCGTGACATGTCAGGTGACTACGCGGTTTGGGCGCGGTGAAGCTCGGTGAGGCTCCACCAATGATGTGAAGGGTGATTGCTCTAACGCGACACGATTCGAGAAGAAAGGTGTTGCGACGTGATACACCCAATTGCTAAATTCCATAATTTCGAATGTGGAAAATATGACGACAAATAGTGTGGATGAAGTGACTGGTCGCCTGGAGAAGCTGGATTTCCACCACCCTTTCACTCCTTACGATGTGCAGGAACAGTTCATGAAGACCGTCTTTGACGTGCTTGAGACTGGAGATGGCCAAGTGGGGATCTTGGAGAGTCCAACAGGCACTGTAAGTTCTTGCCCATTACCTCTGAAGTGTTGGCTCACGGTTGCTCTTCTATCCTACGCTTTAATCGTAGATATGCTAACTCAAGCGTCAGGGCAAATCTCTATCGCTCATATGTGCCACTCTAACATGGCTTCGGCATCACAAATCCAGCAAATTTGAATCAGCACTTCAAGCTTCGGCTGAGGCTTACAAGGACGAGCCGTCATGGATTGTCGAGCAGCTCCTCCGCCGCAAGCGAGAAGAGCTCGTCAGCCGCTGGGAAGATCGAGAAAAGCGACTCGAAACCCTCAGGCGTAAAGAGAAAGCCCTTGAGGAACGAGGCCGTAAGCGTCGGCGCATTGATGAACCAGGAATGGCTGCATCTCGTGTGACTGATGAAGATGCCGAGTGGCTCCTTGATGAGGTTGATGACCGTGGATCCGATCCGCAAGATGCCCTCTCTGGTTTGAGTAAAGAGTCACGAGAAGTTCTAGCAAGCATCGGTCTTGGTGGCCCGAGAGCCCAGGGTCAGGATGAAGACCAAGACCTCCTTGAGGAAGAAATCAAGGTGCAGTTTCTGTGGCGTCCCGTTCCAAAGGCCAGAATAGTAACATCGATAGATTTATTACACTTCAAGAACACATTCCCAGTTATCCCAATTCATTACCGAACTTCGCCGCCCCGCCTTTCCTCCATCATTGCCTCCATCTCTCGCCAAGGACGAGCAACCCAAAACTGAGGCTGTGAAGCTACTACCATTGTCATCCCGTCAACGGCTCTGCATCAATCCATCCGTTTCACGCCTTGGGTCCGTTCAAGCCATCAACGACCGTTGCGCTGAGCTTCAGCAAGCAAAGTCTGGCAAAAAGTGCTCCTACATCCCGACAGAGGAGTTGCTGTCCCAAACCCACGAGTTCCGCGATTCTGCACTCGCCACACTTCCTGATATTGAGGATCTGTATCAGCTTGGAAAATCCCTCGCCGTCTGTCCATATTACGCCTCCCGAAGTGCTCTGCCAGGCGCCGAGATTGTCACCTTGCCATACCCTCTCCTTTTGCAAAGTAGCGCAAGGGAGGCACTTGGCATTAAGTTGGAGGGAAACATTGTCGTTATCGACGAAGCACATAATATCATGGATGCAGTGGCCAATGTACACGCGGCAGAACTACGATTGAGCGAACTAAAAAGAGGACGAGGGATGCTAAGTATCTACGTCAAGAGGTTTGGGAAAAAGCTCAAAGGCATCAATCGTGCCAACGTCGGAAGAGTTGGGCGAGTCATCGAAGGTCTGACTCAATGGATGGAGGGAGCTGTCAGCTTAAAGGTGAGTTGTCGTGTTGACCTCTTGAGTGTAGACTAACAATCCAGCAGCAAGAGCACGGCATCGTGGATGCGAACGACCTGACAAGGCCGAAGGGCATCGACCAGATCAACATGTTTGAGCTAATACAGTATATCCAGGAATCAAAACTGGCCTACAAGATTGAGAGCTACGTCGCCCATGTCGAAAGCGAGGACGCCACTGGCAAGGCGTCACCCCGGTCAAGCACTCCAGTTCTTCATTCACTGGTGGCTTTCCTCATTGCACTCACCAATCTTAGCACCGAGGGAAGGATATTTTACGAAAAGATTAAGGATCCCAGGCCCGACCTTAAGCTCTCATATCTGCTGTTGTCACCAACTCATGCCTTCTCTTCCATCGCGTCAAGCGCAAGAGCGGTAGTTCTCGCAGGCGGAACAATGTCTCCGTTTGATGACTACAAAGACCACTTATTTCCATCCTTGGAAGGTGACAAAGTCACGACGCTGAGCTGCGGGCATGTGATTCCACCAGAAAACCTATGCGTTTGGACGCTGGCATCGTCTCGGCCGGGGATGGCCCCATTTGAGTTCAGTTACCAACGCCGCAAAGACCCCGAGATGATATCACAGCTAGGCATGGCGATCCTAAATCTGTTATCCCTTGTCCCGGACGGCGTGGTCATCTTTTTCCCGAGTTACGGGTATCTCGATGAAGTGGTGGCAGCATGGCAACAAAAACAGGGACCTAGTGGGCAGTCGATATGGGAACGCCTGGGGACCCGAAAAGCACTGTTCAAGGAGACTCGAGGCGGGTCTAGTGATGAAGTCCTGCAGGAATATTCTCAGGCCATCCTTGGTGGTCCAGGCAAGGGTGCACTCCTCCTCAGCGTGGTAGGCGGGAAGATGTCAGAAGGCATCA
Organism: Thelonectria olida; assembly: GCA_020736575.1. Taxonomy (NCBI): domain Eukaryota; kingdom Fungi; phylum Ascomycota; class Sordariomycetes; order Hypocreales; family Nectriaceae; genus Thelonectria; species Thelonectria olida. The sequence continues at coordinate 681,518 of JAGPYM010000016.1, read as the reverse complement.
ACTTTTCTGATCGCCTCGGACGATGCGTAATTGTCATCGGTCTTCCCTATCCCAACATTGCTTCTCCAGATTGGAAGGCCAAGATCGAGTACATGGAGACGACAGCGCAGGCCAACCTGATAGCCCAGGGTGTGGGTAAGGAGACTGCCACGGCCCGAGCCAAGCAGACGGCCCGAGACTTTTACGAAAACGCATGCATGCGAGCCGTGAATCAGAGCATCGGACGTGCAATTCGGCACCAGGGAGATTATGCGGCGATTGTACTTGTTGATCGACGATATGGGACTGACAGGATCCGCGGGAAGCTCCCAGGTTGGATTAGAGGCGGTTTAGTAGCTGACAGCCACGAGAAAGGGCTGGGGGGGCTGATGGGCGCCGTCGGGACATTCTTCCGAGAGAAGAAGTCGAAGAAATAGAGGGAGGACGGAGATGGATGTCACGTCACTTTTCGCTGTACAACAAGATGCGACATTTCTATCCCTGCGATGGAAAATCACCTCAGCCTCACCTCACCTTGTCGGTTAAAGATTCGAGACCCTCCTTGGTGGGAGGACAAGGGCTGGCCGGGTGGAGGCGAATGGGAATTGAGCATGTAAAGTGTGGCGAAAGAGGCGGATGGCGGGAGAAACACGCGCCAAACATGCGACTGACCTGCATTGGATGTTTCTCGAACTAATTAGCGGGTTTACTGGTTCAGCAACAATATCTAAGGTAGTAAGTACTTCGTGCTGGCTGAGGTATTTGAAGAAGAATCTTTTGGTACAGCATCAACGGGCGGCAACAACACAACTCAAGACAACTCCTCTTCGCCCATTCCAGTTCATCTTACCAGTTCGAGACTCTTCCTCCCCAAAAGCAGTAAAAAAAAAAACAGTTCATCTTGTCTTCTCTTCTCGCGCTAAGACGCCCCCCAAAAAAGGGTCCATCTCTGATCAGTTAGTTGGCCGGGGGCGCCCTCCGAGAAACGGAAAAGACAAGGTTTGTGCCGCGAATAAGCACCACCACACACTGAACAGTCACACAACGGCCCTCTGAGTCGCCGAGTCTACTACTTGCTAGGAATTTTTTATTTTTTCCCTTTTTTCCCTTCGCCTGTTTTGCTTCGGTTCGAAGGTCTGCAGAACCGGGGTCTCCGAACTTGACGGATATATCAAATACCAAGAGTCCTTTTCAACGGGTTTTGCTTTCATCATTTGTCAACTTTGATTTAAGTTGTTCGAAACTGCCAGTCAGAACAAGGTTCGATATGACTGCAGACACGGAAAAAGGCTCTCTGCCTCCCGCAGCGACAGCTGCACCTGACCAGGACCACGATGATCAGAGCGATACATTCAGCGTCAAGGCATCATCAATGTTCAAAAAGGCTTTGCGCATGGGACGGGTCGAAGAGAAGGGCATTCAGCCTATTCCTGAGCAAGATCGTCAGATGACGCGGTTCTACAACATTTTCACTGTGTGGTTCTCCATCAACTCTAACATCCTCGGGTGAGTAGTCCTGAGTCTACCAAAGAAAATCATTTTGTTAATTCTGATGGCATAGAATCACTTTTGGCATGCTGGGACCTCTTGCTTATGGCCTCAGCCTGAGAGACTCGTCCTTGGTCATTCTGTTCTTCTGTATGCTCTCTACCTTGGCGCCTGCATATCTCGCCACCCTGGGCCCCAAGACGGGCATGAGGCAAATGATCCAGGCGAGATATAGCTTTGGGTGAGTTGTGACAAGACCAGTCAATAACTACCAACATCAAGACCAAATAACTAACGTTCCTATAGCCGATATCTCGTTTCCGTACCCGTTCTTCTCAACTTGGCTACTCTCACCGGCTTCATCGTCATCATCTTCGTTGTCGGCGGCCAATGCCTCTCAGCCGTTTCCGACGGGAGCCTCACTCCAGATGTCGGCATTGTCATCATCGGCATCCTTTCTCTACTCATCTCCTTCTGCGGCTTCCAGGTGCTGCACTACTACGAGACGTATGCTTTTATTCCTGCCATCATTGCCGTCACGATAGCTACGGGCTGTGGCGGCCACGAACTCAAGAAGCAGGCTGCTCCCGCCGAAACCGCCCCCGCGAGCATGTACCTAAGTTTTGGCATGATTGTTGCCAGTTACATGCTTCCCTGGGCGGCGATTGCCAGCGATCTGACTACCTATTTCGACCCGAAAGTTCCCTCGTGCGTTTCCCCCCTTATGGTTTATTATGACTCTTCAAATGCAAACTCTGGCATGCTAATGACTCGAATAGATGGAAGGTCTTCACTTACAGCTACTTCGGCCTCCTGGCTCCCACCATCCCCCTCATGGTTCTCGGCGCCGCCATCGCAGGCGCCCTCCCCAACGTGCCCGAGTGGGAAGAGGCGTACGAGAAGAACATGGTCGGCGGCATTCTCTCAGCCATGCTCTCCAGCGCAGGCGGCTTCGGCAAGTTCGTCGTCGTCATCCTCTCGCTCACGCTGCTCGGCAACACAGGTGGCACCATGTACGCCATCACGCTCAACTTCCAGACGCTCATCCCGGGCCTCATCAAGGTCCCCCGCTACGCCTTTGCCATTGTCGTCACCGTCATCACCATCCCCATCGGCATCAAGGCAAAGGAAGACTTCTTCGTCAACCTGGAGAACTTTGTCGCCCTCATCGGCTACTGGTCGGCGTCGTTTATCGGCATCGTCTCGGTCGAGCACCTCGTTTTCCGAAGGGGAAGGTACGCATCCTACGACCATGCGATCTGGAATGCCGCGTCTAGGTTGCCTATTGGTGCTGCGGCCATTGCCGCGGGCGTGCTTTGCTACGGTCTGGTGGTGCCGTGCATGGCGCAGGTGTGGTGGACGGGCCCAATCGCAAAGACGACGGGAGATATTGGCTTTGAGCTCGCGTTCGTGCTGAGTTCGCTGTTCTATATCCCCTTGCGGTATCTCGAGAAGAAGTACACGGGAAGGTAATGGAAGATGGTGGTGATGGCGGTGTCGGTTCAACACCGCAAGGGTGTACATATGCTCAACCTTTTTGGTATTAAATCTTTCATGGCACGCGGCGATAAGCATCCTTTTTTTTTTTTGGACTTTTTGTATAAAATACTTTATGACTGATGCCAAAAGACATGGTTTCGGGAAAACAACAGAGGCTTTTCCCCCATAATGTTTATTACCTGGTCGCGCCGTGTTGTTTAGGTAGAGCCATCGTCATCTTGCATAACTCAGAGAGCTTAACTTTCCCAGCCTTTGCAAAGCTTCATCGACCCTGTTGGGCACCCAATGGGTATATCAAAAGTGCTTCCCTCCCCGGGACAGCTTCGTTCACTTTCCCCCCTGCATACACATCGTCGTCTTCCCAGAGCATTCAGAATCATCGTCTGGCAGGGCACACTTGTCTACCAACGCTCGCTTCACTTCCAAGACAGCTTTGTTTACTTTAGCTCCTTCGTAGCACTTCATCGCACGATTCATCAGAAGCACCGCCTGGTATAGCACACTTGCCTACCAACTCTCACTTCACTTCCAAGACAACCTTGTTTACTTTGGCTCCTTCGAACCACTCCGCACACAATCAACGAACAACCACTGTCTGGCATACCGCAGCTGCAGCCATGCCTCGACTCTACCGTCCTACCATCCAGCCTCCTCCCGTGGGACAGACGCACGGGTGTCCCAAGTACCACCAGTACCCCACCGTCGAGGTCAAGAAGGAGATGCCCATGTGCCAGGCGTTTGCCATCCAGAACGACAAGAAGGCCGGCGAGATCGACGAGTTCCGCTGGGGAGCTGATCACCGGTGGCCAACGACACCAGACGACGAGCCAGAGGGCATCCGCTGGGTGGTGACGCCTACCAGCGACACCGACACCAAGAAACGGACGCGCAACCTCCTTCAATGGGTAAGCAGTCTCTCTCCCAAGTTGCAAGCCAGAGCATCCCCACTAACACGCCGCTCCAGGAAAAAAAAGCCATCGCGAGAAAGCTCTTCACGCGAGACATGGTCAACCTCATGCACGAGTGGCAGGACCTCGTGCAGTGGCTCTCCTACCGCCAGATGGTATCCTACTGGCTGGGCCTCGGGCGCTTCCGCTCGCACGTCTACACCGACGAGGCGTACATGGCGACGGTGCACCGGAACATGCCGCGTAGCGTGTGCCACGACGCCAAGCACCGCCTGCAGGTCAAGCTGTTTACGGTGCGGCACACGCCGAGCGATGAAGACTACTACTTCCTCATGTGCAAGTCGTTCTGCTACCTGCAGCGCCGCTTTCGCGAAAAGTTCCTGCAGCGCGTCGAGATGCTCGAGAACATGGCACGGCCGTTCCTCGACGACATGGCCCGGTATATGGCCATCAACGAGGCCCGACAGATGGTGGGCGGATACGTCAAGAGGGCCAAGATGTTCGAGGTCGTGGAGGAGTTTGACCTCAATATGAATGTCGACGCCGACGTGCTCGAGCGCCACGGGCGGTATGCGCCTACGGCTGATGGTTCTGGGCCAATGGTGCCTGCGCCGTGGAGGAACGAACCCATGGATTTTGACGGTACGATGTACTGTTACTCCAAGATGGTCGTGCCGCGGGAGACTTTTCGCTCGACGTGTCGACGGATCGCAGCAGAGTACGGTGCGACGCCCCCAAGAGGGTTGAGGGGGGCCCGTTACCTGTACTACCCATGAGAGGGGTGAGAGGGGATTGATGGCCTGGGTGAAGTTGTTCCCGTGGCGTTTTGGGTCGTACAGTATTGGACTGTGAGGCGTTTTGTTTACTGTATTGATCAATGGGCACGGCATAGATTGGAGTTGTATGAGTAATGTTACAATAATGCATAATTAGACGGATAGTTGGACGCAAGCCGCCCAGTCTTTAGTTGAATAGACATCATGAACAAAGCAAGCACTTGCGTCCTTGTCCTCTTGAGTCGTGAAGATGTAAAGATTGTGATTTCATTCAAGCCGTATCGTTCGATAGACGGAGTAACTACCTGCTCATAAAACACGTTCCCATTCCACATCAACTTCTCTCCAGTGATTATGACCCTTCACCATTTCAGCCCACCAAACGCATCCCTCGCTAACATTAGACCAGAGAACCAATTGCTCACACGCAAACATCTCGCCATGCCAACAACCCAAATTCTCAGCCATCAAGGCCCGCTTAAGCCAGCATCATAAAGGCACCGACAACAGCAGCCCCAGCCAAACCAGCGGGTCCCACGACATTCGCCACATTGTCGGTAGCACTCGCGCTCGCGCTCGCCGTGCCGCTGGCAGAGTCGTCGGTGGCCGTGGCGCTGCTTCCACTATCATCACTGTTAGTGGAAGAGCTCTCATCGGTGCCGGTGGCCTCTGCCGTCGCCGAGCCGGTCGAGGTCAGAGTGGTGCCGCTGCCGGTGACGGTGGTGACCTGCCTGTCGCTTGCCGTGTTCCCGGGGACAATGGTCGTGGTCAGCTGCGACGACGCCGTGGGCGCCGTGGCGTTGACCGTGATGCTCGCGGCGAGCGTGGACGAGCCCGAGGCGTAGCTGCTGCTGGCGAAGCCGCATGTGTACATAATGTCGTTGATGTCTGCATTGTCTCGTTAGCAACTGATCTCCAGGACTTCGAATTCTAAGCAGAACTTACCCTCAAGATCACCATCATCGATGTCGTTGTCATCATCGTCGTCGTCATCGTCGTTATCGTTGTTGTTCACGTTCTGGCGCATGCAGTCGGCGCACAGGGCGGTGATGCGGCTGACATTGAAGCTGTCGTTTGTGCAGACGCACTGGGCCTCGAGGCGGTCCTCGGTGCGGTCGTTGCTGTCGCCGCGGAGATCGACCTCGCAGGCGCGCGTGAGGTCGACGACGGGCTTGCAGATGGTTGCGCAGGCGGTGGGCACGTCGTCGTTGTCGAGCTGGATGTCTGCGCGGGCGAGGAGGAAGAGGGGGGTGAGGGCGAGGGCGATCTTTTGGGAGTGCATTGTGATAGTTGGTTGGGGTTGACTTGAGAGAGAAGGGGTTCAATTGATGCGAATTGGAGAGGAAACGTGTGTGTGATCCGAGGAGTGAGTGGTGAATGTGGTGATGGTGTTGTTGAGCCAAGGCGAGGAGCGTCTTGTTATTTATACACGACAGACGCAAACCACGATGATATCAATGCTTGGCACTTTCAAGCATCAGGTATCATGACAATCTCGTTGATCTTTTTTTCCGCAATACCCAATACGTACTATTCTTGGCAATTTCTAGAAGTGAGTCTCCAGTTTCCCGTCTCCGCAAGGGGTCTTCTCTCATCCGGCAGCAGTGCAACCAGCAGCAGAATGACATGTTCGCCTCGCTTTGACTTTGGTCTTGACTGGGATCTTTGCTTCGTCCAACAAATCAACTTTTGCCAAGACGCGGGGCCTGCGAGGCGAAGCCGGTCTTGGCGAGCGTCATGATGGGCGAGAGGTCGCTCGGACGTTGCGTCTACAGTGCAGAACAGTCGACAACAGACAGTTCAGTTCAGAACCCATCGACGAGTTACACGGCATAGAGACGATTAGTTGCACAGAAGGAATCAATTCTCCTATCCTCACCGGAGACCAACCATGGAAAACTCCCCGTGTCGCAGCGGCAGTCCCGGAGTCTCGGTGATGGTGATGCTTATTTCCATACCCCAGCCTGACTAATTTACGCATAATTTTTTAGAATGCTTTTCCCCCCGACGTGCCGAACGAAACGAAACAAGGATCTTCATTCATTCAATTTTGTTTTAGAGCTGGCAATGCATCCAACTCCCAGCCCCCCCTTGCCGTTTCCCTTCTGAGGAGTCCGCGTAAGTGTCTGCGGCTGGACAGATGCCGACTGGACAAAGAATCCCTGCATGGTCGCGTGACCAGAGCCGCTGCCTCTGTCTTTTCTGTGGAAACACTGCTTCCTCGATCGAATAACGGCGAGGCCAGAGGACTGGAGGTCGGGCATCGGTGGATCCTCGAGTGTGGCTGCAAAGGACGCGCAACCCCGACTTCCAGCTCGTCTAGGATCTACCGACGCAACAGGACAACCTCTTTGCGCTTGTCACTGCCAAGTCGCAGCCATGCATTTGTTTCACAATTCCCATGTGTCCAATCCCGAAGCCCAAACATGGCCGTCTGCCCAGCTCGACGCCCCACGCGGGATTAAAACCAGACGAACCAAGCGTGAGAAGATGGCTGTTGTACATCATAAATGGCAGGCCACGCGTTGTCCGTCTTGGCTGATGTTTCTATCTTTGGGGCCAAAAACTGCCTTGGGATGGGGAGAACCGAAAACCATGACTAGTAATCTGTGTTTGAGAGTCTGCCTCATGATGGAGGGTTTTGTGTTGGCGGAACTATTGTGCATACACAAGTTCACCGCCACGGGTAGAATTCCCAGATGATCGAATCCTGAAGGATTCGGACGCGTAAACTCATCCGAAGACATGACTTCATCGTTCACGACTTGGGCTTTGGCTGTGATGCGTATTTTGAGGCGGATCCTGCTTGGCAGTTCTCACACACAAACATGACTGCCTGATGAGTTACCTATACACACGAAGTGACGAAAGGAGTTCTTCTGCTGTGCAAAGAAAGCCGCTTGTCGCACAGCATTGAGGAGGGAAGATGAAGGGGCATTTGGGTTTCGAGTCGAGATGAAGTCGGAAATGAAGATGGAGCTATGCCAAAGGATAGAGTTTCTTACCTATTCCTTAAAGCCTTACTCTATCCCTCATGCAAAGCCGTCGCCTTGTGAGGCACGTCTCCGACTTCCGCGCATCCGAAGATTCAAGGGTTGCCGATTTGTTCGGAGGCGGACCGGGTTTCGGCGGCGGCGACCGAGCTGACACGCGGATCGGATCCGATGAATCCGGAGAGGGGGATGTGAGATTGAGATAACCCGATAAGATAAGCAATGGATTATAGATAAGCCGTGGTAAGATAAGAGGTTGCGATGTCATCTTCAAGATAGTTGCGCTATGTTCTTAAAATAGAGTCGTCTCCTTCGCTCCCCAGCTATGTAGGTAAGTTGGTCTACCTACGCAACGCTTTCCCCTTCCCATCACTTGAAATACACCAACCTCATATTAATATGGAATAGACACTATTGGATACTCACAAACAAGAAAGACCCCCGCACACGTTTGAGCGACTTCGATGCTATCAATTCCTCTTTAATTCAGGTTGGCCAACTTACCCTACAGACTAATCACAAACTCTCGGCTTATTCACACAACACACCGACATCGATGGCATATTCGTATCTGTGGTCAGCTCGCAAATGCCCCACGCTGCGCGCTTCTGCACGCATCTCAGCCCAGAAGAATCAATTATTCCAGGAATGAATCATCTGTAACGTTCCTCCGTGAGTCCGTCTCGACATGCAGCAATGCCACCACCACCCACCCCTGCTGCTGATCAACGCTCAGGCTAAAAGCAAAACGGTGCAAGCCCACCCTCTTGCCGCTTCCGTCCTCCGTAACAGACTGTGGCATGTCGCATTGGCTGGAATACGAATATCAGCCCCCACTTGGGTCCTTGCGCTGCATATGTCTGTTGTTGGTTTCCCTCCGTCTCACCGTCACCGTCACCGTCCCTCACGACATCATGCTCCCGTATAAAATCACCTCCATACCTCCCTCATCCCATCCCCTTCTCTCCTCCTTCATCAACTCCAACGGGATCGATCTCCATCTTTCCTCCCCCCCTCTCTCCCTACCCCCTTCTAGCCTTTACGGCCTCTCGTCTGTAGGGGAGGCCGCCGCCCCTCTACTCTGAATCAATGGCAGCAGCGTGTGCATCAGCCGCCAGCTGCGTCCGTCTCGCCATGGCCTTCTACCAGCCGAACCAGGCCTGCGACTCCGTCGACCCTCCATAATTTTCACCAAGAAGATTCTTTGGGGCTCCTCAGTCTTTTTCCTTCTCCTTCTTCCCAGCATGACAACACTTTCAACAACAATAATCATAACAATAACCCTTCTTCCGTCATCGACAACTCTCCCGCTCTTGAGTTTACCTACGACTTTACCGCTGCTGCCATCGACTTTGCCTCTGCCTCGCCCGACTTGCTCCTCGCTGGCCTGGAAGACAACAACAACAACAATTGGCTTGCCGACAGCTGTCTCTTGGACCCCAGCATTGATCTCTCGGGCGGTGGCGTCATGATCCCCGACATGGCGACTCACCAGACACCACCACTTGGGGACATGAGTGGCCATCTCGCGCTCCTCCACGACGGGTTCTTTACCCAAGACACAAGTCTTCTCCACACAACACCCCTCGAGCAGTCAACAGCCTCAGTCAACAGCCTCAAGACCACCTCCACCTCCACCTCAAACTCGCCCTCCTATGCCCCCAACTCGTCCGCCTTTTCCACCTTTGCCGTCAACCTCACCCCCGCTGCCGGCGCTCAGTCCTCGTCCTCCCCCAGCGACGACGGCAGCTTCTCATCAGCCAGCGGCAACAAGCGCAAAGCGTCTTCGCCACCCGAGGACGAAGTCCTCGCCAAGGACCTCAAGCGCCAGCGTAACACGCTCGCCGCTCGCAAGTATCGCCAGAAGCGCCTGGACCGCATCGCCGAGCTGGAGCAGGCCCTGGCCGACATGACGGGCGACCGCGACGACCTGCGGCTCAAGCTGGCGCGGCGCGAGGCCGAGGCGGATGCCCTGCGCGAGATGTTGCGCAGTAAGAAGTGAAAACCCATTATTTGTCAGTCAGTGTATGGATGTGGAAGAAACCAAACAGAAGAAGCTGAGAGTAGTCTCTTAATTAATCAAGAAAGACCATTATGGGACGGTTCAATGGATGCCGCGAATTGGTTCGCTGGTGGGAACACATGGGAGGTGGACGCAAGCACTTTCACATACTAGTTGTACATAATGCGATATTGAATCCATCCTTTAAAATGCATCTTCATGTTCTGTTCCCTTTGATCGCAATCCGTTCTTCACATGATTATGTATGCTATCTTGACCCTTCCTTCTATCCTGACAAGCCTAAACTAACGTCATCACGGCCATTGCCTCCCGAGACCAAAACCTATATCGGATGCGGATATAATTAGCACATGTGTCTGCACGGTGACATGGAAAGTACAAGTAAACTGCTAATGCTGTGTCTTTCAGACGATGTCGTTTCTTCCTTTTGTTTTTCGGCTCATGCGACTCATGGATGATGTCGTCGGATTCCGTTTCATTCTTCATGGACACTCTCTTTCTAGATTGTAGAACAAGAACTAGAGATTCTGGACTTACATGTAGGTTCACGGTGGCTTCGTCATGGTCTGTTGGCTGATTATCTTGCAATTGATGATGATATTGACTCTGTCTCGGATTCTTATATAGCCTCGTCTCTCTCTCTCTCTCTCTTCTCTACTGCTATTATTCCCACTAACCCCGCCGTCTCTCATCTCTCATCATTTCGACCAAACATGTCTCATCCGCATCGAAAATGATTCATTCTGACATGTTCTGATGCCCATGTCCTCAACCCGAGCTTCCCCTCTGAATGTCAGGCCAGGTTCATCCCCCGAATGTCACGTCAGAACCGTAACGAAAACGGTACCAGGGCCCAAAACGGTGGCATCATGGCGCTAAGTTGGAGGCGGGCGTTGATTGTGGGGCTCCCCTCACTTGATTCAGAATGAGCCAGAATGACTCATTTTTGACCGTCCGGAATAGGGAAGGGCGCGATCTTGGCATGGTTCACTCGCGGAGGGGCCGGGGAGACATTGAATCCAACGGAATGGCGGCTATGACATGCATGGATGGCCTCAGAATATATCCATCTTGGTCAAGGGAGTTGGCGAAGAGCTATGAGTGGTCCGAATAACCACAATCAACAACTCTCCCTGCACAGCTTCATGGCCCAAGAGTAAGCCCATCTTCATCCCGTCCTCGTTCCAAGACATCGCCATCTCCTCGCCTTTCTGTCCTCTCCTGCGCCTTCAATACCCAAACGTCCTCGCATACGATTCAAACCCCTCCATCGCATCCTCCCCAGGCCTATCCAGCAGCATCGGCACGTACTTCTGCACCCACTCCGACCGCCAATCCGCCGTGTACTCGGCCTTCATGTACTCCCAGTACTCGGGATACCACCCGGACTGCTCCCAGTCCAGCAGCGCCACCACCTTGCACGGCGACTCGTCGGACACCATGATGTTGCTCCGGTGCAGGTCTCCGTGCGTAAAAACAATCGCCGAAGCGTCCGGCACCAGCCGCCGGTACGGGTCCGGGATGTCCTCGGCTTTCACCCCGGGCCAGTGCTGGTCCAGCCCCGTGCGTATCGTGATGGACAGCCAGTCGTGGAACGCCTTGACGGACGGGAACGGGCCGGCCGGCGGTTTGACGCCGTTGCAGATGGAGCAGCAGCGCAGGTGAGTCCGGTTGATGTGGCCTATTTCCACTATGGTCAATTACCTGCGCGTGAAGTCACAGATGAAAGAAATGCTCCAATTGAAGACGTACCGACGAAAGCATGGCCGGCCTCCTGGCCCAGACTCCGCAGTCTATCCAGTATCTTCCTCAACTCCCCGCAAAACCCGACTCGCTCAGCATCACTCATCGTCTCCCACCGGCTCTCCACGGTAACACCCTTCACAAGCTCCATGTACAAGATGGTGTGCTCGCCGTCAACCTCCCAGCCATAGATCTCGGGCACCGGAAAGTCCAACCTTCTTAGCGCCCACAGACACTGGCCCTCGGCGACCGTCACCTCCGGGTCGCGGCCCAGCTTGACGACGAGCCCGAGGTCTTCGTAGAACAGCGGCTTGCGGAACGACATGAAGCGTTTCGGGGCCTCTGCCGTGCTCCGCGCCCAGACTTCTGCGGGAGTTGGGAGCTTGGCGTCGGGGCCGTTGCGCACGAAGAAGGACGAGTCCTTGAATGTCATGGACGCGTTCGAGGGGAGGGAGGAGAGGGAGATGACGGGGCCTGGGTCTTTCGACATTTTGCTAACGGGCTCCTGCTCGACAGGAGCTGTTCTAGGATGGCATTGGCAAACTCGTTTGCGTGCTGGGGGGGTTGCTGAAGGGAAAGTTGCTCCTCAGCCTTGCGCCCGCTTCATGTTTTTGCGCCGACTGGCGAAACTAGTTACACGGAGAAGCCGACACTATCTCTGAGACCTGCATAAGTTATCGTTAACCACGTAAAGACCACTGGAAAAAGATGAATTGTTTGGTCTAGTAGAGTCCTACAATGTTGGCTCGATTGGGTCGTTTCCCTGGTGGCTGTTGATGGCGTTGGCTGAAACGCTCATGCCCACGCAACCAACGGCACTCTAGGCAACAGACCCCTTCACGGTGGCTTGTCTCCAAATCCCTCACCAGTAGAATGTCCTGGAAGACTTTGAGATTCTTTTCGTATTGTTCATTTGCATTTCTCTTTGTTCGACATTGAGTGTCGCAATGTCATTGCGCGCCGCCGTCTACGTGATGATTCAGCCCGCAAACTGTCTCCTCGTCCCAATCCCGATATGCCTCTCGAGTTTGATGAATCAGCCTTGAGCGGTGCCTAACGTTCGAGAACAAGATGGTTGAAACCGAGGCGATCAGCCAAGACATCATGCTTGAAAGTCCTTTGTTGGTTGTCCACTGTATGCCTCGCTCTAGAAACCAAAGCCCGAAGTTCGCCTGTCCTCGACCGTCCGTCATCTTTGCCTACCCACCTCAATAGCCACCGAGATCCAAGTCAGAGATTCTACTTCATAGCATATGCCTTGACCGAGTGCCGATGGAATGCCCCTTCGGAAAGGTGCCAGTCTAGTATCGAACATGTGCTATAAGCCAACATGTTCAACGGCTGCGACCTACTGGCCCCATCACTCTAAAGCCCCAAGAACAACAGTCGATCGTGCGCAAAGTATTCTATCGTATCTTCGAGTGCACTTGACTCCATTGTTTCGTTCGGAAATCCAATATGGATCGTGGCTTTGGATCTAGCTTCGAGTTCCCTCGATCCATCTGCGGTGGCATCTGAATTTGACGAACGAGTATAAGTGTGACAACCGATGAGAGAGAATTGCGAGAAAACCAAAAACCTACACCACCCCATCTGCTAATCTTGTAGTCTGCAGAAGCTCGGCCGAGGCGTTCTAGAATCGTACGTCATGGCCAGCCTCGGTCACCTGGATCGCACTCGAAGTAGTCGTCGTAAAGGGCGTTCCCTTTGAAGGGTAACAAAGCCCGTGGAACTTCATGTCCTCGTACTTAACTAAGAAATAGCTGCGCTTATGTGTGTAATATGGCCATCATGCCGTGTTTCATCTGGCCAGATGCGGTTATAACCTCTCTTTACTTGAAACGAACTATTTCGAAACCTGGTTTCACGTCGTGTCGCTTCATTTCAGCCTTGGGAATGCAAGTGTCAATTAACAAATCGACCAAACCTCGCAACTCTACTTCGGAGATGGCATTTCCTGAGAAGATTCTCTTTCACTTACGACTGAAACTTGCCGTTCGAGAGCTAACTCGAGACCCCTCACCCAGGCGACCCATTGTCTACCCAAGGACATCTGACAGCCTCCAACCAGTCCGCCTCTGCGATACTACGCCCGGCCCCATCACAACTCGCACTTCTTACAGTCTACAAACCTCACCCCATTTACGAGGAGAAACCGACTACGTCACAACATACCCGTGACCCTCACCTTGCCTCCAAACCGGTTAGACCCTATCAAGCCCCCTCTTCTCTCTTCCCTCTCCCTTGACAAGCATCATGCTTGGACATGACCACCACAGCGGCTCGGCCGGTTGGGGCGGCCCGCACGTCGTCGTGTTCTTTACTTTTATCATCCTCTTCATCTTTTCTTTTTATACTCTCCACTATCTTCCCGCCCGCTAGTTCATCCGCCCAGAGTTCAGGCTATCTGATGAATGAACCCTGGCGCCCGGTAGCCATGTTGCGGGCTTGCGGCTGGGGCGTCGAGACAGAGTTGGTGTATTGTAGAGTTTAGAGGAAAACGAGGAAACGAGCCAGAGCCTTTCGTGAACAACCTTGGTCGACAGCTTAAAGGTATGCCAAACACGCCACCAAGCCGTCATCGTGTCAACTGGACCATGAAAGGAGGCGCCCAAAGTGTCCACGAGTTGTCCCGGTCCCGAACATTCTTCGCCCTTCCGGGTTTCCACACACCCACCGGGGAGAGAAGATTTATGTACCAGTATCGCCTTGAATAGTGGTGAAATGCTTACCAAAACATGTGAAAGGAACACGCGTGGCGATGAGTCTTAAACACGACAGGCCCGTCACGCGTCCATCCCCTTCGCGATGGATGCCAGTACCTTCGTTTCTTCGACGAGGAATGGTACGTTTTCATTCGCCGTCTCATCCCACACTGTGATACGTGTGCGCAACGCCCGTAGGCGTTCCACCTCGCCTCGGATTTCCAGCCAGCCCAAAACCTCTACACACCATCCCCAGGTCACATGTCTGGTCACACGCCCGCTAGTCTGATGGCAGCACTGCGCAACATGAAGTTGGCCCAGGGATATCATTGGATCATGGCGGGGGGTGGCTTGGTCGTCCTAAACGTCGAAGCTGCCTTACTAGTAGTTTACTAGTTCAGTGAGGCTCTCGTGGTGGACAGACTCAGCCAAGGGACCATGGATCGTAGATGGTGTTACTGTTGAACACCTCTTGAGACAGCTCGAATGAGGAATCTGGCGTAATAACGCCGTTGAAGCATCCAGATCGCAATACTTATGTCATTAAACCATCATAACACTTATTTCGCAGATCCAGACACTTGATGGTCGTCGAGTAGTGATCCCATGGACATCGAGAACATAATAGTGCCGGGTCGGTCGGGGACCCTTGAAGATCTTCACAACTCGATACCCTAGCCCATCGGAGCTGATATCAAAAAAGCTACAGGGAAATGACGATCCTTGCACCCTAAATGAAGAATCAAGTTGTTCTGGGTTAAAAGGGCTTGTGAGCAGTGTTGCGTGGGGGGGTAGTGGCGGGCGGGACAATATCTTTCGACGAGCGGACCCTGGCACACATTTCGGAGCTTTCGCACCGGCATTTATGTCTGAACGTGAGGAATAGATGCTGCTAACCCCAAATACAGCGATAGATCTTTCGGGGACGCATCGATGAGGCAAAAATATGAGCCTGGGACGTGACGATGGTGTGGGAAAGGGACTGACGACTCCGCCATCTCCCGGGTCGGATGATGTGGGGCAGGGATCATGAGATTCTGTGAGATGCTAGTATGTGCCCGGGAACAGGCCGATCGCAGGCTTGATGGTGTGCAGGCGAGGGTTGGGGGTATGAGGGTCCTTGTTCGAGAGTGAGATTCGGTAGTCGAGGCGACTGGTCCCTAACTCGTTTGCGTAGTAGCCTAGTGAACACTCATCCGGGGAAACTAGAGACGCGCATATAGCGGCTTCTATTTGACGTCAGCACGAGGCTTTGCAGGCCAGTCGAGACCACGGAAAGCCTGTGTAATGTGCAATGGGTGGCGGAGATGAAAGACGGGACACCGAACCCAGCTTCTCGGTCATCGGTGCGGTAGAATATTCGACAGGACCACGCATGTGGCAATAGAAGTCAAGTCTGGGGACGCCATGCAAGCCACTAGAACCCCTCCCTCACCTGAGATGGAGGAGTTCACAGAGGAGGGTTGTGGATAAGGCTGGACGGGCGTCGTGTAACTTGGGCCATGGCAGTCAAGCTAACTCCGAAGCTCAGCTTGGAGCTAGTCAGGCGCGCAACGGCAATGGACATCAACACAACACGAGGGCAAGCCAAGGAAAGGTGGTTGGGGAGTGCAGACACTGGCTGGCAACTTGCACGCGGTCGGGGCAAAGGGGGGCAGAGTGGTGGAGAAAAACGGGAGGAGACATGAAGGTGGTGAAGTTGTGATGGTGGCTGAGAAGGGCTGGTGTGGGTGGCCATCCGCCTGAGACACTCCAAGGATGAGGTCGAGGGCACTTGGTTGGGACCGTGGCGTTAACGAGCCAGACCACATCTGAAGAAGGTGCATCATTGGCATGTTGACTTGGCGCGCAAAACGGCGACATGCGAGTTGTTTGAATGGCATGTCGTTTCGGGGACGGAGATATGACTAGCATCGACTATTGTCTGCAGGGACGAATATTGTTCGTCGATCACCTCGCATTATGCGAAGCGCGAACTCCTGCAGACTGTGGAAGGCCGACGGCGAATTAGCAACGAGGAGAAAGACACCAAAGAACAAGTGCCAGTTGTGGTTTCCGACGGGAGAGAAACCAGCCCTGGAGGCGGACAAGCGGGAAGCTAGATAATTCGTAGGCTGCATGGCTTGCCAAAGGTGCACGATGGTGGGTGGGAGACGATCGACGGCATATTCGGACCACCAAGCTAGAACCCGACATTTCAGCGAGGAATGACACGAGGGGGACAAAGGACTCTTCCAGGTTGGAAGAGAGACCCTTCTGTGATAGATGGAGGAGTGGGGATCAGCGGGAGAGAACGAGGTGGCAGCTTGACCAGTTGTCAAGATAGGCTGAGGTTGTGAGTGTGGTTGGGCAAGTCGAACAACTCGAACAGTCGAGACATGAGAGCTGGGCACAAGCCCCCTTGAGGGTTAGTTAGGAGGCGTTGGCTGTACGTAAATGTCAGGGCTCGAGGCTGTCTCCGGGGAAGCTGAGGGATCCAGCCTGCAGCTGCAAAGCTCCAATAATTGAAGCTATGTTGGCTGGTGTATGCTTGGCTGTGGCAGCTGTGCCACATAGACCTGGGGGCAAAAGGTGCGCAGTGCGAGTGGCAGAGAGGCTGCGGGTATGCACAAGAAGCATCCCTGTCAGTGATTCTCTGAGCGTCGGCGAGTGTGTGGGCGAGAAGAGCGTGAACGAATCCATGAATGTGTTGGTGTGTGGTTAGAGTGGAGGACGTCAGTTGGAGTTCCCCATTGCGACCTTTGGAGGTCGATGTACGTACCTGGTCCCTCGTCCGATCATGTCCTGGGCGAAAGGCTGCCTCAGGTCTAACTGCGGGGTCTATTTCTGGCAGTCTGCAGGTGCAAACCATGCAATATGGAAAGGGAAGGCGCTCGGGCCCGCACCAGGGATAGCGCCAGATGCTGGAGGCGCCCCCTGTAACCTCAATGGCCCTTGGTGTTCTTAGGGGGTTCCTCCTTCTCGAGGGACCGGGCGTCAGCGGGCTTCCGAGGCGCTGAGAGATCGCTACCGTCAGAGGACGCAGCCCGCGAGAGGCGCCCCCTCCTCAGTGGCTGGTGCACCCTAGGCCGTCCCGTATCGGGAATGCTGCGTTTCCCGGCGTCTTGCAGGTGACATGATCCTTGCAGCTCGACCTTTGTTGCTTGCTCAGTTGCTGCAGCATGGCGTCAGTCAACGCACAGTCAAGATTGCTTTTTATTCTCGTGTGCTTTGTATCACAATGGCTGGCGATGTTTTCTGGAAGTCTATGCATTGAGTTATGTTTCAGTGCGGAGATATTTCCTCACGAAACCGTCTGTGGGAGGTAACGCAACACCACTCAGGCTGCTTACTTGAGCAAACTTGAACGCCTTGGGCGTTGGCTGTCTCGAAACGGATTCAACTGCAGCACGAGCGGGCACTTTGGGCAACGGTGGACCAAGGATCTAGCTATCATATTACCAGGATCTGACTGCGGACGAACTATATTGGATAAGCAAGCTGCCCATTGCAGCGACAAATGCTTCGTCATGGAAGCATAATGTCAGCTCGAAGATTCCATATTGAGCAAGACGGCAAACCTTACGTTTTAACGTGGGCTATCCAGCCAGGGCTGGGTCGGCTCCTTCGCGACTCTGGATGACTGCTGCAACGCTATCAAGCAATGCATGAATGGTTGGTTGCACTCTCCAGCAGAACGGGCAACGCGAGCGCGCAAGCGACAAGACAAGGCCCGGGCTGGCCGAGTTTGGGATAGCGGCCGACATCTGCCTTGATCGTCAAGACTGCGGCGGCGGTTGAGGGGGCATGGCCGCATGGATGTCAGAATGTGGATGTGGATGGACATGGGCACAGCAGACCTCAGCGAACATTGTATGGCATTATCATGGTTGGGCAGGCAAAGAATAATACAACAGGGGTGGTGTGTTTGGAGATGACAACAGAAGGTCTCGTAACTTACGCGATGATGCATGGGAGGCGAGACGAGAAAGGCAGGCAAAGACATTTTTGGTGAATGGCGCATCTCTTCTCATTGAGGGAGGTCTGAATTCAAAGCCATGCGCTCGAATTGAAACAAGACCGGACCAAGCAAATACGATGGCAGAAGAAGGCAAAGGTTTCTCGATGTTCGGATCCTAGGTTTCCCGTGTACATCAACAGGGGTTTTAAGGTGCGTTGCCTCTGTCAGGATGACGAGTAAACGCTACAATCTGGGTTATTACGAACTAGTCACGGAGATGGTGGTGAGGATGCGTGATCGACAAGAGATGCCGAGCGAGGCTTTAGGGGTTGGGGTCAATTGCCCCAGGTTTTTTCCCGTTCCTCGTCCATTGGCCTTGTCTTGGGCCTCTGAGTCGAGGTCTGGGTTTTAAACGAGGGCCATGATGGAGGGTGCGCCGGCATTCGGGGATGTGCCAGACGAGGGTGATGGGAATAGCTTCGTACTGGACGAAGGAGGGACTGGTGACCATTCATTTAGAACAGTGTGTCCCCCTCAGGCTCACATCCACGCCAATCGCACCCAAGGCTCAGCCAGCCATGGTCAAAGAGCAGTGTTGAGTGTGGAGGGGCGGGAGGATTATGATGAGAGTAACATGGGCCCATGATTTCGAACCTGGTACAGCCCAAGAGAGAGAGTATCATGTTGTCCCTGGCCTCGTAGAGAAACCACAACAATATCAGTTTATCCCCCAACTTGCCCCCAAACCCGGTTTCCATATATTATTTGTGGGGAGTATCAGGAAGCGGACAAGAATGGTAACACGACAAGTTACGGATAGCGCACCCCCATTCCAGAGACAGACTCGTGGCCATCGCACTGAGACTGCAGTGTCATGTCTAGGAGATAATTGGACTTGATCAAGATTCAACCCTCCAGCTCATCCAAAAAGCGATGTGTGACCAGGCCTGAGAAGCGCGTCTTGGTGTCCGACCTGGCATGACCTGATCCGAAGAGGGCGTTCACTCTCTTCCTCTTTGGGCGCATGTCTCGAGCTGATGCGCCAACTTGCATGAGAAATGGACAAACCACAGCTTTCATCCGGTGATTAAAGTTCCATCTATGCAAATGGCTTGGGCTAGAGGAGCTGAGAGGGACAGGAGAAGAGAGACATGCATGTTAGGCGGCTGGACGCCTCATTTACATTACTTACCCAACCCTCGCTCCAGTTACCCCATTTCCAACAGTTTTCACGGTAACAGCTGTATGTATTCATTCATTCCCCATCCACCGCGTGCTCCCCAAACGTGGTGGGTACTTGTGACTCCATGCTGGAGAGGCCAGGCAGATAGGCAGAATAGCGGGGGTCTCACGAGTCTCGGGAGCCAGGATGTGGGTTCCTTGTCCTTGTTCCCTCTCGCTCCCGCATGGCTGTCGTGCTCCTGTGCTACCTGCGGACCGGCCGGTACCACTGGAACGACATGCGGACGACGACGCAAGAGGCAAGGCGGGACTGGTTCTCATCCTCGCGCAGCCTTGGCCGTGGAGGAGCGAACTGGGAACTGGACGATGCTGATGAATGGATGCAATGGCTGTGAAGGATTTCAGGCTGGCTCGAGGGGCTCGTTTGTGAGATGCAAGACGAGACTAATAGTAGAACACCACTCTCACCACTGCCGCTCCCACCATTACCGGCCCAGACCCAATACCCAACACCATCAACCAACCAACAGGCATCCTAGGGAGGCGAATAGGGATGTCTTGTCTGCCTTTCCAAGTAGTCAGCCATTCAGTTCACTTTAGACCAAGGTCTGTAAAGCCTGCGTGAGTGACATGCCCCCCCGAGGCCAGAGACGATAAAAGGCGCCTTTGCCCCGACCTCGTCTCCCTCGACGAATGACCTTGAACATGGCTCAAGTATCGTCGTCGTCTCTTTCGTTCTTCTTCTGGTCTTTTCTGTCTCTTCCACACACTTCCGACCGTTACCATCGATGACGAACAAGCCCAGTCGCGTGCCTACCATCACTATCCCACTTCGTCCCAAGTGTCGTCTTACCTGGGTTCCCTCTGACGCGCTTCATCCCAATACAGCAACTTCCGCCTCTTCCGCCAGTCTTGATAATCAGATTCTGACGCTGAATTCTTACGTTGCTTACTTGGAATAACACCACTTATACGACAGTGTTTCCGAAATAGGCTTGCCATCCTTTCTTGCTCTTCACCCTTGCTCGGAGAGGCGGTGCTTCGTTGAACTGCGGATATACGGTACCTACATATTCACGGCTCGTTGGCTGTCCGTCGACAACTTGAGCGAGGCTTTGACCGTTCCTCCGCGCGTACCTGAAAAAGTAACATAATAACTATCGTCCATTCGCATTCGCAATAGAGCTGGACCCAATCATCATCATCCCCTCTCTATTATTAGCCGAGAGGAAGCAGTTGTGAGTACCCTACACAGCCGATAGAACCTGGTCTCCATTGTTGGGAGTCCAGACCAAAACTCTCGATCCTTCAGGGCAATTGATCCACTGACTCGTTCTCGCCCGCCACCCGCAAAAGGCCGAAACGTTCGCGCATTACCCCTACGCTATTCCTATCTACGCTTCTCAAGCGCTGCTACACGGAGAAGTGACTTAATCGTGCAGCGGTCGGAGGTTGCCCAGCTGACTGGTGGTTGATGCAAGCAATCCCTTACTCCTTCTGGCTGGCATCGTCTTGCCTGCCGCTTCCTGTTTGGTGCAGCGCATCGCCTTCCTTAACACTAATACCAACATCACGTCACTCCCGTCTCCTTCCTTCCGTCTCGTCTCCTTTTCTCTTCTAATTCGACTTTGTCAAAACACCAAAGGAAGACTCATCGTTACTATCTCACCTCCTCACTTCCCCCCCTCATTTAAATCGGCTTCGGCATCCCTCCGTCCAACCATCCGTTCCCCCATCTCACACAGACCCAGGCACAAGGGTCCTAGTCAAAACATCTCGCTGGGGTTTACTCCAGTCTCCGTACGAAGTACAACATTGCGACATTGTCAATACAAACCTATCACCGCGGTATCTCCTCTCCGCTGATATCCCTACCGGTCCATACAGTAGGTGTGTCCTGTACCACCACGCCGCCCTGGCATTTCCCCAACTTACTCACCTCATTTCACAGTGCCCAAACCATCTCAGACATTCAACACGGGCCAAACCCAACCCAACCTAGGTATCCCGATCCAGCGGCGCCCGCCATTGATTTGATCCCCCCACCTTATTACAGCCCACCTTCGTCCACCATTGCCCGCCATTGCCCTCCTCAGCGCCGAACGCCCACCATAAATTCGCCTTTGAGCCACGGGCGCCCTCCACGAGCGAGCAAGCGAACGAACGAACGAGTGAGGACCCTCTTTGCCGCCCGCTCCGCCGCCGCTTTCACGCAACCCTCACCTCAGCCTCCTCCCGATTCTGCTTCCTTCCTCCCCTTCCTTTCCTCTTACACTATCCTGCCTCGGCTCCTTCTCCTTCTCCCAGAGACGTCGCCTTCTGCTCCTACGATGCCCGACTTTCGTCACGCCCGGAGCGGCAGCCTTAACGTCTCTTCGCCCACCAACGGAACCCAGGCCCAGGCCACCTCCATGGCTACCGCGTCCTCTCCCCGCTTCGATGGGCCCCGAAGCCCTCCGAGTATGTTGCACACGACCCCCCCGCGTCGAGCCATGGCTCTCCCACATGCCTTTGTCCCACTCTCTAAACTGACACAATGCATCATGATAGACACATCTCACGTCCCGTGCAAGTTCTTTCGTCAGGGTGCTTGCCAAGCAGGCAATGCTTGTCCCTTCAGTCATGACCTCGGTGCTGCTGCCGAGAACATCTGCAAATACTTCGCAAAGGTGCGCTATATCATCGTCGCCCGTCGCTACCCGCAGCCATCTCAATGGCAAACGCTCCCAAACTGAGAAGTCGCGAAATCTAACAATTGCCTCGTCCATAGGGAAACTGCAAATTCGGACCCAAATGTGCCAACATTCACGTCCTCCCCGACGGTCGGCGCATCAATTACGGCAAGAATGGCGTCACGATAGGCGCGGCGCCCATCACTCTCGCAGGTCGATCCAACCCCGCTCCCGCCCAGAATCAACCGTCTACCAGCGCCCTCACCAGTTCGCTCTTCCGCGCCGAAGTCCCTTCCTATACCTCAGCCTATCCTTACGATGAGCGACAGCAACACACGCTGGGTCGCCAACCAAGTCTTGAAAATGGCCTTCCTACTATCGATATGTCCTACACGGGATCCGCCTACGGTTCACCCCGGGACGAGGACTCGAACCGCTTTGGTCTCGGCCTGTCCCCTGTTAACGGCAAGGGCTTGTCGGTCCTGGATGCTCCTCTTCCAGCCTCATTCGACTCGAATGGCATTTCCAATGCCGCCCGATTTCCTGCCGCCCCGTGGCCTTCTTCAGTTCCCTCCAAATTTGGTCTCGAATCGCCCTCTCAATCCCTGAGCACCTCGAAAGACCCCCGCAACTCCGAAACTCTCAAGCTGCTACATACCTCTGCTTTTGGTTCTTCGGATCATCTCATTGCTCCCATTCCCAACAGCCCACCCAGCTCTCAACTGACCAACAATGTGGAGGAGTACTTTGGAAAACGAGCTATGCACTCTTCCCGACTCACTAAGCCAAGGATGCTTTCTTCCAGCGTGCCCAAGACCTCATCCATCGACAAGGATTGGGAGGCCGAATTTCCCTTTGGAGACGAAGATGATACCCTACCCGAGAATTATGTGCCCGAAAATCTCCAGGACCTCTTGACCCCTGCCGAAAAGGCCCGACGGGGCTCGATGCGCGCCGATAGCAGTGATGCTGGTCTGGATGCTCTCAGTAAGTATGGGAGCCCGATCGGAACCAGCCCAAGCCGATGGGGCCCCATGTTTCAGCGACAGAAAGAAGAGGAAGAGGCTGCTCGGTCCGCCCGAAACGCGGCTTCGCCGTTTGGACATGTCGGCAGCCCACTCCGAAACTCGATCCTCGCCCAAGAGATGGACAAGAACTCCAGCAGTCTCGCCCGCCCTTCTTCATTCCGCTCAGCCAGCGAGTCTATGTCCATGCTCTCCCAACAGCTTCAGCGTAGCCGCCTTGACGACTCTAGCAATTCAAGCCCTCTGCTTCATCCGTCTACCGCTCGAGCTCCAATTAGCGCAATGAGCTCCTTGAGCCCCATCGGCAACCCTCGCGGGATAGAGCGCCACGTGTCTAGTGGCAGCATCAGCTCGTCCATGAATGGACGATTCACTACTCCCATTAACGAAGACGATGAAATGTTCCATATGGAGGGCATGGAGGAGGATGGCGAGTCCGCCGCCGCCAAGACCCCCAAGCGAACTTCGGCTGGCCTGGGCATGGGTGCCTGGAGCAGCTATGCCGGGGTCGTGGCAGGCAAGAATGCCACCAATGGGACCAAGGGGACCAGAGACTCTGTGCCTGTGAGTGGACGATGATGTTCATACTCTGACAGAGACGCCTCGCTCCTCAACGGGCGAGGACAATAAAAGCAAGCCATCCTTTGCATTGGAGATTGATAGATGACGACTACGCAATCAAGCGGATCTACGAGCGTTGCATTTCCTGGACACAGAGCGCGCAGTGCTCTTTATCTTGCAGCGTTGGCTGTTACGGAAAGAGAAAATTGTGTGTTTTCGTTGCGAATCGTTGGTCCCGGCTTCTCAAAAGGATATAGGATACACGGCACGGAGTTTTTGTATTTGATTTGAAAATTTTTAGGTTAGGGGAGGGAGGAGTTTGTGATTTTGATCTCGTTGATCGCCAATGAGGGTGACGAGGCACCGACAGGCCAGGGGAGACGGAGGTCATTGGTTTGCGTTTTCGCTATCGACACTATTCATATCATACGACAACTACCATTGGGTGGTTTTCTATTTTGGATGAGAGTGAGAGGGAACAATGATTAAAGAAATACGGCCGGCTTCTGAGGGCTGCGGGGTGGATCTCGGTTCCGGTGTTGGGGTTTCTGGATGCCCAAAAATGAAACAATATCTGTACAGCGGACGAATACTTGGAGAAAGAGGCTTTTTAGTTATTGGAGAGCGACATACGAGAGACGAGTTAGTTGGCTGGTGACTGAATCTAAGCGTTCGACGTGTTTCAGCCCGTCAAAACTTGTATTATGCCGCAAGTCGATGATGCCCCGATGCGTGCGAGCGCTGTACATTGATTGGTGAATAGTTGAGTTTCACGATAGCCTGCACACAGGTTGACACGTAGGTACACCCATCAGAGTAAGGGCCATGCATGTTTCATCTCCTTCTCACACGTGCGAATACTCCTGTCATAATATACAGCACGTCATATCACTTCACAATGCGTCAGAGTCATAATTTATTTTGGCAGAGGTGAGCAACAGGGTTCTATAAACTAGTACAAGGGTAGGCAACAGCGGTGAGAAGCTTTCCACAATGGCCATCACAATACTGACATCCCAGAGTTTGTTCTTTCGCCGTCATGTACCACCCCACCTGGGGAAGAAGGCAGCCCACCACCAACCGGCTTCTGGGAGATTTGAGGACAAGACCCCGAAGACACGCGCAATAAAATGACAGCATATGGTTCCCTTTCTCTTCCTTCTCCCTCTCTCTCCACTACTGGAAAACTCCGAAAGTCTCCTTTGACTTGGTTGTCTGTCCAGCTCAAGAAGACAGCCTGTGAAACTGCGCCGGCAACCCCCTCCCCTATCAAAAAAGGCGCCGTTGCATGAGGATTTTTGCTCCCAACATGTCTAAGATGCAAGGGGTGATTTGGGGGGATGGTGGGTTTTTAATTGTACAAAGGGGAGGTTATGGGGAGTGCGAGGAGTTTAGTTGGCATCGGGCTGCTTGAGGATGTACTCAACGGCATGCTCGACTGGATGCACAGGTTAGCGAGGTTGTTGGAGAAGATTGCGGGTGAACTAGGAAACGTACGGGAGTGGATGGAGTCGGCATCCTTGTCGGGAATCTCGATGCTGAACTCCTCCTCGATGGCCATGACGACCTCGACGGTATCGAGACTATCAAGACCGAGGTCGTTGGCGAAGTGGCCAGGGGACTTGATCTGTTTGCAGGCATTAGAATGTGTTCGATGGTCAGGTGAGATGACAAAAAGTTGTTATCGGGAACATACGTTGGAGACATCGTTGACCTGTGATATACATGGTTAGCTTCTTGCTTGATAGAACCGCTTAGAAGAGATCGGGGAGAAGGCGTCAACAACGGCGGGAGGGGATAAGAGCAAAGACAACACTCAAAACCTGAGAGTATCCCCAATGCTACCATCTCCATTCCCAATCCACTACGCAAAGACCGAAATGACCGAATTGACCGAGTCCTATCAACCTCTCCTCCGACCCGGCCTTCTCATCCGGGGAATAGCATGGGAAGTTATAGCTCACCTTGTCAAAGCCCTGCAGCAAGCTGATGATGCGGCCCTCGACCTCCTCCTTGTTCAGAGAGCCACCGGCGCTGTACATCCTCACGCTCTGGAAGCTCTGGATCTTGGGCAGGACGGCGGCAGCGCGGGGAGCGACGGCGGTTCTTCGCACGGCCAGGGAGGCGGCGGGACGGATGGCGGCGCGGGCGGCCGAGGCGGAGCGGAGGACGGCGGTGCGGAACATTGTGGCGGTCGGGGAGTCGTCAATTGAGGTGGATAGACGGCGCTGGATTAGGAGAGGGCGGGTGGTTTGGTTGGTGGTGGGTTGGTTTTGGATGAGGAAGTGGTGATGATAAATTTCTCGTTGCTGTTCGGGTCACGGAGAGTCGGAGCTCGCTGCGGATTAGCGCATCACGTGATGGGTACGTACCGCTGAGAATTAGGTGCTGCGACGTCAGTGTGAGCGCTGCGTTGTTATTGGGTTGTTGTTCCCGAGGGTATTATCGCCATGAGGTGCATCTCGAAGAGCTCAATTGGGTGGCATCAGGCGGAATTTTATGCTTTAAAAATGAGATAATTCGAAATAGAGATGCTCTATTATTTGGAGAAATTTTTATCGGATTTTTGAAAGCTGCATTGCGGGTTCAATTGTTGTTCAACTGGCTTGTCTCGTTATTGCCCGTTGCCGAAGTCAGCACAAAAGTCTCAACTCTTATTGGTCCCACTCTGTATCTAACTTGACCTTGTAGAACTGGAATGCATTTGATCTGAGAAGTGAATGGGTCTATCCTTAATGCCAATTGGGCTGAGGAAGCCGACTTCACTTGCTGGGACGATGAAAGCGAGACTATGTTCTAGCAACGAAAGCCTCGCAACTTAAGTTTCTGGAGGAAAGCCAATTGGACTTGATCAGTTGATTGTCTTGCACCCAAGTTGTCTTACATGCCTGGACTTGTCTCTTCGTCTATTCTATGAGACCTTTACCTCGTGGAGGAACTTCTCGTAAACAACTGTATCGCAGCGACCGTTTCGATCCACGTTTGCCGAGGACTTGTACCACAGTCTCCTGCTGATACGTCGTTTCATCATAGAACAAACAAATCTAGGCCAAACTACTCCCAAGACCGTATGCTTTTCGTCTCTAGTTTCATTATCCGAGAATTCGGGTTAGATGCCAACAAACATTTGGGTTATGTATCACCATTTAGACATCTTTGGCTGTCATTTGCGTTAGGTAAGGTAGGTGCATAGGAGTTGCCTGATCCCTAAACGACCTTCTGATCCTCGACGAGGAAGGAACGGGCTGATGTTCTTGATCCTCTTGCTCCTGAGCAGATCCTTCATCAACATTCGCATTCCCCTTCTCTTCCCTCTACACAACCACTAGCAAGTCAAGATGAAGCTCACCACCCTCCTCATTCTCGCCCTTGCCTCCCTCATATCCTCCTGTCTCCTCCCCTCCGAAGTCAACCCAAATCTCGCCGCCAACACCTGGGTCCCGCCTGCTCCCCGCACCCACATCCCCATAGGCACCGGCGACCGCTTCGCCAACGGCACCCTCGCCCCCGTCGGCCTCGGTGTCCACGACCGTAACCTCAAGTCCATCCTCACCCCTACCGAGATCGACTCTGGCTTACGTGCCCTCGCCAACCTCTTCCCCAAAGATGTCACGCTCTTCCAGCCCCCCTACACCACTTATGAGAATGCTCACCTGCACGGCGCCAGCGTCGGCGCAAACCCTCGCGTCTTCATCATGAGCGGTATCCATGCCCGTGAGCGCGGAGGGCCCGACGATGTGCTGTACTTTCTCGCCGACCTGCTGCAAGCCCGACTGGCTCGCACTGGCATCAAGTACGGCGACGCCGTGTACACACGTCAGCAAGTTGTCACGGCCTTGAATGTAGGTATTGTGGTGCTCCCGCTCGTCAACCCGGACGGCGTGGCGTACGACCAGCAGACAGATAGTTGCTGGCGCAAGAACCGCAACCCAGCCAGCAGCGTGCTCGACCCAGGAGTGGACCTGAACCGCAACTTTGACTTCCTGTGGAATTACACGGAGGCATTTAGCTCGCAGGCTGACCTGAGCGCCGCGGCTTCCGACGACCCGGCGAGCGAAGTCTTCCACGGTGAGGCGCCCATGTCTGAGCCCGAAGTGAAGAATGTGGAGTGGGTGCTGGACTCGTTTCCGAATCTGACGTGGTTCCTCGACTTGCATTCCTTTGGAGGCGAGATCCTATACGCCTGGGGCGACGACAACCTACAGACGCAAAACAAGACGCAGAACTTCCTCAACTCTGGCTTTGATGGGAAACGGGGCATAACGGGTGTTGACCCCCCGGGTTTGCACTACCGCGAGTACATGCTTGCTGTTGACGCAGCAGCCCAACACGCCGTGGGCATACGCATGAAGAATGCGATGGCTCTCGCTGGTAGCACGCCCTACAGCGTTGAAGAATCTGTCAGTCTGTACCCAACATCCGGAACCAGTACCGACTGGGTGCAGGCCCGATGGTATGGACGCGAGTGCGGCGCAACCAAGATCCACGGGTTGACGCTCGAGTTTGGCGAAGGGAGTTACGCGACGACGTGTCCGTTTTATCCGGACCATGCAGAGTATCACCAGTGGATGAGGGAGGTGAGCGTTGGGTTGATGGAGCTGATGCTGAATGCGGCTGAGGGAGGAGATCCGGTGGTCTGGGAGTGTTGATCTTGACGCCGTATTTTTGAAAGGGTGGAAGGCGGATTATGATTTTTATGGCTTTCTTTCTTATGATTCTTGAGGCCAAGTTAATAAAAAATGATTGCCATGTCGGGTCTCAACTTGCCGTTGTGAATATTGCATCCCGTTGCTTGCTCCAAAGCTGTTGAACTTATTAGCACACTGCTTGAAATGGACAACCCTGCTCTCCAACTCATCCAATTGGCCTCACAACATAAAACCCAACAGCATTTGACCTGTGACAAAGGGCATTTTGAGCTCTAAATTATATACACAGTCCGCACCTCGCCGTCCAGATGCTGCCCACGTCTTCGCTTGTTGCTTGCCTGCAGCCCTTCCACCTGCCAGGCAAAGCAGACACACACCGAAATGCTAGTTTGTTCATGCTCGTCCCCATCATTTCCTCCCCGCCAAAACGAAAAATAAGTCTTACAACGACGTGCGAAGCCAGATACAAATAAACCAAGAGAACTAAACAGATGTGTGTGTGTGTCGTCGTAATTTTTTCTCTTCGTTTCGATTGGTTTACCTGTAAGGCGAATCGGCACGGATGGCAGCGGCGAGTTCGGGCTCCCACTTGTCGCCGTTGGAAAGGAGTTTCTCTGTTTGAAAGACGATTGTTAGCCGAGGTGGTCTTGACAAAACCGCGCATCTCGGAGCTATGCCGCTTGGATGTGGAAGCTCTCAATTATGACGCAATGCGACAATTCGAGGATAAAAAACACCGCGATAAACCATTGGCGCCACACTGTGACGAATTGGACGAAAATAGGGACAAATGGTACTCACCCTTGTTGTACAGAAGCTCTTCTCTCGTCTCGGTGGCGTACTCGGCGTTGGGGCTCTCGACAATGGCGTCGACGGGGCAAGACTCCTGGCAGAAACCGCAGTAGATGCACTTGGTCATGTCGATATCGTAGCGGGTGGTTCGTCGGGAGCCGTCGGCACGCTCCTCGGCCTCGATGGTGATGGCCTGGGCGGGGCAGATCTATTATAGGGAAGAGGCGGATCAGCTCTGAACGTGGCGGATTGCCGGAATTGAGAGATGTGAGAGGTCATACAGCTTCGCAGAGCTTGCAGGCAATGCAGCGCTCTTCACCAGAGGGGTATCGTCGCAGGGCGTGCTCGCCTCGGAATCGGGGAGAGATGGGGCCCTATTGTTGTTCCAATCAGTCCACTATCCACGACACCCAGCCCGTCTCAATCGTCAAAAAATACCTTCTCGAAGGGGTAGTAGATGGTGTAGCTATTCCACCGTCAGCAAAACCGGTCGTTGTCGTCATTCGGGAGTTCGTCGTGGCAACGTACGGAGGTCGGAAAAACTGCTCGAGCAGGATGTACATTCCCCTCGCCATCTCGGTCATGAGGAAAAACTTGCCCATGCGGTCGAGCGTGGTCTGGCGGTCCCACGTCCAAGTGACCTGCCTGCTGGTGCGAAAGTTGGCGGGAGGAGGTCCGTTGGGCGTCGCATAGCCTCGCTGGCCGAGGGAGGCGAGGACGCGGGAAGCGACGAGGCCAGCTCGGGGCACCTGTCGTCGCGCGAGCATGGCGGTGGAAGCCTGCAGAGCGGGCGCCATGGCGAGGGAGAGAGAGCGGAGAGGCGAGGACAATTGACGGGAGGCCAATTGGGCGGGAATTGGGACGAGGCGAGGCGGAATTGGAGGCGTTGAGTCCGAATTGTGAGGTTGATCTGTTCGGCTCGGGGAAAGTTGCTCAGGACCCATGGCGAGATTACAATGCTGGGCAGTTGATTGGGTGGACTGCGGGACGGCGTCCACGTGACATGTCACGTTCGTTCAAAGCTCTAACAGCATTCCTTACAACCGCAACCGATGAGCTCACTGATCGACACTCACTGCAAAAGATATAATTATAAATTGTGCAACTGCTTCAATTGAGCGAATTAATTCCACCTCCAGACCTTTAATCCTTTAAACTAACAAGCTAATTAAATGCCCATTCATAATCTCTGATTCCATGCAATCGTTACCTTGTCCTGCCTCCTTGCGGGTATAACCCTCGTCTATGCAAATCATTTGTAGCGCCAGCTCCGGAACCAAGTTGTAATCCAACCCAAAACGTAGTTCTTCATGCTCAAATTCCCAGTAAAATAGCTTTTCCAAAGATTTGTTAAAACGCTTAGAAGCTTCTCTCCCAAGCTCCCCACCAGACCCCCATGTTGGCCGCTACAACGAGATCAAGCATCTTCAATCCATCTGGATAGATGATCAACTTGCCTAGCTTGGCTCGCTTTCCGTGTTTGCCACCGCCGGCCTTTTCCTTGCCGAGGTTTACATCAAACGGCGAGACTGTTCCATCGTCTTCATCACTATGCTCATTTCGGTTGTCGAAGCGTTGTAGTAATTTGTTGAAATGACCTTGGATTTGTGTCTTGACCTCTTCGCGGCCCTCGGGCGTCTTAAAGAGCTCTCTGCTTGGCAGATTGAAACGCAACTCACTCAGAGGCATTGCGCCTCCGGGCGCTGGCAAGGTAACGCCCTGCTGCTCCACCATGTTGTTGATCGATGTCTTGTCATCGCTGAGAATGTGGTAACACCGGAGACTGCGGCCAGTGGTTCCAGTACGGAACTCGCATCTTCCGTTCCACGGGCTAGTAAAGACGTACCCGCGCGGCCTCATGCCCGGGAGTGGTTGACCTAGGGAAGTTTGGGGCCCAGGTGAGACCAACTCACCAGAGCCAGTAGAGTCTACTGAGGCCACGCTCCCATGTCGTCCATGTTCACCCCGGCCGTCCTGGTTCCACCGCTGTCGGAAGTTTGTGGACCATGTCTTTGCATAACCCATTAGGACCTGTCGTGAAAGAACGGCACCGTCGTTTACGGGCACTCTTGCGTCCGGTGGAAGACCATCCCCAGGGCCGACGTCAAAGCTCCTCCTCGTGGGCATGTTACGGAACTTGCCATATCCCAACGTCTCGATCTGGATGTTGATGGGCGGGTTCGCGGCAACGCTGGCGACTGGGGGGACAGTAGGGAAGAAAGGACCAGACTCGTCAGGCTCAGCATGCACCGTCGTCTCCGACTGATAGGACGACACGTGTGCGACGTTCCATTGGTTCCCCGTGCTCGGATCCCTACGAATAAAGGCCAGGGTAAATGGGTTTGTGTACGAAGACTCTCCCTGTTTCCTCGGCGACGGAGATCGGCTGGCGTGCATGTTTCGTCGGGGGTTCAATGTGCGCATGTTGGCTCGGTCGGTGTCGATCATAGTGACTTCAGGTCCATAGGGCGGTGGGGGAGCGGCTTGTCGTTGATGGGAGTGGGAGGACCTGCGATAGGCCTGGGTCCAATGGGCCTTCGAGAAACAACAGTGTTCTGGCGGCGAACCGGGGTCCAATCTGTCCGCGGTTGGTCGGTCCCTCGACCATCAAGGCTCCGGCGAGTATCTTGTTCATATTGTGGAGGGGTCATGCGAGTCTCGTCGAATGGCGAACTGAAAGTATGACCGCGAGGCCGCAAGGGATCCAAATTCTCATTTCCAGGAACAGGTAGATGGTCTCGGCTGGAGGGTGCGAGGGGATGAGCCGATCCAGGCAACGGTTTTCTGGGGATGTTTCTTGCCGAGGAGCCCTCATCGCTGGAGGAGCCAAAGCCATCGTCTCGAACGGGCGGAGGGTACGCTAGGTTACTCGAGGACTGTTCCATGTGGATGTAGTAAAGAGAGCTTGCGACATCTTCGGCGGAGACGATTTTCTGCTGAGGTTTGAAGGGTGAAAGGATGACATCTAGAGGGAGGGGTTAGGGGTGTGGTCTTGCGAAGCAGGGCAGTTTTGGAGAATGTTAATTACCTCGAGTGCCGGGGACGCGGGAGATGTAAAGAGTCAAGGGTTCTTGACGCTCATCGGTCGGGTTGACGGGATATTGGGGCGGGTTGGCCGCAAGATTATTGAGCGCGGTGAGGGAGCGTGCCTCCATCGCTCGAGTTTGAAGAGACGTTTGTGAGGTCGAAGTTGAAGTCGAGAAGCTCGGTTTCGTAGCAAGGGTCCAGTAGGCCTCCAAAACTTTAAACGTGGGGTCGTTGCTGGTGAGCTTGGGTGGAGTTTCGGGTGTTGATCTTTCAGTGATTGTCGTCGATAATCACCCGCGTGAGAATAAATTTCTCTCCGAAGTCGGCAAAGTGATGTTCAGACGTGAGGAGAGGAAGATGAGAAGAAAGGAAATAAAATAAAATAAAAAGAAGGATTATTCAGAGTCGAGCAAAGTGGAGGGTGATTAATGACAACCTAAGGGATGGGGTCAGTCCCTTATTAGGCTCCCGGGGACCGCGGACGTCTGTTATTCAATAAATGTCACGAACGACGACGTGTCCGGAGGATATCTTGGCAGGGATGTTCAAGATGCAAAGCCAAAGGAAGGGAATGACTGAGTAGATCTGGAAATAGAACAAGCAATTCAATAACGAAAAGGCAGGACGGCAAAAACTCAACGTCAGCTTGGCGGGGTGGCTGAGTGCTTTTGGGGCTTTTTCTTTGGGCGGCGCCGGACGTACGTAACGTGCAGCTAGAATGGCGGGGGTGATTGGATGCTTTCCAAGGATGTTGTTTATCGTTGCTGTTCATCAGTGGAAACGAATGTGCAGGTGTTGCTTTGTTAAATAAAAGAATCGACATCATCGTGATTTGTGTGTAGGGAGGTAGTATTGTGCTCTTGGCAAACGGTCCCTGAAGCATCAACATGGTGCAATCAATGTCCCAAACTGCGCCTCCTGGAGTCCAATAGCCAGCTCATCTCAGCTCAGCAAGCATCAGCGGCCTTGAGGAGGACAATGCAATGCATTGGCAATAGAAAGTGAGACCGTCTCAGACTCGACTCGGAGTAACGCTGCAATCAACACGACTTGATGCCAAGAAGTGCTAAAACGACCCGCGGATGCCATCGTGGCTATCTGCTGACGTATCATGCAATGCTTCACTGCCCACCTCAGTTGCTACAGTAAATCAACGGCAAACAGCCAGTGCAGTAGAATCGAGACTGTCGGCCTTTGCGACCGCCATGGCCGTTCAGTGGGGACGCGTCCACCGTCGGACGCGCAGTGCCGACGTCACTTGGCGCTGCAGGGATCCCATCATGACTCCTCCCTGCCGCGCTCTCAGACCCTGTGTACGCTTTGCAAAGTCACGAGCCGTTGACACTGTGCACGCCACCGTCATCGTTGACGCTGGAGTCACCTGGTTGACATCGTTGAAGCCTTAAAAAAGTCTAAACTGCGGCCTAAACCACGGCACGCTGCGAAGCTCCCAGCATTAGGCATCGGGCAGCCGGACCCCCGTTTGCCCACACGCCGGGGAATTCAGCTGCCCGACCCGGAGGTGAAATACTGTGCGAGAACCGACCACGGAGCTCTACCGAGACTGTGGTTCCGTTGACCGTCGTCATTGTCACCCTGTCGGGCCTGAGCTGGAAGACCATTCATTCAGGCATCCCCCCGGCTGCTCCCTTTTCAAAAAAGACATTCTTCGAACCCCTTTCGGAAATCTGCCTTGTTTGTTGTCACCAATTCAAATTCTGCATCCCAGCACCCTGTTCTTTCCCCATACACTCAGCCCTTTCGCATCGTCCGAAGAAACACCAGGCCCAGATCGTGTACATACGAGAGGAGCCGTGATCCGAATAACCGGCACACGCTCCACACGTCGGCATGGCCGTTAGATTAAATGAAACAACATCGCATCACGTCTTGACAGGAAATCTCTTCATCTTTGAAACCTCAGAGCCACCCTCTGACGACGCCTTTTCTTCGCCAAGATGCGCAGAGTGAGGCGGTCGTGGTCCGTGGCATCTAGGTAGAAAGGAAAAGTAAAATGACAACAAAGAACCTCTTTCGCAAGAGGCTAAAGCGAATGTTTCGAAAAAAAAACAAAGACTAGGAATCCCAGGGCTCTCCTATCTTCTCCGCGGCCACGAGCCCTGCCAAGAAACTCACCGGAATACCGGGTTAACCGCTTCCATTGCCGTGTGATGCCCAACCCATCATCCTCAGATTTGGGTCAACGACCAATGGGTGCAACTCTTTTCTCCTTGATAGCTCACATATCCCTCACTGATTCGTAACATCTTCCCACTTTGCATAAACTTCATCACGCCTTTGGCCTTAATAGGTGCCAGTGCATGTCGGCTTGGCGGTGTCGTAGACGTACTGCGTGCCTGCACACCCGCCGGGACATGTTCCATCGCATTCGTACCTCGTAGTGTGCGTAGGCACGACCGAAGGACAACCGCAGACGGAGCTGATTACCGAGAGGAGCTCGCACTGAGCCACCACACATGTCGAGCAACGGCCCTGGACTTCTGTCACGGTGGGACAAGGAGTTGTCGTCGTCGTGGCCAGCGTGGAAGGGTAGACGTAGTGGGTTTTGCAGCCGCCGGGACAGGTGCTTTTGGCACACGGGTACTTCTTGGTGACGGTGGGAATCTTGCGAGGGCAGTTGCCTGGGTTGATGACGGTGGACACGACGTCGCACGGGTGGGTGATGCAGGTTGGGCAGACCTTGGCGGTTGTTGTGATGGTAGGGCAAGCCGGAATCATAGGGCCCCCGGGGTTGACGGAGAGGGTTCGATCAGCCCAAGCTGTATGGGCCCTGGGCACGTTGTTGTGTTAGTTCTTGATGCATGTTGGCCCTGTAGTAGTGACCAGTAGGCACGGGGTGGGATCACTTACACAGCCAGCAGTGTTGAGACGATAAATGTTGAAGACCACATGATGGAGTATGTGTAAGAAAGGTAGCCGCGGATGATTTGAGTCGACTTGGTCTGAATGTAGATCAATTAGTGACGGTATCGAGTGTCTGTCTAAATGTTTCGCATAGTTTCGTCTCGTCTCGAAGGAGGACACCTGCTGCCCCTTTAATACACCTGGCTCTTCCTCCCAATATCCCCCCGACTCCCGTCTAGCCGGCTAGACGTAATTAACACGAACACAGATATTCATACGCCGGCTTCAAACGTCAAAACATCGCAACGTTCCTCGCGGGATCGGCAACTGGCATCGACCACATGGCCAATCTCGTTCGACGCACCAGGAAATTGATCGCTACAACCTCGTAAAAGACTCAAGCATGTGCATGAAATTCTAATGGTTTCCTGCAAGTCTCAGCCTTCCCCAGCTCATGCCTGCCAAGCTGAGAGTGACGATTGGCCTATTTGGCCAGTTTACATGCTACGATGCCGATGTAAGCGAAGAAAAATGAAGGAAAACGTGATAGAGTGCATACCTCGCAGATACTATGCGGATACTTCATGACGCCTCTCCGCAAGTCAAAACAGCCGGTTTCGACGGGGATGTTGGTGACCGTTAGGGGCACCGTCCAATCACTACCTCTGCTGGCATCGATAGCGTCGCACTGACAGGCAAGTGAGTGCCGAAAGCCCGTCCTTCCGGGTCCCGAGATGTGCGGGGGGTTGGATGGGTGCTAGAAATAGATTGCTTCAATTTGCTGATGATGCGACTGACGGGAAGAGAGGAGAGGATGATGACCCGACGTGCCGATGCATCCGGACAATTGCAAGAAGGGATGAACTATCGAGTTGGTCTCGTTACGGCCTCTTACGCATATATAGCGCGAGGCATATTTATTCGTATTTTGGTCTAATATCTATGTTGTAGCCTTTTAGTATGACCTCATTCTGACATGCCCGAACTTCAACTTTCACCAAATCATTTATAGCATGGAATGAGATGGTATGTGATCAGCAACACCCGTTGTCTAGTTCGTCCCAGAATACGAAGGGATAAACGACCAGACGTTAGAGTTACTTGCCCATGCCTGCCACCACCTCAGCCAACACGTCGTCGAGATTCTCATCCTCAAGCCCCAGCAACTTCATGGCGAAGCCCTCCTCCTTGGTCCAGTCTGCCTCCAATGCTCCGAGCACAAATACAATCTCTTCCATGACATGCTTGCTGTACTCGGCCTCCAGCTTCCGCGACGCGTCTTCAACATATGCCTTGGAGTCGATTGTCCGTCGTGTCCAAGGTGCGCCCGTCACTCTCTCAATCGCCTCGACAACCTCGAGCTGAGTCTTGTTGAAGCTCTGAATGTACAAGGTTCGGTTGCGCGTCGGCTCGGGGCGGCGCAGGGCGGCAACGGTGCCCTGAGCCACGCGGCGAAGCGTTGAAGCCGATGCCTTGACGTTGCCGTCGTCGAGGATGTCGGCAGTCTTCTTGTCGAGATCCAAGTGCAGCAGGCCGTCGTGAACGCCAAAGTCGAAAAAGTGACCGCATACAAGAGCCGTCCACGAGAAGTCTGGGTTGGCGGCGGCGATTTCCTCGCACTTGTGACGGACGAGGTCCTTGTCGCGGTAAAGCTTGAGCAGACAACGAGCGTTGGGGCTGGCGGCGTCACAGCTGCCAAAGTCGGCGGGGATGAATCGCTTCACGCCTGCCTTGGAAGCGGCTTCGACGAGGTTGAGGTGCTGGTTCACGTCGACGAGGGGGAACGAAGCAATGACGACGTCCTGGCCACGCAGGGCTTCGGCGAGGCCTTGGACGGACATGTCATCGGGGATGGTGATTTGAGTGATGGAATCGGCATGAGCAGGCGTCGACTTGGACGATGCGCGCTTGGCGATTGAGACGGAAAAGTCGCCAGCTTTGACGAGGCCGTCTAGGAGGAGGGTGCCGAGGTTGCCATTTCCACCAACGAGACAGACCTTGTTGAAGGCCATTGTTTTGGTTTCAAAGCGAGTGTTGCCCCAGATGGTGACGTCCAAAGTGGTAAATCTGGATGCCGTTTGGTGTTGATGAGTGGAAATGTCCGAGATGACTTCAAAAATCACGGCGCAGGGCGGGGTAACTGCTTGAATGCGATGCGGGGCAGTCCAGACATGGCATCATCTCCGCCGATTCAAGAGGAGATGTTGACTCTTGATGCGCGTATCGAATCATATTGCTTCGTTGTTGCTGAATTGTTCGGATTCAGATGCCGATTGTCGGGGTTGGTCGGTGTGAGCTTCCGTCATGCAGGATTGGCAACTGGGGAAAGTAACCGCGTAACCGCGTATCTAACCAATTACGGATCCCCAGGGAGTAGACAACTGAAGTCAGTCAGTATTTGTAAATGGACAGCCAAACAGCCTTCTCTCCAAACTTCCCCCCGTCGTCTCTTAGTCGCCGTTCTTCGTCATTACCACAACTAAAGCCCGGCCAGCTCGCGGCTCGCGCTTTCCCTTTCCACCTCCGTAGCTCCCGGACCTTCGTTGCCTTTTCCACCAAGCAACTCATCAACTTGAGCCTTATCTCCGACAGCGAGCCCCGGGCCCTCTGCTTCAGTATCGTACACGGGCGTAACTAGATACCTAGATAGACAGGTCTTGTTACCCGCAGGCGAGTTGTTTCTCCGGTACCTAGGTACTTCATAGTCGGTCTCGCGAGCCACCATACGACCTCTATTTCCGAGTTGCTATGAGACTTGTTAGTTAAACAATACCATTACAACTCAGACGTTACTAACAAAGTCAGCCCCAAACGTTATTTCTACGACCATCCTCTGAGACGGCTGTAGAATGAGGGTCTGATTGGCTTATTCTCCAAGTCGACTTTGCATGTTCCACAAGATCCGTTTCATTGACATCACCAGCTGATACTGCAGGGCTGCCTCGCCAAATTGGAGCCGAGTGGGATGAGCAAGGTGAGGTCGCGACTCTTGAGATGCTTAATTCCGTAGGTCCGTTCATGGTGTTCAGGGGGCAGGCGTTGATACGCCCATTGCGAAGGCATAAATGCTTCTGACGGCAACCTCGAAGATGAGCTGGATTTGATATCATCCACAGCTTCACTCACACCTAGACCTAACTACAACTTGAATCCTGCTTCGCCAACAACATGTCCGACAAGACCATCGCCTTCATCACTGGTGCCAACACCGGAATTGGCTTCGAGACCATCAAGGCCCTTTTCGCTTCTCAGCATCCCTACCATGTTCTCCTCGGCGCTCGTGACCTCTCCAAGGCCGACACTGCCATTGCCAAGCTGAAGGACGAGTTCGCTGACTCCAAGAGCACCGTTGAGCCCATCCAGATCGATGTTGTCAGCGATGAATCCATCCACAAGGCTTTTGAGGCGATTAGCTCCAAGTTTGACAAGCTTGATGTCCTGATCAACAATGCTGGTACGTCTTTACGACTCTCAAATCGCCTAGTTTTGGACTAACAACTGGCACAGGAGGCACCTTTGAAATGTTCTTCGACCAAGACGTCCCCAAGTATAGAGAGCTGTTCAACAAGGCCTACGACGTCAACACCACCGGCGCCCAGGTCGTAACGGCCACTTTTGCTCCCCTGCTCATCAAATCCTCCAACCCCCGCCTCCTCTTCATCACCTCGGGCCTGTCCACTCTCGAGGGCTCCTCCAAGGGCCTTCTCCCCAACGTCGCCATGCAGGCGCCCAGCGGTTGGCCCAAGGAGGGTCTTCTGACCTCCTTCGCCTACCGCGCGAGCAAGGCAGGCCTCAACATGACC
Organism: Thelonectria olida; assembly: GCA_020736575.1. Taxonomy (NCBI): domain Eukaryota; kingdom Fungi; phylum Ascomycota; class Sordariomycetes; order Hypocreales; family Nectriaceae; genus Thelonectria; species Thelonectria olida. The sequence continues at coordinate 642,887 of JAGPYM010000016.1, read as the reverse complement.
ATGCTCGTCTGGCACTCGCTGCTCAAGGGCGACGGGGTCAAGACGTGGTGCATCAGCCCCGGGTTCGTGCATACGGGACTGGGAGGAATGCCCGACAAGATGAAGGAGGGCCGTGCTGGCGACCCTGCGACGAGCGGTGACTTTATCAAGAGGGTGCTTGAGGGAGAGAGAGATGAGGATGCTGGAAAGGTGGTTCATGTGGGCGGTGGTGTGCAGGCTTGGTAAAGGGTTGCGCTTTGTCGCTGCAGCGACTGACGGAGGAATGATGGCTTGATGTAACCACGACATGTTTCATTTGATCAAGAGATGTTAGTGAACAAAGTGAAATATACCTAAGCATGGTTGCTCCTCATTTATTAGTCAACTGTGTGCGCTTTGAAACAACGTATACGCTTAAGCACAATGTAATACTAGTTCGTAGTGTATGACGAAGTTGTATTCTCCTGAGCGCTTCTAAAGAGTAGTTACGATGACGCACGAGTATCAACAGAATACGAGACGAATATGAAACGTCACTTCTTTTCTTTAACATGGTTGCATGGTCGACGGAATGTCCATCGCTGACCTCTTTCGCATACCGGATGAGATGAAAGCGCCACCAACAACACAAATCCTCAGACTGTGTCGAGATCAGCTATCAACTAGAGTCTGTGTCAGAGTTGGGCCTTCAAGTGTCTCAGACACTATTCAAGTATAACAAGATTGGCGAACGCACAGTTAGCCTCTGGAATGAAATGTGGCGTTGGCTCTTCAACTACCCGTCCGATTGGACCTTTAGGAGAAGACTGGCGCTCAATCAATCAATCAATGAGACATGCTTTTCTGGATGAGTCGTGATTCTGCTTAAGGATCGAAGAGATATAACGTTGTTTTGAACAGAGCTCAGGGATGTATAAGGGAGAGACCGTCCCTCTCCGTCTTCGAGACAACGCATCGTCCGTCTAACTTCACTTACACTCATTTCACCGAACAGCTTGAAACCGGCCAAGAACAGACTCCTTAAAACTTTAGCATTCGTTTAATCTCTACCGCTATGGCTCGATCCATTCTCATCACCGGCCTAATGGCCGCCCACGCACTTGCCCAGGGCCAATTCGCCATCGACGGTTGGGAATACGCCGGCTGCGTGGAAACCAATGCAGAAAAGTACTTCCCCTCCAAGGCTACCTTGGCCGGCCCCTTGAGCCCGCAAGACTGCCAGCAGGAGTGTGTCGACTGGAAGAAGTCGGCCTACGTCGCCGTTGGAGGCGGCTGTAACTGCGGCAACCCTAATGGCCCCAAAGACCCCCAGGTCAAGATCATGAGCAACGACAAGTGTTCGACGCTTTGCTTCGAGGGCAGAGAAGACCTTGGGTTTTGCGGCGGAGAGGCGTTTGACATCATCACGCCCCAGAGGTACAACCTTTACCGGAGGATTGAGGTCACGGCCGAGGAGTTGAGGAAGAGGGTGGACGATGAAGAGTGCGAGGAGGAGGAAGAAGACGATGATAGTGCCCAAGCATGTGAGGACTGTGACGGCAACAACGAGCCTGCCACCATCATAGTCCACGCGTGTCCACCGGAGGTCACCAATTGCAACGATACGACGACTACGGTCCACGGAGGCTCTGGGCAGCACACGGTGAACAACAACGGCAATCAACACGGCGCTATCCAGACCCAGACAAAGACGGAGATGGCTACTCCTCCTGCTCAACAACCCGACTGCTCTGGCACGGACTGCGTCGTCATCGGCGGAGCGGCCGAGTTAGCGACCGGAAGCATTATCTTTGTGGGCATGACTGCGGCGCTTGCTTATTGCTTGATGTGAGGGATCGAGGTTGGCTGGTAGGAGAGGAGAAGAATTAATGGAAAGGAAAGGCTTCATGTAATTATAGTTTATATAATAATTAATCTCCTAGTAATCCTTTTACGAGACTCACTTAGTCACCGTTACACAACTCTCACAGGCATCACTTACACAACTTCGAAAGAGAATGTCCCCCAATACATGTGTATAATAGCGATGGATTGGTAACTGGGTATCATGCTTCAAATTGGTCTCCTATTTACTCTTCACCATGCCATTCTTCCCCCATCATTTCCTAGTCGGCGCATCCGTCAAAGGAACATACCGCACCCCAAACAATCTCTTCTTCGTAACCTGCCCATTGCCATCCTTCTCAACCCGCCACACATGCTGGCTATATCCCGAGCCGTCATCATCAACGGGAATAAACATGCTGTCCCTCAGTGTCAGCAACACAGCATCACCTCGCATAACCGGCGTGAGTAACTTACCACCCCGGCGCCTTCATCTGCTCAAGCAACTCGTCGTGTAACTTGACCGCCGACGCACCCACATGAATAACATCCCACCCCCCCTGGCCCTCCGTCCATCCCTTCCGCCCATCGCCCAGCACAAACCTCACCCTCCCGCTCTCCAGCAACCGCCGCCCCTCGACGCTCTTGCCCATGTTCTCCTCGCCCAGCTGCCGCAGCGCGTCGATGTGCTCCAGCCCCACGACCACGCCCGCGTCCCCGACGAGCTCGGCGAGCACGTGCGTCAGGTAGCCCGACCCGGAGCCGATGTCGAGGACGCGCGGGCCGGGCGACGCGCTCGACGGGAGGATGTACGAGAGCATGTGCTCGATGGCCGCGGCGTGCATGTGCGGTGCGGATATGGTGGCGCTGTGGCCGATGGGTTGCGGGGAGTCTTGATATGGCGATGTGGGAGAATAGTGAGCGCGGTCGACCTGACATCGTTAGCCCATCGCTTACCGAATACACAGCTAATGAAGAGGAGGGTGTACTTTGAGAAAGGCCTCTTTGACGCGGGCATCGGTAATCAGCCCGTTCTTCCACATGTTCTCGATGAGCGCCGAGTTGGAGGCGCCAGAGCATGTCCACGCCATGGTCATATGGTGGCGAGCCTGACGGTAGAACAGAGGCTTGAACAGGTTTTGGAAGGAAGAGAAGGAGATCCGAGAAGCCGGGTGTGGGGGCGCCAGATTGTTGACGAGGATCCCGAGCAACGTTATCAAGATGATGCGAAAGAGCAACGTCGTGACGAGGGTGGATGCGGGGTTGTCGATATGGCGAGATATCAAGGAGACAGGGGAGTGTCAGGGAGTAGTAGTATTGCCTTGTGCTCTTTTCGAGACGCGGAACGAAACTGGAGGTCCTAGAGAGAGATGTTCCTTGGAATTTGAAGTTGTCATGTCAAGGTGGCGTGTGAGTTCTGGTCCATGATCTCGAGTTGACGTTATGACGACGGACCTTGTGCGGGGCCGAGCCGAGAGTATGTACTGAGTTCAGTATCGGATCAGCATCGACAACCCCACGCAATTAATACGTAACTAGGCAATAATTTCCAGCTTCATATTAGTTCTGTTCATACGCTATTAGCCTAGGCCAAGCTTAGTTATATGGTTTACTAGGAGATTCACATCATATAGGAACAAGAGTCAACGAGCATCGCTTTGTACTGTAATAAAGAAATTGTCGTCGTTCAGACACTGGCTCTACCTCTGCTGCGAGACTGACGGTGCAGCTGCTAAACATGGTATATGTATAACGCAAATGAAACCCAAAGAAATCGACTTGTTGCCCCTGTTTCCAATCCCGAAAAACGCCTTTCAAGGTTGCACCGTCGTGTCGGCCGAGGACCCCGCTTAGTAATGTACATTAACGCCAACCTGGCTGTCGTATTTGCATTTCCATTTGACACTTATACGACCCGCTCTGTCGTCTCGCCGTCGGCAATAACAGCAACACCCAGGCCTCGGTCGGGGCTCTGGAGGACCAGCTGCTCATGTCGGCGTACCCGCAAGAACTCGGCGACACTCTTGATGAGGAGGAACCATCCGACAACCATGAGAACATATCCAAGCCACTCGCCGCCGCTGACAGTGCCCCATTCGCCATCGGTGACATCGGTGCCCTTGAAGTCGTGGGAGTTGGGGTCGGGGGGCGCGGCATATCCATCGGGTCCGTTCATCGTTGGGGGTTCGTCGTCTGTGACTCCCTTCATATAGAAGCCGTACTGAATAAGAGTGATACCGAGACCAGCACGAGCTCCGTTCTTGGCAGCGTGGGTCGAGTGAAGGAGATAGCATAAGATGAAGCCGGCGGGTTGGAGCAAGGTTGAAATCATGCAGTTCCAGACAAAGGAGAAGAAGGATCCGACGGGCATGCCATCGACGTAAACCTCATCCGGACCGCCCATGCCAGGGGCGAGAATTGTTGTTTCCCAGTAGGGAGGAGCGGCATCGGCAGCTGCTTGTTCGTAGGACTACAAAAAAGTTAGCGATATGTCAAGACATGACACAAGTGCGATAGGTCACATACTGGTGGGAGTTCCTCCTTCCCCTTCTCTGGGTCGTCTCTCTCAGGCCTTGCTGACAAGTTGGCGAACACACCGTCGGAGCCAACACCACCGCCTACGATCCGGGTGCGCGAGCCCGAGGGCATGGGCGCTGGCTGCGAAGGAGGCTGGAATGATGGTTGGAAGCCGTTCGCATGATCGGATGACGAAACATTCGGGGTCGAGTTCTGGCGCACTAAGCGCTGACGGTCGTCGATTTCGTCGTCACTGTCATCGTCGCTGTCAAAGGCGTCGGCAAGGGCGGGATTCACATCGTTTCGGCGTGTAGGAGAAGAAGCGCGCGAGTGGAAGGAAGGTGGCGGAGAGTTGGGAATGGGTTGCAGGCTTCGAGGGTTGACGGGGCTGTTGACGTCGTCATCATCGTCGTGGGCGTTGACCTGAGAGCGATAAGTGTTAGAAGAAGTCGTCGTGCTACAACATGCGCAAATACGTACCCGCTCATATCGGCCCGCCATGATGGATTGAATTGAAGTGAGTTGATGATGGGCCTGATGGTTGAGGAGAAATGGTGATGGTTTTTGGCGGTGTCGGAGTCGGGGTCGGGGTATTCGGGTTGCCTCTCGGGTGGCCTCGTGACTTGAGTTAAGTAATGAGAAGACGACAGGAACAGGAAACGGGAGGATCCAAATGTGGTTTAGACGGACAGTAATGTAAGACTAACAAGAGCTTAAAGAAAACACCAAGAAAATAGAGGAAGGAAAAAGGAACGGATGTCAATTCAATAAGCGCACAATGGAGACGGTGGCAAACTGTTGTTGTTTAGGAGAATAGGAAGAACCCAAGGGAACGCCGGAGATGGGATGGATGGGTGAAGGGAATGGAGGGGAGGCCCTGAAAGAGGAGATGCGGACGGGCTGTGCTTTCTTAGTCAGGTTTAGGTCCAGAGGCGCCTGGGCGCTGGATGTTAGGCTGAAGGGTGTCGCGCGAGCAGGGCACGTTAGGGGAATGATACGTAAATATGGACATCAAATGCTACGGCGGGCTGGACGCAGGGGAAAGGGTTCAATAATGATGGCTGACGAACGAGAAGCCAGATATGTAGGGGGATTGATAATGTGGCTGTTCTCGCTTTTACTCGATGAAGCCGAGATGCGACTCGCTACGATACGCATACGCAACGCTTCCGAACCCGAGTAAGAGAGGACGTCAGCCCGCGAACAGCCATTCATGACCAAGGCACAGGTCCGATAATTAATAACAAGGGAGCATCGGGGCCAGGGGTTCTGCTACAACTCCACGCCTGTCCACTCGCAACTCCGCTCCGCCCGCTTCACAGCTGGCCGGCGCTTGATGGATGAGGCAATCGATTAGATCCCTGTCCTTGGTGCCTGAGGCAGTATCACCATCCTGAACCAGCTCCAGGACATTAAACTCCTACCCAATCAGAAGCTACGTCAAGGCAGTGTGAGATGGCATTAGGACTGTACGTCAACACACTGTCATGGGAATTTCTTCACGATGGTGTATGCCCGTCATTGACATCGACTAATTCGACTCCTTTACCACAAACCCTCAATTCACAATGTCGCGCTCAGCTTCAGTACGATTCACGCCCAAGGCACAAACTACAGTACCATCATCATGCTAACCCACCCTTCCAGTACAAAATCTACCAGGAGGTCTTCTCCAAATGGCCTCAGCAGGCCCTCCGGCCCGACCACCAGCTCCAAGATGTCCTCGCCAAGGCCGTGAACGAACGATACCAGAAATACCAGCCCTCCATGGAAGCCGAAGAACTGTCAAAGGCCAAGGCTTTACAATTCCTCCTCCAGGAGCGATACAACGATAGGGTCGGTTCTGTCTCGCGCACCACCTGAATTTCCTTAATGCTAACTGCCTCTGTAGTTCAAGCTCACTGGGCGTCTGGTCGAGCCCAAGAGCCAGCCCACATACTTTGAGGACCTAATTCGAGAGATTGAAGAGGCGCCGAACAGGTCATGGCTCGAGCGAGTAGGCAAGAGACTCTCCGGCATGATCAGATTCCAGTAATACAGAACGACCGTACGAGATTCACGAGCGGCAAGACGAGGAAGACGAAAAAGACCGGAGAAAATTACCGATACGACGAACAGGAGGAAGTCATGGTCTGCCGGCGTGCAAAGGATACCCATGATACGACGCCCGGATTGTATATATATACTTGTACATTAGCTGTATCAAAAGCGCATTTTGCATCTGCACACTTTCCGTCTTGTCTTTCTGTCCCTCTTTTGAAGAATCCATGTTTCCCAACGCCCCAAGTCTAGCTGCAAAACCCTGCCTGCCGCATTCTATACTCCCGCCTAGATATACTTCTCTTCGGGATCCAGCCTGTCCATCAACTCCATGCTCTTTTCGTACATGGTGAAGACGATGCCTCCGCTCATGACCAGGCGCGCCAACCGCGGCAGCGCTCCGCTCCAAAACGTGAAGATGCCTTCTTGCTTGAAAATCATGGTCGCGCACCTGAACGAGTTGCCGTACATGCTCTTGGCCTCGATGCTCTGCATGCGTGTCTTGATGGTGTCGAGCGGTTGCGTCACGTACACGGTGATCAGACCCGCCACGCCTCCGATGCCAAACGTGCCCACCGCGCCGAGCTTCTCGCCAGGCGCCGTGTACGACTCGGCGAGCTGCTTGAGGAAGGTGTAAGAGCCGAAGCGCGTGGCGCTGTTGGCGGCTTGTCGGGCGGTGGTGGGCACGAAGCCTTGGAAGAAGCCGCGGATACCACGTTCACGGGCGATGATGGGGACGGCGTGGAGGAAACCTCGTAATCGGGGCTTGGGGAGCTTGCGGTCGTCGATGCTGTTCGGTGTTAGTCGGCCGATCGGGTGTCAGGGCAGGAGGCGGTTCGTACAGCGTGGTCTTGATACTCTCCGTCGGCGTCACGGCTAGCAATGACTCTGTGACTCCGGCCCCGAAACCTGCGAGGACGGTTCGAGGACCGGAGAGCTTGCCGTTCTCATCGGCGAGCATTGACTTGTACTGATCAAAGGCGACGAAACCTAGGCGCAATGTTAGTCTTATCCTACTTGGCCTGACTCCGGTAAAGGGTCCAACGTACGGATACCAGCCTTGGCCGAGTTGCCAATGATCAACGTTGTGCACCCCGCGTACCACTGCTTTCCGAACGGCGGCCATGGCAGCTTCTTGCCGGCTGCTAGGTTGCGGTTCAACTGCGACCTGGTCTTTGCGACTAGAAGGTGTTAATGAGGGAGGAAGACGACGACGACGACTCTTTCGAATTCGATCGGTCCGCGGCGAGGAGATGCGACGTACATTCGGCGGGATATGTGATGGCTAGAGACGGGACGAGTTAGTCACCATGATACCGAGGCAAAGCAAACCATGTCATGCATACCAATCTCGATGGCGCCAGCAGTCGAGCCAGCGAGGACAGACCGCAGAGCACTGGGCTTCTTCTTCTTCTCGGGCGCGGCCGAGGCCTGGGAAGCTGAAGCCGTGGCCATGATGTCGTGCGTGTGTGTGTGGATAAAGTACGGAACCTGGTTATGGAGCAAGTTGAAGAATCGAGTGTGGGCAAAAAAACGTGGGGGAATGGACAGAGGTTCGATTCTGGATTATTTCGTCACCTTACAGCTCTGACCTTTTTTTTTAGGGGCCGATGTCGCTGTGCTTGACCGAGGGATTAAGCCGGACACCTGGGCCGCTGGTGGTTCGATGAACTGCTACTCTCGATCTATCAGAGTCTCGCTGTTGCTAATTATTCCATGGAACTGGAATAACATCATTCACCTTTGATGACTTAAATAGCCTCATTTTGGCACCCTCATTTTATCAACCCTAGGCCTGGGTAGATGGCTGGGTTAACTTGACCCGGTTCCATTTGGACATAGATGATGAGTACGGATGGATACAGTTCACGCAGCAACATGACACAGCTTGTCCCGGAATTTTCTGAATTTTACGAAAGCCAATTATTGAATCTATCAAATGACGTGTTAAAAGCCCGACAACGTCTCAGAGTACGCGATATGAAATCCTGAATCTACCTTAATCCTAAAGTAGATATTTTAATAAGAAAGCAACCCTAAACATATCATAAGAAAGGACTCCATGGTTCAAATAAGAACAGGTTTATTAAACTTTCAATTCCAACGCATTGGTGCACCTGAGTGGCCTGGCATCTTGCATGCAAAACTCCGAAGCCCAGCCGCATAGGTCACGTTTCCAACTCCTCATCGTCAACCTGCCCGTATGCTTCTTTCGCCCATTCCAAATTGTCTTCAGTCCAATTCCATTCCCTGAACGTTTTCAGGAAGAGATCTAGGTCGTACCATAGGTGAATTACGTGGCATGGAGGAGTGATTTGGGCGACGATGGGAGTATACTCGTCGCTATATTTGTTGCGTTTGATGCAGTCTGTAGGGATCAGGGACATCTTCGATGACGACCCATAAACTGAAATGTTTTGACGAAACTGATGTATGGATGTACGGCATTCTACATAATATTTCTACGCTCCAGAGGGAGGTTGTGCTTCCTCAACAGGTAGTTTCCAAGAAAACCACAAGAGGAGGTTGCCACCCTTGAGTGGCCATGTTCTATTTCTTTTGTGTGATATAAGGTATGATCTTGCTTCGCCTTGTGGGTGGTAACTTCCATTGGTTCATTTATTTGATTTGTTGTTGCCTATATAGCTATCTGTTTCGATATCCACTATGGGCACCATCTCTTCCTCAGTGCTTCTTTCCACTCTGTGAAGCTCGCCACACCTCCATCAACAAGCAAGATCTCCCCCCGATGAAGAGTCCGAGTCAGGGGAGGCACGGAGAACCACACATGGTCACTTCGACAGATCAAATCCGCCCTGTGGTCACTCGTCTTGTTCCCGTCCTTCTTGATAATCTCGAGGCACTTTCGGCAGTAGCTGTCCATGCAGTACTCGCACAAACTGTATTCCTCGGCAGGCGAGATGAAGTCTAAACACTGGGCGCAACTATGCTGCAGCGACTGAATCTCCGGGAGTTTGGGCTCGATACGCTGAAGGACTGGCGAGGACGTTGCCGTACTGGGGGCGAGGCGAGCGTCAATCTTGCGCATGGATTGGCTCAGACTGCGGGCGTTCTCAATGTCGTTGGCGGCGATGAGCAGGCACAAAAGGTTCTCTAGGGCATATTCGTCGTTCTGGGCATCGTCATCGGAAAGAATTTGCAGGCTATCAGTGATAAGCGTCCTGAGCAGCGGGTCGGCTTCGTCCTTTCGGCCCAGGAGGCGATAGAACAATGACAGGTAAATGGCGGCGACGTTGATGTCCGACCCAACCATGTTGAGCGGCATGTCTTGGTTATGGTGCTTGCTTTGCTGAATCGACACCCTTTCGAGCTTCTTGATCCAGTCACCGGCTTCTGGCGTCTGGATGCCTGCGTGAAGAACCTTCTCTTTATACAAGGCAGCTAACTTTTGGAAGGCCATGGCATACGCCTGTCGAGTAGGGACGTTGCCGCGTGGTCGGTATTCGAGGAACGAGATCTGCTCCAACAGGGTAATGGCAGACTCGACATCCCGGCTGTATGCGTACGTAGCACCGAGCGAGTGGCGCAGATACAAGGCTTTGAGCGTGTCGCGTTGTTCGTGGGCGAGTTCGATGGAGCCTTGGAGGTGGTCGATGAGAAACTTTGCCTCACCAACTTTGCCTGCGGCTCTCGGGAGCCAGTCGATGACGGTAGGCTTGTTATACTCTTCCAGGAGGATGTCGGTAAGCCTCGTTCTGTCGCTCTCGGCATCGGTGACTCGACTGTGCAGCTCGTGGAGGAACTGGATCATATCGCCGTGGCGATTTTCCACGGCCAGAAGTTCCAAGTAGCTGACCTCGGCGTCGAACGACTCGGCTATGCTAAGATATGTGTTCTTGGAGCTGACAATGGCTTTTTTGTAGTAGTTGAGCGCTTTTATTACCTCGCCGATTTCGCTGTAGCATTCGGCGATCAAGATGTGGTCTTTGTACAGACGCCATTTGGTGCTCTTGAGGGCAGAGCCTTCAAGTTTGCCGCCCGCAAGAGCATCCTCTTCGATGGCCTCGCACTTGAGAGCCTGCTCCAAAGCATCGCCAAACCGGCCGTCTTTGTATAGACAGTACGCAATACGCCCGCAGGTCTCGACGCTGTTATGGTCGAGGGCCAGAGCCTTGTCGTAGTGCGATAGCGCCGTATTGTGCATTTCGTTAGTCAAGTAGGTGCTTCCGAGACGGCGATGGTAATGGGCTGTCTCTTTAATGTTTGCCCACGCTGCGGCTTTGAGGATTCTCTGCTCAACGGGGATATCTGACCAGTGGGTTCGCGTGCGGGACCATGAAACGCCTTCCTCCATGAAGGCGATGGCCTGGACGATCTTGAAGCAGAACAAGGTGGGAATGTACTTTTTATAGTCGTCCGAGAGCCACGCCCGAGCGTATAGGTTTCCGATGGGTTTGAAGATGCCTGGTGACTCGGATACGCCCTTTGTTACCCAGTCTCTGGCCTCGGGGGCCAGGCTTGCTAGGACATCGGGATCGCTCATCCACTTCCGGAGACCCTTGATGTTGTCGTCGGTGAGGACTTCGAGGCCTTCGTTGTTCTTCTCGTACATGATGCTCCACTGAAGAATCACTTCGTCATCGGTGAGCATCTTGTAGATCTGCGGTCCAAGAACACGCTTGTCAGCAGCCGAGACTGTGGCTGGGTCGACGGCTGCGACGTGTTCTTGCCAGTACCACGCGGCGTATTCTCTGATGGCTTCGCGTCCCTCGCCCAAATCGTACTTTTCGAACCAAGGCACGTTGGTGAAGATGGACAAACAAGTCTTCAGAATATGAATCCGAGCCGCGGGCGGATCGAAGCCGATTGACGCCATTTCTGCTGTGGCTCCAGAGGTGGTAGAGTTTTCCTTGCTGAAGAACTCCTTGACCGAGGTGTGAAAGAAGGAGACCCATGTGGTGGCTTTATTTGACTGGAACTCCATCTCATTGACGGGGTTGTAAAAGTCGGGGCTGCCCAGGGGACTGGGGCTGAAGTTCCGGAGGGGAGTTATGGGACTACGACCCGGACTGCGGCCTGGGCTGCGACCTGGGCTGTGGGTAGGTGAGAGTTGGCTTCTTGGGCTGGTCCGTCGGTTTGGGGAGAGGTTTCTGGCGAGATCTGCGAGTTGGGGGTCTGAGTTTCTGAAGGGATTGTTGGGCCTGGGACTTCCATTCGAACTTGGACGTCTTGCGCCCGGAGCGCCCGGAGCGCCCGGAGACCCGGTGGAACTCGGGCGTCTGGCTGAGCTGGATCGTCTTCCCGAGGGGTCGAGGCGATGTTTCCTCTCCCAGTCCTTGATCAGGTCGTCGGTCGTCATGCCATCGTCTCTCTCAAGCTCAAAGAAGCAGGCATACTGACCGCGTAGCGTCTCTTCGAGGCGAATGGGAGGGTCGCCAAACTTGAGAATGAGAACGGCTTCTAGCTGTCCCAAGCTCAGGACTTCCTTTGCGCAAGCCGCCCAGCTCAACATCTCGTTGAGATCGTTAGCCTCGTCATCTGACATGCTGGCGGACAGACTCTTGAGCGATTGCGTCAGCATGCCGTTAATCTCCTTGGGGTACGATGTGAGACCCTGGAGGATGGTTCGAGGATGTCGTTTGCGGGCAATGTCGGCGAGCATGAACTTGGCGAGGATGAACAGCCCGTCGACTTGAGCGTCTAGGGCATCAATGAGGTTGTACTTGAAGTCGTCGCTAAGACGGCTGAGACTTCGGGAGTGGAAAATGGTCTCGGTGATGAAGGTGCTGACGTCTTGGGCGTTGCGATCAGGCGTGACGTGGAGCGTCGTGACGACTTGGCCTTCACCCATGGGGTCAAGGGCGAAGTTGACAGTCTCGGTTAGATGAGGCCTTCCAATGAGAGCGACCTGGACTCTGCAGTGATCCGGCCTTTGCACCGACTCGTCATCTGCGCCGAGCTGGTCGAGAAGCTCGTTGACTTCATCCTGGTCCGCTTCGTCAATGCCGTCGAGGAAGATGAATATGTTCTTCTCGCGCAAGTCTTCCTGAAATGGCTGCACCAGGAGCTTCCGGAAGGCGCTGGGGATGGTCTTGATCTCGTCGCCGCTTGAGAGGAGTTTGAGAAGTTGCTTCGCATAGAAGGCGTCGCTCTCGCTGATCTGGTACGCCACGTCGCGCAGCGCCTGGAGGACGGATCGCGTTTCCGGGTTGTTGTCGCGGAAGTAGAAGTAGGCCAGATGCGAGAGGTTTTCCGACCCCCAAGCGATCAGTCGTGTCGTGAGGAACGACTTTCCGGTACCTGCTGCGCCGCATACCCAGAGATATGGCGTGTCGGTGTGAAGCCAGGCCTGTAAGCCTTCGTCTTGGAGCACCCAGTCGCCCGTGCCTTCGACTCTTGACTTGTTGAACAGAGTAAAGAAGTCTTCGGGAAACACGGAGGGCTCGAGAATTTCCTTTAGCTTGTCCTTGTGCACTGCGTTGGTCCGCTCTCGAGCTTCGGCACGTAAGCTAATGACGTTCTGGTTGACCTCGTGGACGAGCTCCTCAACGTGGTCCGTCTTGATGTTGAGCTGCGAAACGCCGCCGAACGTCTCGGCAATGACCTGCCTCTCTTCGCCGACCGTGAGAGCCTGCAGCTTCTCGAGGGCCGGTTTCACAGGGCTTTCGGCACCGAACAGGTTCTTGAAATAGGCCTTGAATCGGCCGCGCCGGACTTCCTTTGTGGCGAGGACTATGACCTCGAAGAGCGTAGCGAGAATGGTGGTGAGTTTCTCGCGAAGAGCAGCAGACATTTCATGCTTGAGATACACTTCTAATCTTGACGTGAAGTCCTGTATCTCTAGTTAGTCGTTGGCTTCAGTGACGTGCGGGGGGGGAAGTCGCTCACCTTGAGCTGCTCAAACAACTCAATGATAGCGTCGTACGTTGACGAAACATCGCGGGCGCTGTTGACCAGATACATCACGGCGCCAAAGATGCCCTCGGCGGGCTTGAAGACATCCTCGGCGGCGCCAGAGACGATGCCTCCGATGAGCTCAATGGGGTCGAGGGCAGCGGCCAAGACGCTGAAGATTTTGCGGCGCTTCTCGCGGAACTGGGCGAAGTTGCTGTTGTGCAAGTCGAGCTGCTTCTCCAGCTCGTCTACCGACGAGACTGGCGGGTTCAGGTAGTCTTCTAAGCGTTCGCCGGACGAGTCGGAGAGGCGTTTCGCGGCGTCGTCGACGATGGCGCTGAACTGGGCTTGTACGGCGCTGCCATGTTTGATGTTTTCCCCCATGGTTTCGCGAGCGGGGAGCCGAATGAACGGCGTTTTAGCTGAGGGAGAGGGCAATGGATGAAGATACGATGCAAGGGTTTGAGAGAAATGCAAGTTGAAGCTGGTGAAGAAAGGATCTTGGATCAGGCTGCGAGAGGGGCAATGACTTCTAGTCTGGACATTAATAAGGCATCGACAGAATGGTTGGGGGCCAAAAAGCCAGGGGACGACGGTGAGGCTGCGCGCAGAGAATGAGATATTACGATGCTGCTGAAACGCGTGGCTTAGAGCGGACAGGCATTAAGACGGAATTGCCGTTTTCTTTTCTTTGTCTGATGTTTCCGAGTGAGACAAATATGAGACATGCAGAAAGGAGAAGAAGTTGGGTTGGTTCTACGAGTAATCTTGGGCGTCTTGGCCGCGCTGCTCCCTAGTTTTTTTTTTCTCAGCCCTGAAGGATTGTCTGGGGATCGTCTTGGCCTCAGCTTTTGCGAGAGTCACCTGAGCCAAGTTCGTCATAGCGTCTGCAGGGTTGCTGAGGCAGTGTTCAGTTTTGAGAGTTCTAGTCACGAAGGAGTGTTGGCCGTGCGTGTGTCGTGGTGGCTCATGAGACGGATCATGGAGGCAGACGTTGCCACGGATCGAATATGACGGAATGGAGAAGATATCAGGGACAGGTTCCTCATTCTTTTCAACTTGGGCTTACATGAACCATTCGTTGTCACCTGAAGGCCGCTTCGTCGCCTGATGGATGTTCAAGACCCCTGTCGGACTCCCTGTCTCTCCCCCAACCCCACAAGGCTTCCATCCATCGCTCAAATTGATGATGGCTGATCCGCCTCGCCTCTTGCTGTCGTGGTGTGGCTTGAATGCCAAGCTGCCAAACACACCAACTCGGCCCGAGCCTGCCGCGCGGCCCTTTCCCACCTGGAATAAGTAAAAAGCTGTTGGCTTGCTTGAGAAGCTGAGCTGGAATCTTCGAAACCTAGGTTCCATGGCTTTGTAGCTATGAAGTATGTGGGCGCTGGCAGAGTCAGCTCGCTAAAAGTTAGGCTACCGATTGTCTTAAGCGTGTGGAGATGCTCTCACTAGGTACGTTGTCCCTACCTAGATACTGTTTGTTAGGGCCCACGATGATTCCTTTGACGAGTTGCAACCTGGTTTTTATTGTCTCTAAATTAAGACGTCTCTCAAAATCGCTTTGCATATTGTTGAGGTAGATTGATAAGACAGTCTACTTTACGTTCCATAGATCAAGAATACCCTCTTCTTTCTCATCATGTCTCGCTTGTGCCTAACGTTTCTGTTTGTTTATTTCTCTTCGTGACGGGTATTCTCCATGTGTTCAGGTTGCTTCACTCACGTTGATAAAGACACCCGGATCTGCATGCAGATATATACATGATAGATAATAACATAACACCTAAAATAAAATGGACAGTTGTGAGCCTAGCAACACGAAATGCAAGAAGATAATGAAAGACTATCCAGCGTTTTGTGGGCAATGTGCTTCCATGGTGGCTTGGTTTGGCCATTTTATTCTTTACAACTGGAATGCTTGCCTGGCGAGCTACGGACCATGTGGCAGAGACAGTTTTGGTTCTTTTGTTTTTGGTTATCATTCTCTGGTTTGAAGTCTTTTCTTATGCTCTGGGACAGTAGATGAAGGGTTGGATGATGGCGGCAGATTATTAGGTCAACTGTTAGTGGCGGCTACAATACAAAGTTCTGATGGTCTGGCATCAATAATATGTATCTGTGGGTGGCGTTTTATGCCGGCCTTGTTCACGACCAACAGAGTCTATGTTATTTTCGGGACGTTTTATAGCAAGGAATTCATCACAACAACAAGCTCACATTAATAATCCCAGGTACACTACCTCATGTATTAACAAATCGCCCACGATGGGCTGATGTTCCCCCGCGGCTTAGCTCATGCATATCCTGCTTTTACCCCATTGATGGAAAAATGTTGCACCCCGCGCTGGGTTGGGGGTGAAGTGATGTCAGCTAAGGCTTTCAGGACGAGACGGTCGACTTACAAGTGAAGTGGCAGCATAAAAGGGACCGGCTGGTCGTTGATTCTGATGCAAACCTGGCAAGATATTTGCAGACATGGCAAGCGAGAGTTCAGTCGTGACGTTTAGAAACCCCGTCATCGCGGGCTTCAACCCCGACCCAACCATCTGCCTCGTCCCCGCCACTGACACAACTCCGGCAACCTTTTTCCTCAGCACATCGACATTCGAGTACTTTCCGGGATGCGCAATTTACACATCAACGAACCTCGTTGACTGGACCCTTATCGGCCATGCTCTGACGAGACGCAGCCAGATTGAGATGCGCACCGTGGAACCAGGCGCTGGCAGCTGGGCAAGCACGTTGAGATACCGGCCAGACAAGAAGCGATGGTACCTTGCGAATGGTGTCTTTCAGAGATACCGGCCTACTTCTGACGTGAGCTTTACATGATGATGATTTTCGTCGAGACCCGACTGACCGAGCAGGAACGCATCTTTCCTCGCGGATTTTACGTCTGGACCGACAATATCTGGGACGACAAGGCATGGTCTGATCCGGTCTACTTTGACAATCCCGGCTTTGATCAAGATGTAAGGCCACACACCACGTCTTGATTTAGTATAAATCATCTCACATTCCTCAGCTCTTCTGGGACGATGACGGAAAGGTCTTTCTCTCGACAACAATGAGGCTGGCCCAGCGTGCACCAGACTCCAAACTCAAAGACTTTGCCATCCACATCTCAGAAATTGATCTGCCCACCGGACGAACTCTTACCCCGCCTGTACCCATCAGAGAGTCTCCTCATGGTATCGCAGAAGGTTCACACATCATCAAGCGCGGTAATTATTACTACCTCTTCACCGCCGAAGGAGGCACTGAAGCTGGACACCAAGAATGGGTGCTGCGAAGCCGCGACGGCCCGTACGGTCCATGGGAGGGTCAAGGCAAGCCTCTGTGGTACAATGGCCCCGATGAAGAAGTTCAGAGGACCGGACATGCCGATGTGTTTGAGGATGGGCATGGACAGTGGTGGGCTGTGTTTCTTGGGGTGCGCCCGGTTAAGGACAATGGTTCTTTTATAGAGCCGCAACTTGGTATATTCGAACCCCCGGATATGCGATATGCCTGACTAACATTAGTAGGTCGTGAAACATTCTTGGTGACAGTCGAGTGGGAAGAGGATTGGCCTGTATTCAACAACGGAAAGAATATCACCTTCGAAACCAAGGGGAGAGCCAGTCTAACCCCCACACAAGCGGCCGACCCCCAAAAGCTCTGGGCAGCCGATTTCTCCCAGGAGGAACTCGAACTTGGGTGGTACCAAAAGAGTAAGCTGCTACCCCACCTGGGCATACATGGGGCATTTTGTCTAACTTGGTGTAGACACTCCTCTCAAGCAGTGCTACAGCCTTTCCGAGAGACCGGGCTTCTTGAGGCTCTACGGGAACTGCTTCGACCTATCCAGTCCCGAGGCGCCAGCCATGCTCCTGAGGAAACAGACGTCTTACAGCCAGACGTTCTACGTAACAATGGAGTTCAACCCGAGGAAAGTCGGCTACGAGGCTGGTGTTGTGGTTTGGTGGAGCCAATACTCCTACGCAGCGATAGGCGTGCTTGTGGTGGAGGAAGAGGGTGGCAAGTTGAGAAGAAAGGCCATGATTCGGGAGCCGGGACGACCCAAGGATAAGGCCATCGAGGTATGAACGATGACTCAACATAGAGTGAAGCAGAGAACGAGCTAACGCCCTCGATAGAGCGACCTCCGAGACATTGAGATGCCAGGCATGAATAACCAGCCACTCGAGTTCAAGATAAGCGCAACACCGACGACGTACAGTCTTCAGATCGGCACGTCGGGCTCAACCTTCCAAACATCTGTGAATGTCAAGGATCTCACTGTTGCACCGCCGGTCGGTGGGTGCTTTGTGGGTGTCATGTTTGGCGTGTACTCGTTTGGAAAGGGGGAGCCGGTGCTTGATCCGGCAGATTTTTCGAATGTCAGGATAGAAGAGTCGGGTTAGAATTCCTTACCATGCTTCAATCAACTGTATACATGGAATGAGCCTCAACTTTTAATGTGCTGGTACTCAACTGCGACCCTGGAAAGATGGAGTACAAGAAAAATGTGCGGAATACAGAAGATGAATTCAAAAAAAAAAAGAAAGAGGAAAAGAGAGCAATTACCTGCGAAGTTATTCTCTGTACTAAAATCGTAGTCTCACAATTGATTCGTTCTCTTTCTGTGTGCGACAAAGCCAATGCACATAGCCGGGAACCTCACCTGCACAACTGCCCCTTGGCCGGACCTCATCAGGGCTCTCAGATCTGAGAATTTTATCTGATGGCCATGGTATTTACAGTCGATAACGCCATTGTGACTGATATATCGAAAAGTGATCTCATTTAGGCTTCAAATTCATTGTCTAAAGTGATAATCTACCAAACTTTCTAATTGACCGTATCAGTCCTAATCCCCATTCTATCCTGAGCTGAATATCTAAACGTCTACGCCAGCAGGCCTCGACACCACAGATCTAATCTATTTCTTGTTTGAAACGTCTGGACACAGACAGTCAGCACTTTGATACAAACGATGCGTGATGATTTGTCACTTACTGAATTGGAAGTGGATAATATCTCCATCTTGGACAACCTGGGAAGATATGAGGTTAGCTGGTGTATCACCAGGAGGAATCCAAGTACCTACATAAGTCTTTCCTTCTTGTCGGTATTTGCCAGCAGCCTTGATTGGGCCCATGGATTTGCCGCCTTCGCAAAGATCGTGGAAATCTTGGTACGCGACCACTTCAGCCTTGATGAATCCCTTCTCAAAGTCGCCGTGGATGGCTCCAGCAGCTTGTGGTGCTAGGCAACCCCTTGGGATAGTCCAGCATCTGATTTCCTTCTCACCAGCTGCGTACAAATCAGCGCGAAATTCATCCAGAGGTGGCAGATTGTGAACAAACCGGTGAAGTAGTATTGCAAACCAAGCTTGGTGAATCCCTCAGTGATGATTTTGTCCAGTTTTGACTTGACCTTGCTCTCCTTGAGGAATTCGGCTTGGGCATCTGGATCATCTTTCATGCTGTAGAGCTTCTCTTCAAACTCGATAGAGAAGGGAACAATGTCTTTGGGAGTACCTCCGTGCTCGGTAACCCACTTGGCGATGAGCGGCAGGTACTTGCTCTTCTGTCGGAGATAATCCTTCATTGTCAGGTTGACAAGGTAGATGGTTGGCTTCGTGGTGATGAGCTGGATCTTCTCGTTGATGAGGGCAATCTCGGCCGGTGTCCAGGTTCCGTCTCTGACTGGCTGATCCTGTTCCAGCATCTATTTCACCATTGTGAGCACATTTTCCCCCGTCAACAAGACTGAAATTTCGGGCTCACTGCTCGGATCTTTGTCGTTGTCTCTGTGAAGAGAGGCAGCATCTTGTACTTGCCACCCGCCTTCTTGACGATTAGTTCCTCGGCAACGATTGTCTTCTGCAGGATATCTAAGCACGCATTAGCTGGCGTCAGGTCGATTCAAAGGGCAAAACAAACCGAGATCTTTCTTGCAAAGCTCGCTTTGGATGGTATCTGGAGGATGCACCGATTAATTTCGGCCTCTTAGGGGACTTGGATGAACTGACTCAAGTCCCGAACGGGATCGATCGAGTCATCGACGTGCAAAACTTCATGGTTATCGAATGCTCTGTCATAGAGTCAGCGAAAGCGCGGCAGTTTTGCGACGGATGCTTTACCTGACAATGTGGAACATGCCGTCAACGGCCTGGATGTGAGATAGGAAGGCATTTCCAAGTCCCTCTCCCTGGGAAGCACCCTTGATCAGGCCGGCAATGTCGGTGACCTGCAGATAGGCTGGGTACATGGACGGGGGCTTCCAAAGGTCACAGAGAAAGTCCTATATGTATTGTTAGATTACTTCAGCCATTCTTTGAAGAGCCTTGGTGTAGATCGTTTCAACTCACGTATCGAGCGTCGGGGACAGCACATCTCGCCTCGTTGGGCTCAATCGTACAGAAGGGGTAGTTCTCTGCGGCGGCGCTCTGCTCGGTCAAGAGGTTGAACAGACTCGACTTTCCCACATTGGGCAGACCAACGCATCCCATCTTGAGATTCTTGCGAACCCTTCCGAAAGCAACGACATTGTCCTTGACAGGTTCGACCTTCTTAGGAGGCATTGTGACGTTAGTGACCGAACAGAAATAAACCTATGTTTATGTTGATGGGATAACTTGATCTTGGAAGCGGTAAAAGAAAAAAAGAACCCTTTGGCAAACTTTTTAGAAAGTGGCCTGATAATTCGATTCTAGGCCCACTTCGATAGGTAAGGACATGGGTAGTTAGAACAGCCGGAGCGTAGGTCTAGACTTGTCTCTGAGTATAGTGGTATTTCAAATGGACTCAACTCCCATGGATAAGGGTATCAAGCATGGCGTACTTAGCACTAGACTTAAAGTGTAGGGACATTTATTAGTGCGCCTGACACGCAGAGGAGGTGTGCTTGATACGCTTGGCCACTCCCAGTCTCACCGAGCACAATGGTCAAGTGCCTCCTCATACAGCTTACAAGCATCTTCCTTTCTCAACCAGCACTCATCATCAGCATGAATACGAATATACACCACGAGATGCATCGTGTTCTCTGTTCCCGTCTTCATATGCCGAGTCATGACATCTTGCCCCGCGTTTCGCTTCCATCAAGCCGATGACACGACGCTCAACGTCACCTTCTCCGCTCTCCAACGCAATGCAAGTTGCCAGTCTTCGTTTGCTGACAAGGCAACGCATAAGCAAACACCAAAAAGACATGTCCGATCAATTCCCGTTCTTCGAGTCGTTAGCTGGGGCCAAAAGTCAATCCTTTGACCCCGCTGCCAGTTGAGAGAAGCCCCGCATCGGTTAAAATCCCAGCTCAAGGCCTGATGCCCACGCCCCTCATTCAGAGAGAAACACGATTCATTCTTTCTTGGAAATACCGATATCTTTGAATCAGTTGCCATCATGTCATCGGCTGCTACCAAACCCGCTGCCCCCTTTCGCGCGGAGCACATGGGCTCCTTGTTGCGACCCCAGCGCCTGCTTGACATTAGAGAGCAGATCCGAGAGAAGGGCATTTCGCCTGCTGAGGCAGGTCTTCCCGCTGTCGAAAAGGAATCTGTGGCCGAAGTCGTCAAGCTGCAGAGTGACCTGGGCTTCAAGGCGGTGACCAGCGGAGAATACAACCGGACAAGGTTCTGGGGGTTGATGTGGGATGAGTTTGAGGGCACCACCCAGCTTCAGGATGCCGAGGCCAGCCTGTTCCGCCTCTATCACCCTGACGTTGTGAGCTTGATTGAAAAGGACCGTCAAGTCATGCCCGGTGACTCTGTCATTGCCGGCGGAAAGCTTTCTCACAACCCCGAGAAGTCTGTTTCCAACCTCCACGAGCTTCGCCTTGTCCAGCAAGCTCTTCCCAAGGAGGAATGGGGCAACATCAAGCTCACTATGATCACGCCGGCTTGGTTCCATATGAGATACAGCCAGGGCAAGGCTTACACCCCCGAGGCCTATGCCAGCGATGCCGAGTACTTCAAGGATGTGGCCAAGGTTTACCAGGCCGAGTTGGATCAGCTTTACAAGGCCGGTCTGCGAAATGTCCAGTTTGACGACCCCGGAATGGCTTGTGGGTGGATTGCGATTGACATGTTTCCGACGACAGAATGCTGACTTGGATGCCAGACTTTTGCTCCCAGAAGTTCCGTGATGGTTGGGCTGCCGACAGCAACAACATTGGCACTGTTGAGGACCTTTTAGATGCTTACATTGAGCTCTACAATGATTCCATTTCTAAGTGCCCCTCTGACATGCACACTGGCATTCATCTATGCCGAGGCAATTTCGTAAGCTTTCGTCTGATCTTTCGAGTATTGGAAACCTCTCTAATTGAATACTTAGATTGGCGGCCGTCACTTCGCCGAGGGCGCCTACGACATCATTGCCGAGAAGCTCTTCAAGAAGCTCAACGTCAACACCTTCTACCTCGAGTATGACACGGAGCGCGCCGGTGGCTTCGAGCCCCTGCAGCACCTCCCTAAGAACAAGAACGTGGTCGTCGGCGTCATCAGCACCAAGCTTCCCCAGCTCGAGGACAAGGAGGAGATGAAGAAGCGTGTCCTAAGCGCTGCCGAGTGGGTGGCCAAGGGCAGCGGCGAGACACGCGAAGAGGCTCTTAAGAGGGTGTGCGTGAGCCCGCAGTGCGGTTTCAGCACTCACGAGTCTGGCTACCCCCTGGGAGTGCCTGAGGAGAAGGCCAAGCTTGCGCTGGTGAGGGAGATTGCCAATGAGATCTGGGGAGAGGCTTGATTGCGTGTGTGCATGAGATGATGAATGATGTATTATATTTGCCCGTGGAATGGGAATGTTTGCGATTGACTTGTGACCACTCCACGAACAACTTGGAATGGCTTCTCCCGCTGCCTCCCTCGGCCCGTCTCGTTACCGGCATATCGAAGGACCCGCTACCGGTGTTAGCCGATTGCGTGCCGTCGACCCGTCAGTCAGATTGAACCGACGTGTCCGAGAAGCTATCTACACCACACTTGTCGTCTCTCCTAGGACCACATAGATCCGCAAAGGGAAGTGATTGGATCTGAAACCCTCCCTCCGAAGTCCTCAAGTTGGACTGAGGCTATCGCGACTTACAAACTAATTACAGGAGCAACTACTGGCCGGCGATATCGGGAGGCTACTTCCCCACCCACAGCCGGAGAATCGGATCGAGGTACGAAGGCTCGAGATACGAAAACTCGGGATACTCATCGTGAACCAAACAAAGACACATGCCTTTGAGATAGCACAATGTGTGACTTTTCTCACTATGGAGGAATAAGCGAAGAGTGGCTCGCCGTGGAAACGGGGCTGCCACCGCCGCCTGAACAAGAAGCATCAATCTCGGAGCTCAAGAAGATAACAAACGGGGCGCGAGAGGCGCAATCTTCGAGAGCCATGAAGTATCTTGCTAATCGAGTGCACATGCGAGACTTCATGATCCCAACTCGAGATGGAAGCTTTGTCGAGGCTCGCAGCTATCGCCCTACCAGCGTCCCGCAGGAAGCCCCGTTGCCCCTGTACATCCACCTTCAAGGAGGAGGCTTCATGTTCGGAACGCTGGACGGGGAAGATGCCATCTGTTCGCGCGTTGCTTGCGGTTCCAACGTGGCTGTTCTCAATGTCAACTACAGACACACGCCGGAGTATACGTATCCCACGCAGTGGAACGATGCAGAAGATGCGTTTGAGTGGGCTCATGACAATATGGATAAGTTCGCAGGCAACCCCGAGAGAGTCATTCTGGGTGGCGTTTCGGCGGGTGCATGGGTCGCTGCGTCGTTGACATTACAGAAACACCTCAAGACCAACCGACCTCCTCTGGCTGGCCAGGTGTTGATGATCCCGTGTCTCGCATATCCCGATTGCTACGAGCCCCAACTGAGCCAGATGAAGCACCCGTCTGTCTCTTCGTACAAGCAGAACGAACAAGCGCCCATGCTGTCCGTGTCGGAGCTGAGATGGTTCTCGGACAAGCTCAA
The DNA here is from genome assembly GCA_020736575.1 of Thelonectria olida. Classification (NCBI taxonomy): domain Eukaryota; kingdom Fungi; phylum Ascomycota; class Sordariomycetes; order Hypocreales; family Nectriaceae; genus Thelonectria; species Thelonectria olida. The sequence goes on along the minus strand of JAGPYM010000016.1, from coordinate 619,708 downwards.
GATTGAGAACCCAGATGTGAAGGACATCAAGTTGAACCCCGGTAACGCATCGCCGGAACAAGTGAAAGGAATGCCGCCTACCGTACTTGGAATCGTCGGGCTGGATCCGTTGAGGGACGAGGCGTTGCTGTATGCCAAAATGCTCACAGAGGTTGAGTGAGTGGCTCCCCCTGCCCGGTGTGTGTGCTGGAGTACTGGCTAATGTGTTGCAGCGTGCCGACGGATGTTAACCTGTTTGTTGGTTTACCACATGGCTTTCGGTGGTATGACGACCAGATTCCGGCATCTAGACGATGGGACAAGGTTGTAGAGGACGGTATTACGTGGGCACTGAAGGAACCGCTGCCGAATAATGAATTTCACATCAAGACTTGAATAGATTGCAATCAGAGGACCCTAGAGAACATGCAAACGAAGAGACAGAAGAACAGATTATAGTCTATGGTTACTCTATTGCCTTGAAATCGTCATTTATTCAACATCAAACTCAATAGTTCCCCAACCCTCAAACGTGCAGGTCCACCGTCCAGCTTCTTCCATCGGAACCGCCTGCAGACAACTCCCCGGAAGAACGACCTGTCCTGGAGTAAACTCAATGTCGTAAGCGGCAAGCCGGTTCACCAGCCACGCAAAGGCTGACAAGGGGTTGCCGAGGATGTTGCCCGTGTTGCCCGTCATGACCTCGCGGCTGTTGAACTTCATGGTTCCCTTGGTATCCCGCAGATTGAGATCGATGAGCCGCTTGGGCGTGCCGCCGAGGATGACAGCAGCCGTTGACCCATTGTCCGCAAGGGTATCCGGCAGATCAATAGCCCAGTCCTTGACGCGCGAGTCGATAATCTCAATCGCGGGGATGGCGTAGTCAATAGCGTTGATGATGTCGGCCACCGTGACGTTGGGACCCTTGAGGTGGCCCTTTAGAACAAAGGCCGGCTCTAGCTCGACGTAGGGCTTGATGTATTGGTCTCTGCGCAGCGTGGTGCCCTCGTAGATGAAGCCGCTGGCGAGCAGGAAGCCGTAGTCGGGCTGGTCGAGGCCGAAGGCGTCTTGCATGACTTTGGCAATGTTGCCGAGCTTGTAGCCGACTAGGCGGTCGCCATTCTTCACGGCATTCTCGACCGTGATGCGCTGCACTTGAAAGGCGCTGTCGGCGTCGAGGCTGGGCCAGGTCTTGGTAGGAGGGTCGATGGGCGTTTTGTCGAGGCGTGCTGCGCGGAGGGCAGAGGAGATTTCTTGGAGGTCTTTGTCTTGCATCTTGTCTGAGGAAGGGGAATGGAGAGAGATGAGAAATGCTTGGTCAAGGCTCAAGAGATGTCTGGTGTATCATGTAATTGCGGATTCAATGCCCTTCAACTCGATAAATGCTAACAATGCCATTGCTTAAATAACAAATACTCTGAACGAGTCTCGGGACAGCTCCCGCTCATAACCAGACTTTGCTTCATCGTAGCGGTTTGAAATGGTACAAGTTCTCAGTCAAGCCCAACTCGGCTCAAGCATAGAACGTGATGCTTCATGTCGCATACCGAGCGACAAGAAACGATGCACCGCGATGCGTAGTTTGCAGGCCAACCCGATAGACGTGGGTCCAAACTCCCGAGATCAAGAAGACGTCGTCGGATAGAGAACCCGATCCCTGTCATCGACTCCAGACACAGTAATAACTCAGGGGCGACGACGAAGCCTCAACCCACAGGTCAAAGCTCCTATCACCGGCGTGTCGGCTTCATCGGGTTTGGAACAGACGGGAGCTTATTAATTGAAAGATATGGTTGGAGAATGATCGGGAGACCGACCTCATTTTGTGTATGATTGCCGGGGGGCTCGATTAGCAGCGCCCTACTTCTCCATCCTCCCACCCACCTTTTGGAGAAGCGGCATATGGACCTCAAACTTGGGCGTTCTTAGGCTGCAAATCTTGGGCACATGACCTTGTTTGAGGTGCTCAAGTACCGGCCAAGGAATTGTTATGACCACTGACGTTATCCCCTCTCTCTTGAACACCCCGTTTCGGTAGTAGTTCGACACATGGTGCATTGCATGCGAGTTGGAGACTGCGCGATCCACTAAGGGCTACCCCATGATGGGGTAATGATGGATCAAATCCCTTCATACCTTAGTGTTGGATGCTGTATATGAGTTTGCATACGTTGGATCTATGTTATCGATGTTGGGCACGGTCACTCCCCGTTGAATTGCCATGGTTCTCTATGCCCTGGCTGATCTGACTCGACACATGAATCAGGAGTGATAAGCTTTGTTCTGTTCTTTCCCTCACGTGTCTTCTGCGTAGCGGGGGAGCTTAGTCCATCTCCGCGGGGCATTCTCTTCCCTTAACATTCCACCTAGTCACTCATCCTGGTCGTTCATCACCTCCTCGACGACCGTCTATACACTCGAATGCATGAGCCGGCTAGACTGGGTCGTCATACCTGCGGAATCTTTTACCACGGGCGGAGACATGCAGACCGAGCGTCGGAAGTTCAAGAGGACTGCGAATGCGTATGACTGGACCCCAGCAAACCCCAAGACTATTGGAGGCATATACTGACAGTCTCCATCACAGGTGCATTCCCTGTCGTCAGAGCAAGATCAAGTGTTCCGGTGACGAACCATGCGCAAATTGCCAACGTCGGTTTATGAAATGTCGCTTCTCGGACGCAGGGAGCAAAGTCATCGTGTCGCAAAGGTTTGTCTCTAAAGACTGCAACATAACTCTTGGCGGTTCTGGGTGAATATTAACAGGCTCAAACCAGGTATCTTCACTCACTACAGAAACAAGTTGCAGATCATCGGTCCGCATCCCAGACAAACACACCTAGCGATGGACCTGATGCAGTCGGACTCTCCTCAGATAAAGCGAATGGTAGGCGTTCATAGGACTCGAATCGGGTCGCTCTTTTGTAGCAAGGACTAAGACGTGCAACACAGATTCCCAGACTGGAGAAACACCACACTCATCATCTGTCATCGACCAGGCCAGCGAACACGCCAGGCAACATGTTAGCGAACATGCCACTGAGCATGCTGCCGAGCATGCACGGAGCATTTGGACAAGCCCGTTCACTCTCCCTTCGACCATCATCAAAAATTCCTATAGAAATAGGCTGAACTGGAGTAAGTCCTGAAACCAAGCAAATGCACTGTGTCTGGTACTCATCAGGTGATGCATAGTATGGCTGGCCCCGTCATCAATGTGGTCGTTCACGGCTCGGCTCATGGTCATGATGACTTCGAAACTTCACCTCGACTCCCCTTCTTCCAGCTCCCCAAATTCCTTCGACAAAGATGTTTATCCGATGCACTGGAAGCCTTCTCTTGACGAGGTGCCCGACATCAGTGGGCTGCCTTCGATTGATACCGCGTTGTACCTGTTCAACACAGTCAAATTCCACCTTGGACGCGACTATCAGCTGTTCGACGAAGCAGTGTTCCTGAAGAATATGCAGGAGTTCTACCACGGAAATGCAGCAGAAAAGGCAGCCGAATCCCGGCTCTGGTTTGTGCAATTTCTACTAGTACTTGCATTCGGAAAGGCTTTCTTGACGCAGTCGAGGAGCTCTTCCGATGCTCCTGGTTCAACCTTTTTCTTGCGTGCAGTGTCGTTGATGCCAGACCACCCTCGTCTCTGGAAGGACAGTTTGCTGGCTATAGAGGTCTTGGCCATGATTGGGCTCTACTTCTATTCCGTCGATCACCGAGAGATGGCCCATGTCTATGTAAGTCTTAGCAATATCACATGCCTTCTCCGCTAACAGCTTGCCGTAGCTTGGCCAGGCGATTCGAATAGCCCAATTGGAAGGATTGCACACTCAACTCCCCGAAGAAGAACTCGGCGTCGAGACTGTGACGCGCTGCCGAAACCTTTGGTGGACTTTATATATAATGGACCGCCATTTCTCCTTCTCTTTGGGGCTTCCAGTAACCACCCAAGACGACGACATCACTACACCGCTTGATCCGCCGACCTCGTATTCCCCATCAACCAGTACTCTCAGCCTGCAGGTCAAACTGTCCCATCTAATGTCCTTCATCGTCTCAAGTAAGTCTTGATAAGTGCTTTCTCATAGTGGCCCTTCTGACTTGGCTCCGTCGCAGGCATATACCGGACGGAGAAAACACAGCTGGGCATGTTCCTCGAAATGACGCGATCGATCCTACACACAATGGCTGGCCATGCTCAGGAAATCGAATCGATCATCAGCCTCAAGTCTCAAAGCACAGTTGATATGATGCCTAAAGGGACTCGCCATGTAACACTGCTTTACCACCAGGTACCATCCCAAACATCCGTGTAAACATCTGCCGTGTTTCTAACAGAACATCGACGATAGATAGTTACCTTCGCCACACGACCTCTCCTACTCTCGGTTCTCAAGGAACGTTTAGAAAAGCTAGACGAGGGTGGAGAGTACTGGCAAAACTTCATCAACTTGACGAAGCCTTTGATCTCGACGGGCATCAAGTCGGCTGTCAAGACACTTCAGATTCTATCCGAAGAAGAGAGCCTTCTCGGTAAGTGAACATATCCAGAACTCGTACTGTCGAATAGTCTTGTTAACAGCCTGTAAGAAGTCTTCTTACCATTTGACCTCGAGTTTACATATGGAGCGGCAATACACCTGACAATTGCCTACACGCTATTCCCCCACGTTGCTGATGGCCCAGCATACAGCAAGATATCCCATTCAATTTTGGACGAAATGATATCCAAGGGGAGCAAAGTGGCAGAGGTCAGGAAAGCAGAGTTGGCGCATCTCGAAATGCTGTTCAAGGAGTTTGCCTTGAGGACGGAGCAGCAGGGCCTCCAGACCTTGACTCTCTTGACTCCGGAGACTGCCATCGACCCGAGGATGACAGGTGAAGAGGTCAAAATGGACGAGCAGGATATGAACCCTGAAATGGAAGGTCTGCATATGACGGAACATTCTCTCCCGTCCCCCTCGGTCCAAACACAGACATCAAGCAATATCGAATTGATGGATAATTTCGGAATTTCGTCCGAGGAGTTTCTGTCCATCATGGATCAAATTGACACACAGGAATTTTCCTACGGTATGCTAGATCAGATGGAAGATTGGCAGGAAGAACTGTAGTGAGCACAAAATAGTCAATGCCATTTTTTAAAAGCAACACTGTGATTTGATTCATTTTCTCTCGAGGTTCTCTTGTTCAGCTTTGACTAACTGTACCGCGCCGCTCATCTACCACGGAGATGCCTCAATGGGAAGCCGACTTAAGCAAAGCCAATGTGGATTAAGTATCTCAACTATGCGTATCAATCACTCTAGATACATGCTGGTTGAACATAGGCCAAAGAATGGAATAAAGAAGCAAGGAAGTAGTTACCACCTTAGTATAGGTAGGTGCTTAAGGGAGCGGGCACACATAGTAGAAGCAAAGGAACGAATGTAAGCACCGACTAATAATTGAAAACCCATTTCATTCTAGACTAATCGACTTTTCAAAATACCATTCAACAGGAGATAAAACTACTCCAGAAGCTCCTCCAACATCGACTCAATGAACTGCTTCTGTTCCGTCAGGAAACCACGGACTTCAGCCGTATCAAACGGTCGCTTGGCCACCTCCCGCTTTGCTTCAGCCTTGAGCTTGGCGCGGATACGCTCCTCCAGAATCTCCAGGCGGTACTGCGTGTACTGAGTGTACAGTTCTGACAGGTTGCTGATTCCCCGAACACCGACCAGGACCGTCTCGTCCTTGACGAGTGGCGACTTAGGTCGGAAGCAAGTGACCATGCTGATGCGTTCTCGACCGCCAACGGCCTTAAGGGCTTGGTGCTCGATATATCGGCCCTGAAGCACGACTGCAGTTCCCTGAGCGTCGGTTAGTTGATTACGAATTTACAACCGGTTTAAAGATACCACATACCATGGCTGGACCTCGAACTTTCCTAACATCTCCACTGGCCGTCCTCAGAGCCGTCTCTCCGCCGACCATGTCGGTACAGTCGGAGAGCATAGTCACACAGACAAAGGGGAAGCTGTCATAGTGCCAGGCGACGGCAGAAAGGCCATCGCCAAGCGGATCAAGGCTGACCTGAGCAGCTTCGGTGTTTCCGTCATTGACGGAGATGTTGATGTTGGCAATCTCATTGTCAATGGATGGTACTAGGTCGATCCCGGCGACTTCGGATATTTTGGCAATGACCTCTGGAGAGTGCCAGACGCTGTAGGTGAACGGGGCTCGTCTGTATCAACGGAATTAGCAACTGCATGTTGGAGAGTGATGCCCAGATGACTTACGCAGCACCCATCCCTCTGACCATGTTCTTGTTGAACGTGGAAGCATACTGGCAGTTTTCGAGCACCTCTTCGCTGAAAATCTCAGCTCGCATCTGCTTGATGGCGTCCTCGGTGAAGAGGGAAAAGGGTTCTGTGACTGCGTTGGGAGAGATTCCATGGCCCTCGAGTCCAATCTCCTTCATGGAGTAGATCTTGCTGGGGGACTGGAAGTTTAGGTGCTTCTCTGGGCTGAAGGAGTTCCTCTGTGAGATTTTGGCGCCATCGATCAGGGACTGGGGGAGCTTGTTGGTTGGGCGGGTGGCCTTCTTAGTGGCAGGACCGACCACCTTGGGTGGTGCGGAAGGGGTTTGGACAAGAGTGACAGAGGGCATCGTGAAGGCGGTTTTGGGTCTTGTGGTCTTGGAGATGATGGATGAAGTGTTTGTGAGTTACGAGTTTGTGAGCTTGGTGATCTTGTTTTTGATCTTGATGACGAGATGGCAAGCACACGATATGGATTAATTATTTATATCTTTATGTGAAGCAACTGAATTGGACACATGATCTATTCCATGATGCTCAACAACAACAGCCACACACCAACTTCCGAACCCGAAGCCATCGGGGGTTGCATTGGGACCTCCGGGAATGCCTCACCTGTCAGACTGCCTCCTTTCGAACCGCACAAGGGCGTTATCCCCAGTCTGGACTATCTAGATCCATAGCCAAGTCCCGAACTTCCATCTCTGACTGCCACTAGTCGTCAGTTCGGTAGTTCCCCACCAACCCCGACGATGGCTCTGCTAGTTCGTGCATCGGGTTAGCAGCCGATGATGAGTTTAGGTCTTTAGCTTCACGTTTGACTCCTACCCGAACCCGAACCCTGTCCATCGCACTGCGATCCCCCGCTCGGAAGATACAAACTCGGTCAAGTGGCAAGTGTAGGCGACGTTTATCGCCACAGTCCACGGATCTTGATGAGGTGTCAAGGGAATCTGGTTGGGGTTCTGGGGTGCGCCTTTGCGGGGAAGATGGGCGCGTGTTGATGCAACACTAGATAGACGTCTTCCGTCGAGAACGGAATGGTTGTCAGGCGGTAGCCCATTGATCTGATTCGAAGCTTCGTGTGATCATCTGAGCAGAAGAGTTTGCGATATATCATATAGCCCCCAAGCCTGTCGCTGTGCGTTGCCTTTCGTATCTATGTTATCTCCGAAGTCGCTTGCCCAGTATGTCAGAATGGGGGCAACTTTTGCTATCATAACCAAAGTAGATAATGTAGTCTAGTGTCCAAGCATGATTGGGAGATGTGAGAGAACTTGTCGAAAAAGACAAACGTCTCTTTCGGGACTACTGACCCCCCTATATCTCTACGCAGCAGAACAACCCTCACTCATACCCACACATGCAAGTTGATCTGGTAATTGTGGAGGTGTGGCTTTGCTGTTTACTTACCTGTTGCAAGTTGATCGAAAACGAGGCTGGTCTTGACTCTCCTCCAACACGAATAGACAATATTACATCGCTGCCAATTCTCAATCGGCGTCAAAATGAACGGACCCCCTCGACCAATCGACCCATTACACAAGCCTTCCGCCTCGATAGCTTCAATCCCGGCGGACGCACCAATCGAAGACATTCTCGCCATTATTGAACGAGATGGTGGAGTCGTCTTGAAGAACCTCGTTTCGCACAAGGACCTCTCCACCATCGACGAGGAGCTTGAGCCTTACACCAAGTATACAAAGTCCACCGAGAAGAGCGCATTGCATATCATTCCCAAGGAAACGCTTGCAATTCCAGGCCTCATGGGAAAGTCACCCGCCGTGGCCAAGATCTGCGAGCTTCCCGTCCTAGAGAAGTTGCAAACATCGGTTTTGCAGGAAAACTTCTCTGTCATTCGCAAGGGCTTTATCGAGAGAACACTATTGATCCCTTGCTGAGTATTAGCATCACGTTTAACATAGGCCATGGCGCCCCTCGTCAGAGGCTGCACAAAGACGACAACGTGCACGGGACCCGGCATGGAGGTCGGTTTGATCTTGCAAAGGCAGGTCAGTTTGCTTGCTTGATTGCAGGATCGAGGAGCACGCGTGAGAACGGAGCCACCATGTTTATTCCCGGTTCTCACAAGGGGGATGACTCTCGAGTTCCGCAGCTGGACGAAATATGTTTTGCTGGTAGGTTTTCTATTTGCCCTGCATCCGCTGAAGGCGGCAATTAACGCGAGCAACTTGTAGAGATGGAGCCTGGATCTGCCCTCGTCTTCCTCGCCTCGTGCTACTATGGAGGCGGGCACAACTCTGTTCCTGATGAAGTGCGCAAAATCCACGGTCTGTTCTTCGTCCGTGGGACCCTGCGTACAGAAGAGAACCAGTTCTTGGCCGTTCCTCGAAGCAAGATTCTCACCATGAGCGACAAGATGCTTTCTCTCCTTGGATACAAGAAGCTGACAACTGTATTGGGCATTGTGGAAAATGAGGATCCGGCACTGAACTTGCCAGCTGTGTTGATGATGGCAAACGCATGAGAGGAACCGTCCTTGCGTAGTGAAGGCCATGTTCGCCGCATACTACGTAATTATATACGAATAACCCCCTGCAGAATGCCGTGCATCCGAGAGGTAGATTGTGCGTCGAAAAGACTGACGACGCTGGGTGGGTTGACGTTGACGACTGGCGGAGACGAGCTGAGCAGGGGACGCGCGTCCTTGAAGATCTAATTAATCTAATCAATCTGCCCCTTTCATATATCAGGCAAAACCCATGTGATTTCTTTCTTGCATTGTTTCAAACTCGTCCATGTGTGACTAGATTTCTAGTTCGGAGCGGAATTCTCGCAATCGCCGCCCATGGCCTTCCGCACTCTGTTGGCCGCCCTCGCGGCTTCGGCCATTCCCTCCACGTTGGCGCAATCCTCACCCGCCGAGGAATTCGGACCAAGCACCAAAGTGGCCGCTCAACGAGGACCTCAGATCTTCAACACTGTCTACGACACACTGCAGAAATGGGGTGCCGTCGTCCATCCAAACGGCATGTCGCTGTTCTTGGCCACCGTTCCCGAAGGAGTCATGCTGCATCACGGCAACAACCGCAACGAGACGCCCACCGAGCTACAGTGGTTGGCTTATGAGATTGAGCACGCCGAAATGTTCGCTCGCGGTGGAAGACGCGGTCCTGGGGGAGGGCCTGGGAAACCCCCCGGCTTCGACTCTGGGAGGGAAGACCTCAAGCGCAGAAACCGCCCCCAGGCGCCTTTGATGGATGCTGAAGACGAGCCTGCTGAGAATGAGCATGGTTGGCTTCACACGTATCGGACAACAAGACCCCTTCGATTCCTCTACATTGACGGCATGAGCGGCAACAAGGACAGCTCGGGCGTCCTCGACACGCAGGACTTGCTGCTGCGAGGCGTGAGATCCGAGGTCCCGTCTTGGCCACCCAAGGGCGTGCAGACGCATGGCCCTCCCGGGGAGAAGGATCGCGCGCTGGACTTGTGCCGAATGTGTGCGGATTGGGGTTTGCACGGGGTTATTCGGACTGAGTTTGCCGGTCATGAGATTATCAAGTGCGACTTCTCCGACGGCCTGGAGCAAGTTCAGTCGTTGCAAAGATCGGGCACTGGGAATAGGCCGCCGCACGGTGGACCACCCGGTGGAGGGCCCGGAGGAGGACCGCCCGGAGGAGGATCGCCCGGAGGAGGACCGCCCGGAGGAGGACCACCTGGAGGAGGATTCCCCGGGGGACCAGGAGGACGGCCGGGAGGACGACGCAGTGAAGCAGATCGCAACCGCGGAATCACCTCCGACCGCACCCTCGTAGATTACTCGTCCATGGTGTCGGCCTACTTCTTCCCCGTCAACATCACAAACCCCGACAGCGAACAAGCTGCACTTCCACGGCTCTTGAACACCACCGAGGCCGAGATGGCTTCCATCAGGACGTACCTCTCCGAAGTGGTCAAGGAGCGATACGATGCGCCCATTGCAACCTTCAACTGGCGCGACATTGCGGACCTCGTCGTCCGCCGCTATGCGACACAGCTCACCAAGATGTCCAACGAAACCGACTCGATTGACGACATGTCGCAGCAGGTTCGCTTCCTCCTCGACGTTTTCATCAACTACGCTGTGGAAGACGAAGACGTCCGTGGCGCCGAGGCGGAGGAACGTTGCTCGACCTTCTATTTCCAGACGATGCCGCTCAAGACCGATGCCGACCACTTGCTTTACGCTGCATTCAAGGCCGTCAACGCTGAGATTTGCGCGGCGCTGTTCCAGGTTCGGAAGCTTGTGGGTGACTCGGGAGCCACCGACGAGTCTTTGGAGGAGGCGAAGACCATTCTGAAGTCGTTGATAAAATATTTAGCCTGGATTGTATTTGAATAGTATTTCCATAGCACATAGAGAGACTTGAAACGCGAATTTGACGTTATTTTCCTGAATGATAATGTGTATCATTGCGACTCATTAATATGGCCAACATTAAGCCTTTGGCTCATAGGCCCATCACCATTATCCCTACTCCATGTGCCATATGAAAGGTTGATCACATAGAAACTCATCATAGAGCAACCTTCCCTCTCGACTCATATGGGAGCACAAGAACAATGACGCCTGCGGCGATAAAAAGTGCTCCGCTTGTATACACAGGAGCCGATGTTTCCAAATTGCCAAATATCGCGATGATCGGCTACTTGCAATCAGTCTGGAAGTCTCTTCTGATTCACGGAACTTTGGGAGAGAACTTACCGCCATGACACCGAATATACGATTACACGTCGCAGCCAACGCATTGCCCGTCCCTCGCTGCGGCGTTGGGAACAGCTCGGGCGTGAAGCCGTACAGAACCGCGTACATGACATTACTGCAGAAACTAAAGGCGCAGTTCCATCCTAGAAGCGATTCACTGTTCATCGCTGTCGTAGATCCGTAAAGAAAAACTCCCGTGAGCACAGTGCTGACTGACAAGGTCCCCTTGCGTCCCAGCTGCGGCAACTCGACAAGAAAGCCGCCAATCAAGGCGCCAGGGACACCTAGCACTGCAATGATCAGGCTGTTGCGATACGTCAGATAGGTGCTTCCGTCGCCAAAGTCGGCTCCTCGAGTCGCTTGGATGTATGGCAAGAAGGCGTTGTAGAGCGGGTATCCCAGGCCGATGAGAGCCCACACGGCCATGATGAGAGCAGTGCTGAGGCCGAGCGTGCGCGTCGTGAAGAGGGCTCGGATGTGGCTGAGATCGACTTTCTCCAGGTTTCTCTTCAGGGCCGTGGTGGCGTCTGTCTGAGCGACGTAGCCTTCGGGCTCGGCGGCCTTGAGGTCCTCAACGCTGAGGTAGCTCGTCTTGCCATTTCTCCTCGCCACCTCATGAACCACTTGCACGGCCTCCTCGTCGCGGCCCTTGCTCATTAGGTATTTCGGCGACTCGTAAATGGTAAAGAAGGCGAAGCGGATGATGAACATGATCAGCGTGAGGCCGCCAATGGTGATGACAAAGTATCTCCAGCCCATGTTCTTGCTCCGCGGACACGCTTCGTCTTGCTGGCACGTCAAGTTTCCCAGCAACGGCCATGCGATCAAGGTCGCAATGACTTGGGCGATGGCCCAGTCGACGGACAGAATGGTGAGTAGATACTGATGCGTCACAGGCAAGAATTCGAGAAAGATGGCCGAGTCGACGGGCAGGTTTCCGCCAACGCCAAAGGACCAAAAGGCGGCGAAGATGCCAATGGCTGCAAAATTAGGTGAGCCAGCCGCGATAAGGCCCCAGAGAGCCGTGAGGCCGAGGGTGAGGTTGAAGGCCCATCGGCGGCCAAAGATGTCACACCCAAAGCCCCAGAACATGGCGCCGCCGAGAAGCCCGATGTTCTGAGCGAGGGTTAGATACGGGGGGTTGTCGGGGGCGAACTCGTTGGCGACGGGCGTGAAGATGAGCGAGGTGACGATGGGCCAGAGATTGTCGCTGGCCCAGCCGAAGCCGATGACGAAGAAGAGCTCCCATTGATATTTGCCCATGCCAATGTCTCGGATCTAGTTGTTAATTCACTCGCGTTAAAAGATGAGACGAAGCATGGGAGGACATGTTCTCGCATACAGCTCGGTTCAGGATCTGGGCCTTGGCCTCGTACACCGGGTCGAGGACGCCTTTTGGGATGATGCTGACATCTTCAAAGCTGGATGTGATGCTGTCTGGCCGATGGTGACGGTGGTCAGGGCCGGTATCTTTCCGGTCGCCATCCTGCCTCGTTTCTAACGTTGCCGGAGATGAAGTCATTTTACGACGAGCAGAGAGACTATCCAAAGGCAAAGCTTTCGTTTCGCAGAAACGGTTCTTCCCCTCTCATGACTCCTCAACGGGAGACTTGATTAGTATATAAACCCCCATAATTCGTCTGCCCTACAGGGGGGGTGATGGTTACTCTCCGAAAACGCGGGGGACACAGGCAGCATCCCCACGCTCAGCGAGTCGGTGGGTTGCGTGTACGCGGGGCGCGATGGTGCAATGGCCGGCGTGAACCATTATCAGCTTCATGATTGGACATGTCTCGATTTCAGGGTGTCACACAGATCTAGGAGAGGAAAGTGTCGAGGTTGGTCGGCTCGAACCGACTGATGGAGAGTCTGATGGTTGCGTCATGAGTGATTCCAAAGGCGTGGGATGGATCTGATGCATTCTGTTCATTTGGCACTGCGACCAATGAAATGACGTCTTATAGTAAGCCAATGCTCGTGAGATGCCTGAATGAGCAAGTGTCTCGAGAAAATTCGATCCATAATCAGGCCAGACGCAACGTCGCACTTTGCTCGCATGACGGCAATTACATAGTGACGATTATAAATTCCCAGCATCTTGGTTCCAAGGGCAAAGGAGGCGAGGTTCGCTATTGGGTGAGCAGCGAGGTTGGGAATTTGGAGTTCCATGGATGTTCAATTTGATAGTCCCATTTACGTGGGTCTTTTATATCGACCTGGAATGATCGTCCTTATTCAATCCCTCACAATTTGGCGGGTGAATACACGGTATTGATGCCTCCTGTAACAATCATCTTTATCGTCATGTAATCCTCAATTCCGTACTTGCTGCCCTCGCGGCCCATTCCAGAATGTTTCACTCCGCCAAACCTGCGCCAAGTTAGCAATCCAACACTTCAACAAACAAGGTCAACAAATGATCCAACTTACGGCGCCGGAGCATCTGAAATAACGCCCGTGTTAATGGCAACCATGCCGGTCTGCAACCTCTCAGACACGCGATGCGACCGTGCCAAGTTGGTCGTCATGAGATACGACGCCAACCCGACGTCGGCCTTGTTCGCCCTCTCAACCACCTCGTCCTCGGTCGAGAACTTGGTCAGCGCCGCGAGCGGGCCGAACGTCTCCTCGCCTGTCACCTGCATCGTGTCGTCGACGTCGCCCAAGATGGTGAGCTCGAAGAAATTCGGCCCAAGCTTTGGGAGGCGGTTTCCACCCAGCAGGATCTTGCCCTTCTTGCTGACGGCGTCCTTGACGTGCTCTTCCACCTTTGCGACGCCGTTGGTCAACGGGCCGTGGGTCACGGACGCATCCGCTCCGTCGCCGACGCGGAACTTGCGCACTTCTTCGACGAGGCGCTGGCTGAATCTGTCGTAGATGCCTTCTTGGACGAAAATGCGGTTGGCGCACACGCACGTTTGGCCCGTGACCTTGAACTTGCTGATGAGCGCGCTCGCCACGGCCGTTTCGACGTCGGCATCGTCAAACACGATGAAGGGCGCGTTTCCTCCGAGCTCGAGGCTGAGCTTCTTCAGGGTGCTGGCCGACTGCTGCGACAGCAACTTTCCGACTCTCGTCGAGCCCGTGAAGGAGATCTTCTTGACAATGTCCGACTCGCACAGGGCGAGGCCGAGTTGGGGAGTGTTATGGAGCGCTGTGACGACGTTGAGGACGCCCTTGGGGATACCGGCGCGCTCGCCCAGCACGGCGAGGGCGTTGGACGAGAAGGGCGTCAGGCCATCGGACTTGAGCACCACGGTGCATCCGGCTGCGAGGGCGGCGGCGATCTTGCGAGCGCCCATGGCCAGAGGGAAATTCCACGGGACAATGAGGCCACACACGCCAACGGGCTCCTTGAGGACATGGGTTCTGTGGCTGGGATTGCTGTGAGGAATCACGTCGCCGTAGACTCGTGCAGCCTCCTCGCCGTACCACTCGAAGAAGCTGGCTGCGAACAAGACCTCGCCCTCGGCGTCGCCCTTTGCTTTTCCGTTCTCGGCGGTGATGATTTTGCCCAGGTCTTGCTTGTTCTCGGCCAGGAGGTCGTACAGGCGGCGCAAGATCCTACCCCGTTGACGGCCGGAGAGGGCCCTCCATGCTGGGAATGCCCTCTCGGCGGCCTGAATGGCATCGTCGAGATCCTCAAGCGATGATTCGGGACATGTTCCGATGAGTGATTCGGATGCTGGGTTTCGCACATTAAAGGTATTTGTCGATTTGGATGAGACCCATTGGCCGTCGATGTAGGATTTCTCAACAAAGAGGCCCGAGTCCTTGAGTGATGAAGCAAGTGATGATGCCATGATGTTTCTGGTTGCTGCTAATTCTGACTCTTGATGCCGTGAACGAAAAATGAATATCTCGGTGAGTTGGCACGCTTTTGTATGACATATTGAATTGGGGGAGGGATGTCGGCATTTAAATCGTCACGGTCGGACTTTGCCGGGATTCGTCGGTTCAAGGAGAAGCCGTCCGTATCGGATCCGAATATCTTGTAGGCCATGGGATTGAGGGGTAACGAACTCAACCCTCATTGCTTCCCCAAGAATCACACTTTCATATTATGGGCTCTAACTGCATTGAGTAAATCGAAGAGAGGCATTACACTGCCGCAAGGTTCGGGATCACGATCCGATCGCGTTCGGCAGTTCCGAGTGTAGAGCCGCAACCGGGATGTGTGTAGACTATCATGTCGATCTATGTAGAACTTTTTCGATGTTTGTGGAGACTCCAACACGTCCCAAGGTAGGGAACATTTTGTTAACTCACACTTTATCATGAATGGGTCTGTTTTGGGGTGAAATAATTGCGTCTCACTTTCCGTTGCCTTGCCGTCTAACTTACCCTACATGCTTCGTGAAAATCAAGTGGCGCCACAGCTCCCTGGAGCCGAGCCACACCTAGCCACAGGCCATCGGAAGAACAGATGGCTCAGCACAGATTCACTTTACTGGGTGCCTGTTGCTCTCATTCTAAGTTTGTATCATCACAACTCCTCGATATAACTGAAAACCCAACAATTTGATGTCGAGATGGAGATCCAAATAATTGCTGATCTTTACCTGGAGAATCCGAAAGTCTACGACATTTACGACATTGTCCCCAAAGCACCTTACTTGGCGCTCCTCGGAGACATTGGCAACATCGTGGCCCACGAGGACGACTATTACGAATTCCTAACTCGGCAGCTCAAGCAGTTTCGCGTGGTTTTTCTCGTTGCTGGAAATCATGAGCCCTATCATGCTAGTTGGCCCGAAGCTCTCGAGATCTTTCACTACTTTGAAGACCGTGTTCGCAAAGATTCCTCCATAGGGGAGTTTGTCTTCCTCGATCGACGCGCTTACCAACTACCGGACACAAACGTTGTTATTCTAGGCTGCAGCCTCTTTTCCTTCGTCCCGTCTGAAAGACAGAATGACGTGAGCATGGGTCTCAACGACTTTTACCAGACCGACGAATGGACTGTCATCAAGCATAATGAAGCCCACCAACGCGATCTCGCCTGGCTCAACGACCAAGTCGCCGAGTTAGAAAATTCAGACGTCAGCGTCATGATTTTTACGCACTGGAGCCCATCAATAGACTCTCGTGCAATCGACCCAAGGCACCTGGGCAGTTCGATTACGAGCGCCTTCTCAACCGACACTTCAAAGGAAATATGCTTTAGGAGCGACAAGGTAAAGCTCTGGGCGTTTGGGCATACCCATTACAACTGCGATTTCGTGGTCGAGCGAGGTGATGGCGCTGGCCCTTTGAGGCTCCTTGCCAACCAGCGAGGGTATTACTTTGCCTAGGCAGCGGGGTTTGATGGAGAGAAGACGGTTGAGGCGGCCTGAACGAAGTGTCAAGATAGAGCTAGGCACTGAAGTACCTAGTGATATGGCACGGTATTTGCGCGAGTACTAAGAAGCGCTCTCGACAGCAGCCCTTTCTGAGTGCTGCTGAGTTTACATGGAAACCTGCGGTGGCCCGGTTGTGCTTTCTTTAAGCTTCAAGTGCAAATGTTTACAATGTGCCAATTGTCGAAAATGGACCGTGACTGCGGCAAGAAGAAGTTATCGCAGAATGAATGTTTACTCGTATTCGTTTATCTTGCTCTAAATAAGGATGATGATAACCAAGAACCATTTGAACTTTCAAAGATTAGGGATCTAACGCTATTCATATCTCTAACTACCTACATACCAGGCATTTCTGTTTTAATTGTTTTGGGTATTCGTCATTATAGTACAGGTCAGTGATCGCATAAAACTCCTTCCAAACCCAGTCAAATCATGCACGTGTATCTAAGGAAACACGAAATCATCCCAATTCAATCCCACTAAACGTATATCCGTTGTTGTCTTGCAACATGAAACCTGTCATCTGATTAGGCTGTAATGAGGGTCGTATTGTGTCGCCCAGTCGAGGGTCGACAATCCACCCTTCGAGCTCATCCATCGGTGTTAATTCACCGTCGAAGGCGCCGTCGAAGGAGCCCAGGGAAGAGGAGATGGCTGCTGTGGAAGTTTCGGGGGCTGCAGCCGTCTCCGTGTCGGACAGGGTGCGCCGAGGCTGCATTCCTCCTGAGATGGGCGTGGAATTGCTGTGAGTTGAGGAGGAACCGGCAGAACCACCTCCGTATATCTCAGCGGAAGAGGTAGCAGCGCCAGGATAGATGCCCATGGTGTGCATGTATGCTTGCGCTGTTGCGAACGGACGGGGAGGCGTGCTATCGGCCCCCGAAGAGTGTGACGATGTGTTTTCTCGTCGACAGTTGGTCAACTGCAAGATGATGGAGCCAAACTTTGACAGTCTTTTCATGTAAGAGTTCTCTTCTGCCCAATCTGCAAATGTGTGGACCATGCTGACGAAAGAGCGCAATAGTTCTAAGTCCTCGGTGGCGACTTGCTGGCTGCACAGGACATGTCTTGATAGCTCGAAGAAGGCAACTGCAGGATAGGACGCCACTAGTCTATGTCAAGTTTGTTAGTTTCTCATACAGTTAAGTGTTTCGATAAAAAAGAAAGTAAAGATCTTACAAGGCCAAAGTCAGGTAGTGACCTTTTTCCGAAGTGGTCCGCCAAACGTGCTGGAATAATCCAAGGGCGCGTCGGGAAATATCAAGAAGCGAGTGGGATGCCTCTGCATTTCCAATCAAGGGCCATTCCCCTAGCGCTTGGATGGAATAAAAACGTATTGCCAAGTCAGGCTGCGAGTAAGCAAGCGTCGCCGTGCCGCGTTCCTGGCTTTCTCCGAGGTCATCGGCGTGTGTCATTGCCCAGTCCTGGAGCTTCCGACCGAGCCCCGATGCCATCTTCCTAGTCTCGCCCGGATTTTTCCGCGTCGCTTGGTCCGAGTAGAGGCTAGAGTAAACCTGCTCCTCGAGCTTGCAAAGAGAGACTCGAGCGGCCAAACGGCTTGCAGAATCCTCGACCGAGTGACTGCGTAGGTCCCTCTCCAGCACGTCGATGCCGAGCATGGTGGATGATAATCCTGACGACCATGGCACGGCTCTGCTGAGAGACAGCATGCAGTACATGACGTTGCGCCTGTCTTCCGACTCGCTGGTGCTTGGAGCGTCTTGCTGATTGGAGTCCCATTGATGCAAGCCGATGGACTTGGCTACATGAACGGCCAAGCTGAAAAGCAGCGCAATGACATCCTCAGAGAGAGACGTCTGTGCGACTAGGCACTGTATCTTGTCAGCATGCGACTATTATGGAATCTTGCCATTATTGAGAGACAAACCAGAGATAATAGGGCCTGTAAGCTTAAAAGACTGGGACTGAGAAGTAAAAGTTCGACGTTCTCTAGAGCGCGCTTTGCGTTTACGATAAATGACTTGATAAGATCCCCGTCGATGGATGAAGCGGTCGGGGTTTCAGTGAAAGGGGTTGAGAGTGCACTGGAGGTAGCGCGAGAATGCAGAGACTTGGCCTGGAGTGTGAGCAGAACAAGATTATTGGCACAGACGTCATATGCACGCCTTTTCGAAGCGTCAAACAAATGCCCAGTAGAGGACATGAGCTTTCGAAACCCATCCTTTGTCCATATTGGCATGTGTGGGTTGACCATGTCAAAGTACGGGTCGATCATGGCCTCGATAATAACCCGAGGCGGGCTTGTCAAGATGGAACCGTCAGAGACTCGTCGATACACGTCGTGTGCTTCTGTCAGTTGTAGAAGCTCCTCTCTTGCCGCAGCTGCGAACGCCGCATCGGCTCCTGATGTCTCCTGATCTGCGTTGCACAGATTTGCTTGGATGACGGCGGCCATGTCCTGAATGAGCGAAACTAGGGACGTTGAGCCATAGTATCTTTCGTGCCCACCGACGTTGCGAATGGAACACCGTCGTCCATAGGGTCGGCTCGAGCTTGAAGGAGGCGGAGTAGTCGCCTGAAAGGGTGTGGTCTCCGGGCTTCGACTATCCATCGAGCTCTGTAGCCCCGAGACGGCATTTTCTAGCTTTTCGAGCCGGTCTCCGAGACTATTCACGGCATGGCTCCTAATAGTAAAAAAAAAACATAGACGGTCAAAATCGGGCGCTGTAAAGGCATAGGCTATTGCGACAAGCTACTCACAGCCAAATGGTCTGGTTAGGTCTTTTCCCTTGGCCTAGCCACTCGCATTCCAAACCAAGGCGGGTGCAATTTGAGCAGTGAGGCCGTTCCCTTCCGCATCGGATTTTCCTTGAACGACATTGGTCGCATACTGGATAGTCTTTTGAACTCCCCATCTGCACGCATAGTCAGCAATCTCGAGCACGGCAGATGTTGGAGTCAACCAAAGAAAGTACCGCGTGCCTCGTTGTCGTCTGTGGCATCCCAACTTCTCTTCCCTTGAGGAGGCATCTCGGACTTGGGCTCTCTACAAGGATATTGGTCCGTCGTCCCCATCACAGATAAATCGATGATTGCGAGCCCTAAGCCTTATGTAAGGGGGGGCGCGGATAAGGCCGAGATGCCACTAAACCTTGCAAACCAACAGGTGGAGAGCGGTTACAACCGAGATGCGGCTCTCAATAGCCGGAGGCTCGTCGACGACTCAGAGACGCGATTGCTGGATGGCTATGGGCACATTTGGATCCTTCCTGCGCTGATGTTAGCCCACAAGGCCACTGCAGCCATGCGACTACCAGGGACGACGGACAAGATGAATCGACCTGTAATATTGTGACAAACCTACCCCAATGATCGAAATAGGGTCATCGTGTTTCTCCTTCCGCAGCACA
>JAGPYM010000159.1:0-12846 GCA_020736575.1 Thelonectria olida | reverse complement strand
AGATCCCTTTTTAATAATTTTAAATTTTAAATAAACTTAATAATTAAATTTACTAATTAATATATAATATATATTTTTAAACTTACTTATTAATAATATTTTATATAATAAGTATAAATTTAAAAATATTAAAAAAAAGAAAAAGTTTTAAAAAAAATAATAGTTTAATTAATAATATTAACTTAAATAAAGCTAAAAAATAAATAAAGTAAAAATATTAAATTTATAATAAAGTTATTTAAAAATAGAGTATTAATATTAAAAAATTTTAAATATATAATATTAATTATTAAATAGTTTATATAACTTATAAAAATTTTAAAATATATTAAAATAATATACTAATTATAAATATATAATATATTAACTATTTAATAATTTTATAAATATTATAATATAATATAAAATATATATACTATTTATTATATAAAATTAAAAATAACTATTATTTTATATAGTTAAAAACTTATATAATAGTAAAATAATATTAAATTAAATGCTTTTAAAAATAATATAATATTATATAATTAAAATATTTTAATATAACTATTTTTATAAATTATACTTATATGTTTTTAATTAAATATATAAATAAAATATATAATAAAATTATATACTATTTTATAAAATATAAAATATATAAATATAAAAGAATTATATAATAGTATATTAAACACTTTAAATAACTTAAGTAACTTTATAATATACTTGTTTTAAAAAGTAAAATAGTAAAATAATAAGTTAAAAAAGTATATTAAAAAATAAAAAATAATAAATACTATTTAATAGAGTTATAAGGCTAGTTAAAATAGAAGAAATTTATAAAACCTTTTAAAAAGGCTTTATATATAATATAAATACTTATATAAAAATAAATTAAGCTTTTATTATAAGTATAAGTTAAAGGAAAATAGTTATATATTATAATAAATAGTAAAGCTAAAATAAATACTATTAATTTAAAAGTAATAAATAATTTCTAAGTATTATAAATAGAAAGAAATAAATTCTATTTAATATATAATATTAAAAGTACTCTATTTAATTATAAAAATAGAATAATTATTAAAAAGGTTAAGTATTTTAAAATATTTATTAAAAGAAAAAACTAGAAAATTAGTTTTAATATAATACTATTAAAAAGTTATAATTTACTTTTAAGTTATTTATAATTATATTAATTTAACTTTTATATTAATTAGTATATTAGCAAGGTACAAACCTTTTAAAGTAATATAACTAGTAATATAAATAATAATTTAATAAATATATAAAATATTAAACTTTTATTTAATAGAATAAAAAGGTATAATAAGAAAATAATAAAAATACTTCCTAACTTAAAAAGAAAATATAATTTATTAAAAAAATATAATATAAATAAATATAAATAAATATAATAATAATAATAAATAATTATATTTTTTAAAAAGATATTTACTTAAATAAATAAAAACTTTAAAAAATAAAAAGGTTATTTAATAATATACTTAAAAAATATACTAGTATAATATTAAATTTATAAGAAACTAGTTATTAAAAAACTAAAAATAGATTTATTAAAATAATATTTATAATAAGTAAATAATATAAATAAATAAGTAATATACTTTTGCCTTTTATATTTAACTTTCTATTTAATTAATTAATTTTTAATTATTAAATATATTAAATATAAATATTAAAGCTAAAACCCTTTTTACCTTTTAAGCCTTTTAAAATAATTTAAAACTAAATATATAATATTTTATAAAAATCTATTAAGTTTTTAAGCTAAGGCTATATTATTATAAATAAGGTATTAAATTTTAATATAATATTATATCTAATTTATATTAACTATTTAATTTAAAAAAATATATTATTATTTAATTTATTTTTAATTTAAATTTATAAGAATTTTCTTTTTAACTATATACTATTAAAAGAATAGCTAACTAACTGCTTACTAATTATAATATATTAACTATTAGTAAATATAAGGCTTTTAACTATATTAAATAATAATTAAAACTTAAAATATATTTCTTTTAAAAATATATTTATTAGAAAGCTAAATATAAAATCCTACTATTATTTTATAATTAGTTTAAACTTATAAAAATATAATTATAAAATATAATATTAGTTTAATTAATATTTAAAACTTTAATAAAACTAGCTTTTTAATAGGTATAATTATAAGTAAAATAATTATTATAAGTATAAAAAGTATAAATAATTAAAATTAGTATAGCTTAAAAGCTAGAAATAAATTATAATTATTTAAATAATTAATATAAAAGGCTAGGCAATTAGCTATTTATTATTAATATAAGCTAATATTATTTTACTAATTAGTATAAAAAAAGTAACTTTTTAAACAATTAGGCTATTATAATAATTTAAAATTGCTAAACTAATAATAAAATTAATTTTAAATAGCTAAAGTATTTTAATTAATATATAATAAACTTATTAACTAGTTTTTATTATTTTTTAATTTTTAATAAATATATAAGTTACTACTCTATTAATTTTCATAAATATTATAAGGAAATAAAATTATTATACTTTATATACTATTTTATTTATTTTACTTATTTTAGCCTTTTAATATTAAGTGCTTTAAGCTGCTTAAAAAGGCTTATAATTAAAAAATAGAGTTTATAATTAAATAGTTTATAATTTATATTTTAAAAACTAAGTTCTTTCTAGCTTTTATATTATATTTAAAGCTATTATAATAGAAAGAAATATTAAATTAGCTTTTAATAAAGCTAGGCTTACTTTTTTAAATTTAAAAAGTATAGTTTTAAAGCTTAATATATAATTATAACTCTAATACTTATTAAAAAGGTAGCTAAACTATTAGTTCCTTAAGTTTAAAAATATTAAAAACTATATTAAAAGCTAGGTTTAAATTTAAATTAAAAAATTAATTAAAAAGTATTAAAATAACTTTTTAAAATTAATTTTAAAAGCTTTTAAGTTTTTTAATAAAAGTATTAAAGCTATTTTATATAAGAATGCCTTATTAGAAGCTAAAATTTAAAATTTTTATTAAGTAAATAAGATATTAAGTTAGTACTAAAAGGTAAAAAAACTAAAGTATAAAAAGAGAAATTATAATAAAAGAAAAAGGAAAATAAGCAATTTATTAAAAGAATATTAATATATAAGTAATAGTTAAATTATTTAAAAGTAATAATTAAAAAAGGTTAATATAATTAGAAGTTTAATATTATAATATATATAATAAGCTAGCATAATATAAAAATATATAATATAATTATTAAATTATTTAATAATAAATATAACAATTAAAATTAAGCTTTTAAAACTTATAAGTTAAATTATAAAATTAAACTTATATATTTAAAAGGAAAGGTATATTATTTACTAATTTATATTACTTACTTATTATATATATTATAACTAATAAAATTATAAAATTTAATTAAAAATATAGTAAATATTATATTTTATAAAATTTATACTTTTAATAAAATATAATTATAAATATTTTAAAAATATATTAAAAGAAATATATTAAAATCTTTAAATTATTTATTAGCTATTTAATTATATTTATTTTAAAATTATATTTAAATAAATTTTAACTTATTTTAAATTATTAAAAGCTTAATAATATTATAATTAAATATTATATATTTTTACTTTTAATTAGTAAATTAAAAAATTACTTATAAAATAAACAGATATTTATTATATTTAACTTAAAAAGATTTTATAATTTAATTTATATTAAGAAAAAATATATATAAAAAATTAAATTTAAAATAAAATTTAAACTTTATAAATATTTTATTATACTTTTTAATTTTATTAATTATTATTATTATTAAAAAAGCTAATAATTTAAATATATAATAAAAGTTAATATAAGCTAAACTTTAGCTTTATATTTATTATAATAAGCTTTTTAATAGGGCTTAAAACTAGTTATAAAATAAAAGTTTCAATTAAATAAACCTTATTTAAAAAACCTTATTTTAAGCTTTTAATATAAAAATACCTTTTTATTTAACTTTAGTTTATATATAAAAAAGTAAGGGGCCAAAAAGGTTAAATATAAAAAAAGTTTAAAAAAAGTTAAAATAAGTTTAAAAGTATTTAAACTAATAAAAATAATATAAAGTAACTAAATAGTAAAATATATTAAAAAGTTTATATAATAATAAAAATTACTAATTATAAAATTAGTTTTATTAATATAATTATAATATTTTAATAAATAATTAATTATATATTATAAAAATATTTAAATATATTTATAATATACTATTTAAATAATATTTTAATTTTTTTAAATAATAGAAACAATTATATAAAATATATATATAAAGTATTATAAGTATTATAAAATATTAAGCTTTTAATTAAACTATTTAATAAATCCTTATATTATAATTAAGCTTATTATAAATATTATAATAATAAACTTCTAATTATACTAGCCTTTTTTAATTACTACTTTATAGTAATTTAGCTATTATTTATATATTAACTTCTATTTAATTAATTGCTTACTTTTCTTTTTTTACTATTATTATCTCTCTTTTTTATAATTAGGTTCTTTTTACCCTTTAGTACTAGTTAAATATTTTACTAGCCTTTTAAAAGTTTCCATTTTTAGCAATTAATAAGGCAACCTAATATATAACTGCTTTTATCCCTTTTATTAAAAATTATAAAGCTTTTAAAATTAACTTTAAAAAGCTATTTTAATACTTTCTAATTTATTTTTTAAAATATTTAAAATAAAATCTAGCTTTAAATATAATTTTTAAGGTTTTTAATATTTAAAGGGTTAATAGTTTTACTACCTTTTTAATTAGTATTAGTATTTATAGCTATATATTAACTTTTAAAATTATAGTTTTAAAGTTAAAAGAAATAGGCCTAGCGCTTTTAAAAGCACCCCTAATATTTCTTTTTATTATAATAACCTTATATATAATATAAAAAGCTAGAAAAATATTAATTTTTAAAATATAAGTTATAAAGTATTTAATTAAAAACTCTATTTTTCAATTATAAGCCTTTTTTAATATATTAAAGTACTTAATATTAAAAGGCTAAAATAAATAAAAAAAATAAAATAGTATATAAAGCTAAATTAATTGAAATATTTAAAAAAGAGTATAATAAGTAGTTTTAATTAAATAAATAGTTTATAATATTTTTATTATTATTTCTAGTTTAAAAAGTTAAAATTTATATTATACTTACTTATTTATTATATTTACTTATTATATATATTATACTTTTTAAATTAAAAGAAATAAATTTAAGTTTTTAAAAACTGTTTTAATATTTCTTTTAATTATAATAGCTTAAAATAAAATATAAAAAATTAAAAAGAATTTAATTTTTAAAATATAAGTAATAAAATATTTAATTAAATATTTTATTTTTTAATTATATACTTTTTTAAATAGCTTAAAATATTTAATATTAAGTAGTTAAAATAAGTAAAATAAATAAAATAGTATATAAAGCCTAATAATTTTATTTTTATTATAATATCTTTTAAAATTTATATACTAATAATTTTCATATTTATTAACAATTAAAAAATAATAGAAATTAATTTATTAACTAGTTATATATTAATTAAAATATTTAAACTATTTAAACTTAGTTTTATTATTAGTCTAGCTATTTTAACCCTAACCCTAACCCTAAGCCCGCTAGAGTTTGCTAGTACTAAGTTTTAAAGCTAGTAAGTACTAAGGTATAGCTGCTATAATTTGCCTAATCAGGCCCCAATAGTAGAAAGTCGCCCATATGGACCTAATAAAGTAATACTAGCGTAATACAGCCGGTAGTAATATAGTCGAATGCTGAAGTAGTATTAAGCACCGAGGCACAAGGTAGTGGAAGGTTGTTATTCAATTCCTCGATATGGGTTCGGCTTATGTTGTAGGAAGCTGCGGCGGGGTCTTAGAAAAGTCAAGAGGGAACTGGCGAGGCGCCGATGAGTTCTAGAGACAAAGATGACCGATTGACACTGCTTTCCGGGGCTGGTGCTCGGAGTGGTAAAACTCGAAATTGTCTGCTGTTTGGCTGAGCAGAAACTGTCGGCTGTGATGACAAAGGTTTATTCTTGTCACCGGAAGTTTTAGAACCAGAACGCCGGGGTTGTGTTCGAAACTGACCAGTCTTGCAGTCAAATGGTTTGTTTTCCCCGGGGTTCTTTTCACCATAGTGACGAGCCTCCAAATTGATCAATTTTTTAATTATACTATCTACAATGGATGAGGATCGTGAATATCTCTTCAGATCCGCAATGCTGCAAGCCCAACATGGCACAGTCGCAAATGCCGCACAAGACCACGGTCTGAAGCGTGCGACTTTGCAGAGCCGGATTGATGGCTCTGTAAATATTCATAAGGCGAAGGTAGTGACCCGAAGACTATCAAAGGATCAAGAGACTGAATTAGTCGAATGGATCCTCCAAGAAGAGCCAGCCGGCCGGGCTCTTCGCCACGGCCAAATCCGTGGCTTTGCACAGCTCATGATAAGCTGTGCTGGCGATGACGAGCCCGCCGGCCACAACTGGGTCCCCCGGCTCATTGAACGCAACCCAACCATAAAAACGAAGCCCTCTAGACTGCTACTGCTGCCGCTCTGTCTGGCTCGCCTCCCCGACGGGAACTCCATCGACAACACAGCTCACCTGTTCCCGAGATGTTCACCCGCCCAATGCCAAACATGTCCAGGTCGCAAACATTCACCGCTAGTTCATACCCAGAGATGCCGGAGCCCCGTGGTTGCGGCCGTTCAAAGCTGCATCCTCAGATCCAGGAAGAGGGCGGTCCTGATGATGACCACGCACACCTTCATCGGGAGCGCAAGCATTAACAACAAGCAGGCAAACAAGCAGCAAGAAAACAATGAATGTGCTCAGTCTGGCGTTCCCCATCGATTTCCCTGTCCTCATCCAATTTAACAATTGACAAGCATTGGCAGCATCAATACTTTTTGGCAACAAATTACACCAATCAAGGGGCTAGAGAGGGAAAGAATGGAGAGACATATCACCATGATCTTCTAGTAGTCTCCTAAGCTCAGCCTGCATTAATTTTATAGCATAATAAAAGGTTCCGATATACCGTCCCGCGATCGGTGACGGTGATCCTGCCTTATGGGTGATCCTGAGTTTATTGGTTATAAATTGTGGGTACTGCATACTGCCGGCCCTGACCGCCATGGGGCTGAGGCAGCCCTTGCATGGGTCGTGACAGATGACTTGACCCGCAAAGTCATTGATTGCACTCCACAGCAACTGCCGAAGCGCTAGCTGCCGCTTGAGCCCCGCAGGGGCCCACCCGTTACAGATTAATTAGGACTGGAAGGATCAGGGCTTTCAGGAAGGATTAGAACTTCCTCGAGATTGTAGTTGTACTTCACCCTGCTCCCCAGCCTCATGTCGCTGAGGAGCATAATCAGGGAGCTTGAAATTCTGTGGTGGTGTCGAAGGAGTCTCCCGGGCAATGACTTCTTCAGTGACATTACTAATGGCATGGGTGTGATTCTCGAAGATGATGCCATTCCCCATATCGAATGCACTGTCTAACCTCGTCCACCTGCTTGAGCTGCTCTATTATCGCTCTGGCTTGCTTACTTTCCTTGGTTTTCACATTTATTACGATCCTATCGCCCCCGTCCATGGACTTTAACCTCCCACGGCATGATCGTTTGCTTCGGCTGTCCAGGCTAAGCCATCTAAATGGCGGAGCGCCCTATGGCCATGAAGCTAAGCTCAGTGACTCGCTGCAGGTTTAGAAGGGGCCCTCTTTACAGACAATCCGTCGTCAAATCATCAGTATTGCATTACTAAGCTCCTTCTTCATCCAATTTTTTCTGGAAAAGGATGTCAACTTTAACGAGGTTGGGATCACCCGCACGTTCTACTTGAGACTGTTGAGATACACTGCAAGTAGTCTGATCTATATCATGTCCTTATAAGATTCACATTTAATAGGCTCGCTAGATATTTGGATTTTGCTCTACTGTCCATCGGATTTCAAATCCCATAGTGCAAGAACCGCAGTCAAACTCCAACTGCAACCGATCAAAATGTTGGTCGACGTCCTCATGAGACTGCACCCACTCGTATCCGCCTCGATCAACAATCCCATGCAGTGACTGTCACCCTCAACGCCACTGAGCCATTTAGTTGATTGAGTTGACTGAGTTGAGTGGTGTGCACCCTTGGCCGACGTCGAAATGCGAGACACCAACCAGACAAGAGACGAGCACGACGCCTTCGAGCGGTACAAAGCCAACCGACTCCGACAATTTCAGAACGAAGATGGCAAAGATTACGGGTACACGCGAGCGCCATCTCCCATGTCCATGTGGTTCTCGCGATCCAGGAGTCTTCACTGCCACCAAA
Source organism: Thelonectria olida (assembly GCA_020736575.1). Taxonomy (NCBI): domain Eukaryota; kingdom Fungi; phylum Ascomycota; class Sordariomycetes; order Hypocreales; family Nectriaceae; genus Thelonectria; species Thelonectria olida. The sequence continues at coordinate 4,439 of JAGPYM010000159.1, read as the reverse complement.
TACAGCGTCAGCCTTGTATCGTGACTCGGGTGAACGGCCATTAGACGGTAACTACGTGATACTACCCATCTTGCCGTCTTCTGACAGTTACTATCAAAAGAAGTTTGGGTTCCCTCCCAAGAGCAGCAAGCCCAAGCGAAAGTCTGCGGATAGTTCTGTTTCCCTAGAGTCTAGGTCCTCACAGTATGTATGTATGTATGTATGTATGTATGTATGTATGTATGTATGTATGTATGTATGTATGTATGTATGTATGTATGTATGTATGTATATTTTTCGTCCGAGGGCCGCGAGGCCCGTAAAGTCCCCTATTGGGGCACAGAACGTGCTGAGCTAGAATGTCTAATGCTAAAAGGTGAGACTGGGCTAAGGCGTTCGCGACGCGAAATTGAAACGTCCCCATCAAAACATTCTCCGTAAAATGCCAAACAGGCCACTATACAGCATATCATTGGCAGGAAGGCGCATTGTTTCAAGCTTGTTACCCGTCAGCGGGATGACCAAGCACGGCTGTGGCAGTATTAGCCGCTGTATGAACCCATCTCCAACAGGGAGACTGGGAAGAGACCCTTGGCGCGGCTGCACGAGGCGGCCTCAGGTGGTCTCGGCTAGAGGAAGGGTGCGGCAACACCCTTCATCTGGCCGAGTCCAAGTCATTGAAGAAAAGGAACAAATGAGAAGATGAGAGAATAAGCCAGGTGCTTTACCTTAATGAAGGAAAGATGTTCTAGAGTAGTATACGGAGGTTTTGCAATATTTGAGAACAGAATGGAACGGAGGTGATGCCATAGCACAATAAATTTAATATGGAAGCCTACAAACGTGTCATGACCAGCGCTCATCTCGTGGAGAAATTGTCCGCTCCATGACAGCAAGTCCTATCAATTTTGGCAATTTGTAAACGGGCGACGACATAAACGAGTGGTAAGGTACAGAGTACCCAAAGAACAAATCGAGGTCAATGAAAGCGAAGCCCTGCCGTCGACCAGAACCCAGAACCGTTGCAATCAAGGCAACGACAGCCACAAACCACCATCAAGCGCCCATGCTGCCGCGAAACTTGACGCCCAGCCTCTCGAGCTTGTCCGCTTCGGGACCGCTCGCCACCACATCGCCCCTGACCCCAGCGAGGACCTTCTCGGCGGCCTGGGTGTCGGGCTTGTGCTGGAAGAACTTGGTAACGAAGCGCCTGGCCTCGACGGCGGCGAAGTGGCGGCCCAACGTCTCGTTTCCGAGGGCGACCTGGTATGCCTTGATGGCGTCCTCCAGGTGGCGGCCGCCGAGGACCAGCAAGGCGTGGGTCGAGGGCGTGGTCAGGATGGCGTGGGCAGCACGGGCATGGCCGGCGTCGATCGGGGGCGTGACCAGCACGGTGGTGCTGCCGGACAGGCTCACAATGACAGGCTGGTCGCCTTCGTGGCCGCTGGCCACGTTCCAGGACACGTTGGCGGTCACGGTGTTGAGCCCGGACGACTGGAACAAGGGACCGTCGGGCCCGCCGAGCAGAGTCAGCGAGGTGCTCGCGCTCTTTCCCTTGGCGAGCGGCGCCAGCTCCTCGATGCAGTCGTAGACCACGAGCGGCCGGAATGCCCGGACCATGCCGGCCGAGTCGGTGACGGTGCCCGAGGTGAAACTGGACGACAGCCCGAAGTTCTTGGGCACCAGGATCTCCAAGTCCCCGTTGTTGGTTATGCTCAGGCTGACACGGACCGGGGCTCCCAGGGGCACGTCGACGTGGAGCGGCGTCAACGTCAACTCAAGCCCAGGGACGTCGACGGCCGAGTCATCGGGCAGCTTAGGTCTCTCGTCGTTCTGCAGAGAAAAGTCGACGCTGCCGGGGCGCACATACGCGTCGGGGAAGTGGCGCAGGCGCTTGAGGTCCTCGCTGCTGTAGTTCCAGGTGATTTGGTTGTCAAAGGGCACGGCGGCCGTCGAGTCGCCGAGGATCTTGACTGTACGCGCCAGGAACGAGTGGTCGGCCTCGGTGTGGTAGAGGCCGAAGGCGTGGCCGAGCTCATGAAGAGCCGTACGGAAGTAGGGCGATGTGGCCTGGCCAAACTTCCTGCCCGAGTTGACGCCCCACTCCGGGATGTTCGGCAGCCTCAGCTCGCTTCCGATGGCGAGGCCCTCGCGCGGCGTGTTGTTGGGATCCGCCCCGGGCCCGGCGACCTTGGTGTCATACATGATGCCGAACAGGCCGGCATTGTGGAAGTTGCGGATAGCCAGAAGATGGTAGCGCCACTCGACGTCGAGGTTGGTGACGCTCGTCTGGCGGTTGGCTATCATGGTCGCGTGGAGCTCGGCCACGTCCCAAGGGTCCTGGGGCGTGTCGGGAACGTTGGTCTGGCTCGTGATCTGGGTGTGCTGGAACCCGATCCTGTCGAATACCGTCTTCCAGTTCTGCGTGGTCGGGGAGCCGCCGTTTTGCAGCGGCACCGACGCACCGATAACCGTATCGATCTCGACAGTGATCTTGCGGTAGTACTGGGACAACCACCCCATCTTGAGAACGCCGACCACCTCGCCTGTCGCCTTGGACTTGACGTCACCTTCAGCATAGTCCCTCGGAGACGGGTACCCCGCTGGCGCCGCCTTCCAGGTCATGGTGACGGTATAGGTGTCGGAAGGTATATTTGTGAAGTGGGGTGGGGCTTGGCTAAAACGGTAGAATTCAAGCTCGAGGTTGAATGTGCTCCCGACGGAGAAATGCTCATCTACCTTGGTGACCCGAAGGTAATACCTGTACTTATCTCGAGCCAGGATGGGAATCCCGTTGGTAGGACTAGGGGCAGGGACGTGGATGGGGATGGTTGAGCCGTTCGGGAGCCGGATCAAGTTGGTGCGACGTAGATAAAGATCGCCGCTGGCGGTTCGCCCAGTGACGGGCTCCCCAGTTTGGTGGTTCTCAACCCTTAGGGTACCATCGTAACGGGCTGTGGTGCCTCTGGGCGCGTATTTGAGGAGCCAGCTCCCGCCCCTGATCCAGCGGAAGATTGGTGGGATAATTGCGGCAGAACCTTCGCCGGCTCTTGGCTGAGCAACATTGGAATCAAAAATGCCGGGGCTCTCAACCATAATGAGAGGTGGAAGAGGTGGAACAGGCATGATGAATGGAAGGTAATGGGAGGTTGTCAGAAGTGGTAAGGATAACACAAACGAATTGGGGTTTAGTTGTTTGAATGAGCTTGATTCCTGCTATTGCAAATAGTACGATCTCTTACTTCGGTTGACCGTGAGGGGAAGAAGACTACAGCCCGGACACATCATCGGAGGATTGAGTCTCGAGGTATATATCTATCCGCTCATAGAATTCTACCGCCGCCTGATCGTGGCGGCATGTGACAATCAGGCAATTCTGCCAGTCCGAAGTTTCAAATATAGGACTCCTAGACTGTTCTGCTGCCTATGCAAAGTATGTAAGAAATCCGAACGTGGCATCAGCTCTACGGGATGTGATAGGATGCGACAGGATGCGACAACAGCAATTGGACGGAAAGACCCGCGAGTGCCTGGGTGGCTCCCGGTTGGTGTGGTGAGGCAGATGGAGGCTGTGTTCTCACCGAAACAACTCCCCAAATCATAGCAATCAACCCTGAATGTGAGTTGGGTTCAGATTTGGTTCAGCATAGCCCTAGGACTTATGTTAGTGGTTTAGTCCCATCACCGGCAATATTTTTCTGGTAATGTTTTACTAAGACAGCCTTGCTGACAAGCCTCTGGTTTGGCTAGCGGTCGTGGGATTGTCTGCCAGATAACAATCCCTCGACCTCCCGTGACTTGTCTCCCTTGCTCGTGACACCAAACTAACAGTTTCATATGCAGCCAAGGCCGACCACTAACCACAAGCCGCGACTAGAGTCACAAGACGCCTTCACCTGAACAGCCGTAAGCGGTCTGCTTACCTACTGGATTTGGCGATGATCACGAGCAATAGAATGCGTGCGCCCAGGATATAATGTTTTAAGTCTTGGCCCTTCCTAAACCGCATCGCTTCAGCCCGCTGTGTAATGTTTTAACTTCAGATCTAGATAATATTTAGAAAGCTCTATATAATGTCGCCAAATCGATACTGTTTTAGTGTCTAAAAAGAATAGGTAAGACTTTCTATCTAGTCATATAATATCTCTAGGGTAAAGAAGCTGGCTATATGGGAGTGCGGAATCTTGGGAAGCTATTATCCCTAAGTATTATGGCGACTTATTATAGCAGTGTTATGGTGTCACGTGCGAGGAGAACGATAGAAGACTCGGTTTCAACTCATATAAACTTTGTGGCGGCTTATTAGTTATAGACTGTTGGCCATTCTGGTGTGCTTGGGGAGCGATAGAAACTTTAGCTTCGGCTTACACAATACGGCCGCTCATTATGTTTTGGGGGCGGGGCGGCTGATCCTTGTGATTTGCGAGAGGAGATAATAGAAGACTTCAACCTTTCTCACC